>OU015493.1:197580531-197843810 GCA_907164885.2 Dolomedes plantarius
CCAAAATCGGTAAATTAGGTACCATTTTAAAGATACAGATCTCCGTTTCGTGCGAATTGTTAATTTAAACTTACACAATTTTTCTTCCCCTAGATGGCGCTAGCTTTTACAAAAAATATAGGTAAAGAACGATAAGTAATCCTACGTTAATAACCCGCGGTAGTTTCGTTAGAAGAGATTACCTGAAATTTTTCCCTTTGATTACATAATTTCAAGAAAAATCTTATGGGTGAACTAGAAATCCTTTAAAAACTAATATTATTTTAAATAAATATTAATTTAAAAATTAATAATATTTTTACATTTATATTAATTTTAATTTAACATTATTCATTTAAAATATATAACACTTTAAATTTAACAGGGGGCTTGTGGCGGCCCTGTGGTACAGGGCGCTGGTTTTCGGTGCTGAGGGTGCTCGGTCGTCCCTTCATAGGGGTTAATGCTGTCCGCCTATATGGTGCCCCCATAATAAAATGGACAATAAAACTGCGGCGTAGTTTAGGCGAATGTTTGACGAGAAGTGCCTCCGCATTGGATAAAAAAATTAACAATATCTGACTCTTTGCAAAATAGTAATTTTACTCGCTTTCCTTCAGTAATTACACAAACAGTTTGATAATAAGCCTTTTGTTACGAAAGGCTGCATCTACCAATAAATTATTATGATAGCATGCCATAACACCGAACATCTAACAATCCAAAGTAATTCCAATGGGAAAACAACATATGAAATGATTTATATGAAATGACATATTAAATTATGTTGAAAAGAAATTTCTTGTATGATTGATATATATGATTAAATGCTAAAACATTCTGATAAATGAACACTGAAGAACATTGAGAGTTTTGAAACTGTATTGATTCAGGAATGATCTAAATAAATACAACAACTTATCTCCAAGAAATCTAAATTTCAATTTCAAAGATAAAAGCGGATTTCAATAAATGCGACGTGTTATAATCCATTGTAAAGGGGAAAATATTTTTATTCTTCATAATATCGAAAAAAAATTGTCATAATATTACAATGCTGGATATTTTCCTATTAATAGGTTGATGATCTTTAGTACATCTGGCCCATCGAGAAGTTGTAGGCATTACATCTGGGTTTCCACCCCCTATCCCCTGATGGGGTGGTGTAAAATAGCCAGCTGGGTTTCAGAGGGGTGGTAAAAGTGCCCTATTCAAGTTCGGTCGAGCTTCTCTAATCAGTTAGGACCTTAACACGCTGAGTTCCGTGTTGAGTGGCTCGCTTTCTAGGGAGTTAACAAAGTTGTCACAGTGCGGATAAAAAGGAACCAAATTTCTAGAGGCTTGTAAAAACGTGTAAAAAAAGCATCGTGAGAAATAGCATTCGTTTCGTATCCGTTACTAGTTCGAATTAGACACGCTCCTTCGTGGAAGGCATGAACCCGCACACGCTCTCTAACACCCCATGATGCTTTGCCAGCATTTATAATTGTATGTAGGTAACAAACCTGAGATATTCCCAAAATAGCTGCCGTGCTTGAAAGGAGAAGTTGATTAGGGATTTTTTTTTTACCTGCAAGTGAAAAAATATGCAGGGATTTCAGACCTTCAGTAAAATAGTGAACAGTCTACGGAAAGCGTGGTACATGCAGATACAAGTTATTATTTTTCATAGACTATAACAAAGTAATAGGAGTGAGGATATTTATAAGAAATCCAAAATAGCCTTAAAAAGTTGATGTAAAGAGTAAAGACTTGCTGTCATTTTTCACAGCAGAAAATATGTGGAAAACCAATCACAATAACGTAATAAAAGAAATACAGTCGAACCTCCATATATCGAAGTAGCAAATTGCCGGAAGAAAATTCGATATATAGAAATTTCGATATATAGAATTGAGTTTAGTTTTATCACAATTCTCCTAAAAAAATTAAAGCTAATTTTCGTATACGAAACTCCATTTCTAATTTATATGCGAATCCCATTAAATGAAAGTTAACAACTAAAAATGAATTAATATGAAAGATTTATTGAGTACTACATACCTTTAAAAAACCAATAATCCAGACAGTGGTTACAATGATCACAGTTACATTCTTTAAAAAAAAAACTATAAATATCTTGCCGAACAGCTAGTTTTGCGGAAAGTTCAAAGAAATGTTGTATTTATTCGGTCTACTAAAAACTTAATCGGGGGCATTTTCCGCGAATTGAAGTCCACGACATATTGTTTCAAATGCCAAAAATTGGGAGATTTTATTCTAAAGTGGAATAAAATCTCCCAATTTGTCTTGAAAAAATTTCGATATATAGAGATTTTTTTCTATATATATAGAAACAATTTTTCTATGTAATGAACATGGAGATTTGCTAAGAGTTCGATATATAGAAAATTTCGATATGGGGAAGTTCGATATATGGAGGTTCGACTGTAATACAAAAAGTGAAAAATAGATGAAACAAAGATCAGAACAAAATCATCCAAAAGTCATCAATAAACGGAAAGATAATAATACAATTATTTGCATCTGAGCTTGGTTTATTTATCAAACCAAAGGCGAGCTTTTGAGTTCTTTCTCTAATGATAAAAATAGTACAAAGTTTTCTCTTTTTTTTTCTAACGTAGGATTACGTTCCTCAATAAGGGTCCTTCGGAGAAAAAAAAATTGTCCGGCGTCGCAAGTTAGAATTTTTGGCAGCGCGCCAAACCCAGAAGCAGTGAACAGTTAAACTGAAAAGTACCAAACTGCGTTAAAAAAAAGAGGTAAGCAACGATGAGTAACCCTACGTTAATAACACGCAATAATTTCGTTAGAAGAGACTACCTGAAATATTTTTTTTGCAGAACTAATCATTGTTTTAACTTTTTTAAGGTGTCTTTCTGCAGTTATTAACAACTGTTTTATCTGAACTAGGATCAAACTCATGTCTCCTACCGTTGGATCATCACTTTCTAATTACGTTGCATTATCAATCTGAAGAACGACCTAACTTTTGAAAATCATTCTTAATTTCTAATGCTCAATCTTTTTCAACATCAACGACATGGCATGTTGACCTTATATATTATTTTATATTAAATTTATTTGCTATTTAATTAATCATGCTATTTTTTTCCTCCAGGAATAGCTTTCATTTTCTTGCTCAATGACACATTATTGTGATATCCAACGGTTTGACTGAAACTCAATTATACTACCATGTTTTCACGCTTTCTAGAATTCTTAAATCAATGTCAGAACCTTAATGCAAAATCCCCTTTTAAACTTCAATATTTCTCAGAATTTCCCTTAAATCTGAGCCTCCATTTTGAAACATTTATTTAGCAGCCGTTCCCCGCATTTCCCTTTCATCTCGCAGCATAAAACATTTGCATTTAATGTTTTCCATTAACCTCAGAATCAAACTAAAACTTCCTTAATAATCTTAATTATGCAGATGAATCCGAGAATCATGGTTAAAATTCATTTTTTTTTCTTCGCAAAAATATTTTTCCTCGCTACAAAATTCCTGCATATCTTTCTCAAAATATTCGTAATTTTATGAAACATTTTTTTTTTCTTCTTTTCTCGGGCTAATTTTCTTCAAAGTAAATGAAGGAAGTGGCGCACTGCATACGCCGAAATTCGGGCGCATTTGCTTATTAACTATATGCAGGCAGATCTGATTTGTCTTATTAAGATAATAAGAAAAATTAGCAATGACTCTCCTTGTGTAAGCGAATGCATTATTTGCTCATTTCGAGTACGTAACAAGGTAAGATTTCTTATATTTTGAATGAAGATGTTTCGAAAATAGGGGGAAAAAATACCATAAACAGCCGGAAGGGCTTAAGTGTATATTTTAGGTAACAATATCTTATTAAAATTGCTTAATTTGGATATGTATTAAATTGTAGCAGAATTTCTGATAGTGATGAATACATTTCTTTCGTTTGTCCTTATTTTAATTAAAGTTGTATCCATTTATATAGGAAATGTTTTGAAGATAATGAAAACGATTTCTTTCATAAAATGCCTTTTTCTATCATAAAACGTTCATTTGTTCGTTGTTTTCCTTTAAAATTACAGAGAACAGAGTAGAATAGCATCAAATCGTGTTCTGTGACTGATCGCAATTCGATTTCATGCACCGCGGATGAATCAACATTTGAGGAGATCTGCGAAACTAGAGTAGCATGAAGGGCTGCCTCATGCACGATAGTGAAAACGGTAATTTGTTGTGCAGATGGCTTAAAATCACTTTCTGGTTTTGTGGGCACGTGAAAGGTACTTTAGTGACGACAGAGTATATCCTTTGTTGATTTGGCAACATTGATTTGTTAAATTTATGTAAATTTTGAGAGACTGAACGACGTTTAGAAAGGTCATCCGGTAATTCATCTTGGATTTTGGAAAGTTTTTAAATGAAATCCATGTGATTTATCAGTATTGATAATCGTCTTTTATTATTTAATATCCCGTTAGGCTCGCATAGGCTTTGTTTGCTCTTTAAATTTTAAAACTATCCTGAATGGAACTTCATCCCAAAATGATCAATGGTATACTTATTTCTGATAAAAAGCTTCAAGTACTAACATGCATTGTACTTAAGCTTATGAGTAACTGATGTCTGTATTTAAAAGGGAAATTTAATTCCGTTATTAAATTAGAAACAATAGCTTCATCAGAAAGCGCCCTCTTGGATTTAGTATATAAAAAACCGCTATGGAAGGATTTTAGAGAATGAAGGGTTATTGAATTTAGCAATATGTTTATTTAAAACAGAAGGCAAATGGTGTAATTTTAAATGCCAATAGAGTAATATAGTTTAAATATCTTTACTTAGCATTGCATTTTTAAGAAATTAGGTATATGTTATGCACGAAGAACAGTTATTTATGAAAATAACAAGTTGCATTTTTTCCTCTACAAATATTTTCCCCAAATCATTTATAAGTCTGAATGCAGTAAAATGCTTATTAAGCGAGGATTTGGCGAGTAGTTTCTCTGAAGACTTAATACCCACTCTACCTAAAATGATCATCTGTACAGGACAGTGAAGGATGTTCAAGAACTAAAAGCGTTGTAGATAATATCTAGCGTGACCAGTTTGCGAGATAATTCCATTCCTCATGTACATCACATTTTTTAGGACCTCTTTGATAACAGGCACAAACTTATAAACGGCGTTTCTCCCTTGACCCGCAAGAATCCAGGATTTGTCATCAGTGCAGCATGTGTCTGTTATCACCTATCGGGATAATCTCAGATCGCGCTGGATACCGCACAAATCCTTTCTGTGAAGACTTAAAAAGGCATCAGTGTCGGCCATCTCAAATGACGACATACCGAACCTGCTTTAGCCCATACCATATAAGAGGCACAAGTTTTTATCTCTGCTCTTGGTGTATTCACAGGTTTTCGAATATTGTAAGTCGCAGCGAAGTCCATAAATCATTAGGACCCACCGCAACAAGTATCGGTCTTATAAATCATGCTTTTAGGTCTTTCTTTTTCTTTCTTTTCTTTTTTTTCTGTCTTTTTTGTTTCAATTCCTACTATTAGTTCACACTCTCTCTATATATATCGTGTTCAAATTTTCAATCGTTAATAAAAGTACTTTTTATTCATCCACTCAAGTTCAAATACATTTTTTAAAACTTGTAGTGGATGACACTTGATGTTAATACAGTTTTTTCAAATATTAATTCATTAATTAAATTTAATTAATCAATTTTAGTTTTAGACCTAGAGCGTCTCTTGCTCTTGAATAGTAATTTCCCTCTTGTTACTGTCTAAACGGTAGCACTGCGGTATCGCGGGCTTCTCCCGTCTTGTAGGTTTGCGAGATCGAATCCCCAACCTGACAAACTTTTTCTCTCTCTTTCCCCCCCCCTCCTAATCTCGCACAGTAGGCAATGTTCAGGCAGGCAATCCTTTTTTTCAATTCCTACTATTAGTTCACACTCAAATTTTTCTTTGTTGACCTAAGTAGGAATTGACTTTAATTTTTTTTTATATATTACTTTTTTTTTTCGTAAGCCACATATGTATATTGAAAAATAATGTTTTGAATGGTAAAGAGTATGGGATATGAGTACTTAAGAACAGGAAATTTACAGGTAGGAGCAGGTATAGATGCACCCCAGCTTAAAAAGAAATCCTTAATTTATTTGTTCGCCAACGTGGATCAGTTATAACTACGTTTAGCTTTAATTATTATTACTTTTACTAATGGCTGGGAGAACGGAGTCTAGGCTCTTCTCCGGTGAGAGCCGGAAGCGTGAGACCACTTCGCCGCATACGTTGCCCCCGGTGCACCACAGGGGGTGGGTCAACACTGCACCCGTTTGATGGTCCGCGAATTCTGAACCGAGTCAAGTGGGGGGACCAGACCACCTAACCCAGCACCCGCAGAGGTAATTTGAGAACTCGGAGAACATTGCAGACACGCCATATTTTACGTGCCCCGGCCACCATTAGTGAACACGGCGGTGGATTTTTGTCAGCGACCGGCCTCGAACCCGCAACCCTCAGATTACTGGCTCGATGCCTTTGCCAACCGAGCCACCGCGCCTCCGCGTTAAGATTTATAAACTCTTTAGTATAACGTGGATGATAGCAGAAGGTAGCATTTCTAGGAAAAATTACTTTTAAAGTTTTGCTTAGGCTTTAAGTTATCCAAATTACTTTCAGGCCCAATCGAGAAACTCATAAACTAAGCAAAAGGACTTAATAGAAGAGATAATAAAGAAAAACAACACCACAAAGCACCTCGAAATGAGTAAAAAGAAGAATCTACCTAGCAATCATAAAGTTTTAGAATAATTTCTCTAAAAAAAATACATAAAAATCTTTCCCCGTCACTAACATTTCGTTTTAGCATGGATTTTGTCCCTACAAATTACTTGCATTATAGAATAAAAAGGATATTTAAAAGAATATAGTTTCTAATAGTTAGTTCATTTAAAGAAACGCCCATATTGAAAAGTAATTATTTGATAATAAGTCCATTTATTTCCTTAACTAATATGATTTTTTTACCACATCATATCATGAAAAGTAATAAGTAGTTTTTAAAAGGTAACATAAAAATATATTAGAAACACAGCGGTGGCAATGACTTATTTTTTAATAAAAGAATATACCTGGATAATCAACTTTCTACAAAATAATTTAATAAGAGCTTTTCAAACTGACATTTATTGCATTTGCATTTCATATCTCTTGTAATTACTACATGACAGAAGCGAAAGTTTTCACAAATGACTTCTTTCTCAATTATGCAGATTACGCCCGAAAAGAATTATTGTTTTATTTCCATCATCGAAATATTTTATTACAGGGACTCAAAAATCGTTTAATGTTCTAGCTAACTTAATGTTTATAATTAGTACATCCCAAACAGTTTCTTTCTTTTTTCCTCCTCTGCGAAATAAACTTTAAAAGCACAGACTGCAGTCAATAAAATCTCTATGGATTAGGTGGAGCATAAGATTATGATGATTCGATTAAAGAAGTAAATGAATGATGAAAGAGAATGTTTTTTCCGATATTCTGGACGGCGATTTAATATTAACATCCACCAGCGTGAAATTAAGTACTTATCAAAGGATTATTTTATTGCTACAGGCTTTTTATTCGAGCAGAAATAGGAATAGTTATTAATATATGCACCGTTTTCTTAATAATAACTTATATTACCATATTTAATGGTCCCGTATATTTACTTTTTTTTTCTTTTCATTTCACATGGTAGGATGCTGTTAAAAATATATTAAAAATTAAGAAAAGGATTTCGGAATCTAACTATTATTAATTAAAATAAAATAAAAGTGGCATGCACAGATTTTAATATTCCTCTGGAGACATGTATTTTGGGATGTGTAATGAGCAAGACATTAAAAGCTGAAATATGCATATTTTAATACCTTATAAAGGCTTAGAATAAATATTTTGAAATAATTTGAAATTTGCTTTCACATCATTCTATAATGGCATAGAATTCTCAAAACATTGAAGAACCGGTTGACATATTAAGGTGTTATGTTGATAATTTGTTTCGAATGAAAACAAATTTTCTAAGGAATTACATCTTTAAACTGTACAAGGCAAAAAAGATGTACAGTCATGATAGATAAAATTCGTACAACGCACTGATTATCACGTAAATCCGACGGTGTTTTGATTATTTTGATCACAACAAAATCGCTTTAAATCATAGAAAAACGTTAAAACACTCTTTTACTCGTACAATTTAGCGCTGCAGCTAGGAATCTAGACGTATGCAGAAAATAAGATGCTATTGTTGCCAGATAGCATCTGGAATTTCATTCATCTAGTTATCAGGACGGTCTGAAAAATAAACACTTGATCAATATCCATCTGAGAATCCAGTAAAAATTTACTCTATTTACTTCTGTAATTAATGTTTTTCAGACATCATGCAGATTAGTTGTAAAGAAACGCTCTGAAAAATGAACACTTGTGCTAGGTAATTATAAATACTATATTAGCAATGAATATATTTATCTTGATGAACAAAAAATAGGCTTTACAGTAAATACTCGTACATGCATTTCATCTATATATATAAAACAGTTCCGTAACTGACTCATTCATTCACTGACTGACTGACTGACATACAACGCACAGACCAAACCGCTGGACCTAAAGGGCTGAAATTTTGCATGGCGATTCTTCTAATAGTGTAGAGGTGCACTAAGAAAGATTTTTCAAAAATTCTTCTTAGATTTTTTTAAACTAAATTTTTAAGCTGTTTTTTAAACTTTTTTTACGTTTTCATTTAAAATAATGCATTGAGGGTTATAAAATTTATATCACGAGAAAGATCATAAAAATTCCTTCAAAATGAAATTTATTTCGAATTTTTACCTCCATTTCCTGATTTTTGGTGAATTTTTAAAGATTAATTTTTAGAATTTAATTTATTAAATGCCGATCACATGATTTCTTTTTCTGGTACTTTAAATAAATTTATCGTCACGTGCAAAAAAAATAGACAAAAAATATTTTTTTATTTCTAATGCGGCAGACGATTGGACTTTATTTTGTCTATAAAAATATCCCTTACGATTTTTTTATAAATATGTTTTTTTTTACATCAATTGTATACATTGATCGTCGTATATTTATTATAAATATATATATATTTATTTTTTTTGGAATTAATTGCATGCATTGACCGTTGTATTTAATTTGAATGTACTCCGTAGCGAAGCGCGGGTTTTCAGCTAGTACATGTATATACATACAATATGTACTACATAAATGAAATATGTACTACATGTATTTCATAAACGAAACATATTCACGTGCAGCGTACTGTTTAAATCTGATGCGGATATAAGACCAACTACCCCTGCACTGACCATGTTGCATTAGACTGTTAGGGAAAAAACTGAAAATTGCGATACAGTTTTATATTCAATATGCGGTATTACGATATAACTTTATTGATGCCATAATCAATTCCGAAAGTACTTTCCATAATTAACTGAACCCTGCACGAATTATAATACCAGTCATAGTTGCTGGAAAAAGTTGACAAAAAACACATTAAGAGCTGTCCATAAAGGTAAAACTGTAGTGGGCAAATGTAACCCGCACCCTCATACCTATTGGTAAGCAGGTGGTTGAGACACTTGGCTTCCTTAGTTAGTGGTATTTATATCAGCAAAAAACTGGGCTAAATTCCTTAAGTATAAGATTCAGAGGAAAATCTCCTTACATGAGCGCATGAAATCTATATGACCGAGTGACTTCCTGTGACTTAATGCCGATATGAGGAACAAGGAGAGCAACTGAGATTGCGAAATTGGGTTCTTTCAAACATCCATCCAATTTACAACGGCTATTCAGATCGTTATCCCGTTCTGCTACCAAAAAAAAAAAAATATATATATATATACAGTGATTTCCGCTTATAAGAATCACGTTTGTTATTACTGTTTTTGATTCTTATAAGCGGTTGATTCTTATAACCGAAATTTAGGTTTTTGGACAGGAACACACACACCTATATATACATATATTAGATAATTTACCATAAAATACTCTTTAATTTACATTAACTATCTTTTATTAAAATTATTTTTTATAGTTTTAAAAATAAAACTTAATTTTTAGACCTATAAGTAGATACACATGATTATAGTAAGAGAAGAAAAAAATACAATATTTGTTACAAGTTACAACATACCTGCTTAACAGTTTTAGCATTTCAACTACAGGAAGGGAGCAAGAAAAAGTTTTCTACGGTAGTTTGACGTAATGAAGTTTTCAGAAGGCTGTTTATACCTCTTTCAATACTTATAGTCTCAGACGAAGATTTACTCGGACGGGTAAAGTTGCCCCCGGGTCAAGCTAATAGGTCAGTGTTGTGGTGAAGCGTTTAAGGGGAAACTATTGTGTTATGTCTAATAAAGAAAGGGGTGAATTTTACGACTATATTCCATCCCATATTATCAATCTTTCTTAAAAAAAAAAAGAAAGAACTTCGTGCCTTTTGAGGGTTTGAGTAGCTTTTTTGGAAAAATGAAAGGAAAGCGAAGAGTGTAAACTGATTCTGAAAACCGGTGGATTGATTCTTTAATGCGAAAATTTTAACATGGAAATAATTCATTTGTTTTTGTTTTCGCGATATTGATTCTTATAAACGGTTGATTCTTATAACCAGTGATCACTATAAGCGGTGGTTACTGTATATATAAAAGTATTGGACAGCTACGTGATGAACGCTTATTCCATTTCACAATAAATTAAAAAGGATGGACACATGTTTCGAACTAGTTAATAGTTCATCAACAGGTCCAGAAGCATTGGTGTGATTATCGCAATGAGCAATTCACAAATTAGAGGGGTTGTGAACTGTTCCTGTAAGTCGTACTGAACAACTGTTGAAAATATTGAATCATCTTTTCTTTTATATCCTAAAGCTCTTTCTCTCTCTCTAATCCTTGGGGCCGGACGAAGGCCAAATGGCTACGGCGGTGTGAGTCGGTACCAGAGTCTGTGGGTTCGAGTTCTACTCTTGGCATGGACATTTGTAGCCGTTCGGAATCGGCTTTAAGCAGTAGGTCTAATTAGCCCTCGTATAGCAAAAATTGACCGTTGCGAACCAAACCAAACCTCTTTAATCCTTGGATACTTTCTTATGGGTTAAATGACGTTGTGTGTATGCGTTCGAAGCAATTCCCATACTATGCCTAATGTAATTACAATTGTTGCAATAACGGCTATTTTTAAAGCTTAATTTCCACGTTTCATGCTAAACTTCTGGGATTCATTCATTTAAATTTTTAGGTATAAATATCTGAGGCATTCCATGGTGTATTGAGCTTTAAGTGAACAAGATTACAAAGCTTTAATTATTCTTCACTTTTTAAAATGTTGTAACAAGAACTAAAAACCAGTCCAATAAACTCTTGAGGTTTTCGGTAAATTAATCAAAAGAGTTTGGAATAGTTTCAAATTAGGAATAAAATAAAAAAAATAAGTAAAATATTCTCTTTTGAGATTGCTAATCAGCTGAAATTAATCATTTAATTTAACTAACACATTTTTATTCTCTTAATGGGAGGAGATACTCTTTTACGTGTTTGATTCGGGAAAAACTATAAATTATCTTTTTGAAAAGAATTGTTTATACAAGTTTCAAGATGAAAGGCGCTTATTTTAATAAAAAAATATGATAAAATTAATGAAAATTTATGCTCTCTCTCTAGGTTTTAATTCGGTAGAAAATTTTCTGATGATATATAACTTGTAAAAGGAGAAAAAATTCCTTTCAAACTTATAATATTTATATCAGTTTTAAATATTTTCTGTAATCGCTTCGAAGCGAAATCCATCACAGTCTTTTTAAAGACTTACATTTGGTAGAAATTATTTTTATGATATCTCATCGTATCTATTTTTAAAAAAAATTAAGTATTCACAGAGAAAAGAAACACTTAAAAGTAATTGTTTTAACCCCTTAACGATCGCATAATTTTCAAGAAAACGGAAATAAAAGTGCCTATTTTTTCCGAAGGATTCCATTTATTTCTTGATCTGCCATATCTAGTTTTAAAAAAAAATCCCAATTACATTATAAATAGTCTGGTGCTGCCATCTGGTATGTAAAATAAGAAATAAAATTTGTTCAGGGTAAATGAAATGTATTGTTTTAATCTTTGTGGTGCGTTACTTTCAAACACTCCAGCCCGAAAATATCACGGGCACGTGAAAAAATAGGCGAAACCCCACCCCGTAACTTTGACGGGAGCGAGTAGGAAGGGGTTAAGGAATAATAAATAGAGAGATGTTCAAATTATAGCAAATTAAGGAAAACCTGTGTGATATCCTTCTGTCTAATCTCTTTTCCCTCGACAACAGGTACTTCGATCGTGGTCAATAACAGCCGTGATTTCTGATAGCTACTTTATTATGGGGGTACCAGATAAGTGATCTAACGTTGCTCCCGGTGAGAAATGAGTGCAAATACGAGTAGGCTATGGCTAGTATACGAACCAGGTCCTCGCGTTAATAATAATAAACTCGCTGAACACCCTGCAAAATGGGTGACTTTCAAGCTTTTATATTTACATTTTACTGTTAGATAGGATGTATCGAATCCAAATCTGCAGAAAAGTAACACAAACCCAAGTACTGCAAACACTTGCCTTTAGTACATTCGAATCTCTATGAGGGGAAAGCACAGGGACACACATGTCTTATCCGGGATTCGAACCCGAACCCATTTAGTGTATGCGATGTGCGCTCCTATACGGTGTGAGCTGCAGTGCTCTCTTAAGGAATAATCAGTAATTGATGAATATTTATTTCTAAGATGGCTCGACTCTGTTGAATCAGATTTTAGAGTGATTGGTGTGAGGAACTGGCAGACCAGGTCTAGAAATAGGCTGTCCTGAAGGAATCTTCAACTGAAGGCCCTGGCCCACTCTGGGCTGTCGTGCCAAATCTGATGATGATGATGATGATGATGAATATTTACCCACTGTCGGTATTTCAATACGTTGTCTAAATTTTAAATTCGTCTCATCACCACCGACGAAGACGGCATTTCGATCTGATCACTATATAAGTCTAACTAAACAGATAATCTACAGATCACGCTTTACTCTGTGGTATATTTATCTTGTAGCTGAAATCTTTGTCACTTGAGTTACCACCGATTACCAAGTTCACTTCTATAAGAAAATTTTGTGGTTAATGATAGAAAATCATGCTTTCCGTGTAGAAAACTTGAAGTGCTTGGCCCTGGGTAAAATTTCCATATTTGGATTGGGGTATGTTATCTACACTCCAAACTCACTTATATTGTTTCTACACACTTAATAAATGACCTTCTGGCTTGGGATTAGAGCTTCATTTTCCAGATGGGCACGTTTACCTATTTAGCCACTAGCCGTACTATCGATTCCAGAATTGCCGAATAATTCGTATTCCGTATGGACATAACTTCAACATAAATGATGAATCATCTGCTACTGCCAGCATAGATTTTAACTCGGAGATTGGCTCGAAAGAAAGAAATACGGGCTTCAGATTATCCAAATTGAAAAGGCAATGCTTCAATTTTGGTATAATACCTCCCCGTGGCCAGGCCATGACAGGAAAGGTACCTGTCAGAATTATGCAACAGGAATGAGAGGCTCTTTGTATATCTTATGGCATACAAAATATTATCTATGCTAATTTACCTGTGATATACATTCTAATTATGATAGTGAAGGGAAACACTGATTATCTAGTACAGAATACTCGTAAAGATTACAGAGAAACTTATCTGGCCTTGGCTAATAAGACATTTGAATGTTTGAACTTAAGGGGACAGTGGACTTTCAAAATTGTGAAATTTGTCCAAAAATTCGATTTTTTTTTTTATTGAATTGTGAAACTACGGACGAGTAGGAATGTGTTGCAAAAATAATTTTTAATTTCTGTGATTAATTTCCTAGTTATAGGCATTTGTATGTAATTTAGATATTATGTGGTTACTAATAGCAATAACTTTAAATGTGTTTTTCTCAAAATACAAATTTTCATGTCATACGAATATTCAAACTGCTTCAGGCGCATTTCTAATTATCGTATTGCTTTGAAATTTAAGTTTTATATTCTTAACTGTATATCAAATAAATCTTATTAAAAAATTATGCTTCGTAGCTCAGAATTTCTAAATTTTGTACTTCAAAAGATGATTTATAATTATTTTGCGTAATAAAAAGGGTGTTTTCACTATTATTTTTTTTTCTCTTTATATTTTTAATGAATGCTTAAAATAAGCAATAAGTTTTATTGCTAGTTCTATAAGGTATCCTGTTAATAAAAATTACCATATTATAATCTTCCATGCGCAAAAGAAATGCGCATGGAAGATTTTTAATTAGGCCAATTTTTGATATAATTAATAATTCATAATTCATAAATTATTAATATTTCATCTTTAAATTTTAACCTTTTTTACATATCTATGGTACTAATCACATATTCAAATTTAAAGCAAATCCATTAAAAAAAAATTAGGTTTGAAGGTCCACTATCCCCTTAATGTTGTTCGTTTAGGATTCATATTAGTAACTTAGAAAAGGGTGACATTTTTGTGAATATGCAAGACAGTTAGAAAACAAAATAAAAGAAAAGCCCAGGTTTTTTAACCTTAATGTCTGAGTTGAATGACGAGGCATATTTGCAATGCTTGAGTAATTGCTAAGAGTAGAGAACATGAAGATGGACTAAGTATAGAATTTAGAAATATGAATTCATTTTTAATATTCTTTACTTTTCGCACATCAAATTGTGAGTTTTAAGTAGTACTCAATATTTTTAATTTTGTTTCCAGAACTGAGTAGTCGCGTATACAAACGGTTATACTTAATGCAAGTTACAATGTCAATGTTTCTTGTTTAATTGAGGGCATATTAATTAATAATAAATGTGATAAATTCAAGAAGTGACTTTACAAGAATACTGAAAAAAACTATAAATCACATAGAAATAATATTATCAATTTTTTTCTTGAAAGTTCTGTTGAAAATTAAAAGACATGAATTACAGCAGAGGTCGTTAGTTTATGGGTATAGACCAAAATCACTTTTCCAGACTTCAACATACTTAATATAATAATTTATCTCCATTTGTACGACTAAGTATTTTGGCTTTCTTTTTAGTTAGTTTCCAAATATAAATGAAATTACTAAATTCCATTCTTTTTCAGCATTACAATCATTCTTTAATAAAAGGTAAAGAAAGTGTGATTCCTGCCAAAAAAAAGAATGGCTTGAAATTAAAAGAAGCGTTTTATCATAATCACAAACTTAATTTAATCATAAACATGGATCGGCTTCTTTGGGCTCTGTTCCTCACAGAACCCTGTGACTCAACGAGTAATTCAAACACATTTTCGATTGTAAAATTAAGAGGAAATTCTTTATACTTGAAGTTTTTAATATTTTTAAGTTAGTTAATATCTAATTTTTCAGCAAAGGAGATATAATTTTCTTTAGAATAAGTTGAGAAATGAAAGAATGATGAGAGAATTAAAAAACAGGAGATTTCTGTTTCTAGAAACTGGTGTACTAATGCTAGTTATGTTTGATGATTTTATCAGTGGCTTAAAAATTTTTTAATGGATATGTATCATTTTTTCTAACAGCTGAATTCATGGCACGTGATTAATCATAGTAATAGAAAACTGACGACTGTGCTTGATTACATCCGTCATTCCCTTGCTCGTGTCAACTATCGTTAACCTGGACAATGATGAAGAAATGTAAACACTCGATTAAAGGGTTTTCGAGAAAAAAATAAACAGATTTGATGTTTATTTTCCAGTGAAAATCTTTTTTTCTCTCGAAAACAAATATTTATAGTTCTATTTTGTTAATCATTTACGTTTTAGTTCAATTACCATAAGTATCTAGAGTTGTGTTTAGAAAGGGTAAACTTGCAATTTTGGAAAGCATTGTCTTTTAAATTCGAATTTACTACACATTAAAAGAAACTTTTCACGGAGAAAGTAGTTAATACTGAAGTCGTGATAATTGTACTTGAACGAATTAATTTAAGTTCATCATAAAATATTTAGGCATCAAAAAATTTAAATAATTAATTAATTATGAACAATTATTACATTTTACTAAAATTAAGTGTGTATTAAACATTTAGCTATATTGCATATTTGTTATTAATAATCACATATATAAAAAATGTTCAAAATTTTCTTTGCATGATGAAATTTCCTCACTCTGATCATTGCCTAAAGTTATCCTGAAACTAAACGTTCCAATATCATTTGAAGAAACTCTAAATAAGATTCATCCAAAGACAATTTTTGAAGACACTCGTTTTTTCATGAAGTAACAAAATATTTGCATTAATGAAAAACTTTTGAAATAGAAACGCACTAATATTAAAAAAAAAACTTTCATTTAAAGTGAGGCACTTAATTAAATTCTCTGTTTTAACATTTCAAAACTGTGGAAAAGGAAGCTAGAGTTTTTTTCCCAAAAAAACAAAAAGTGAACTTGAATTTTTTGAAACTGTCAACTATATATATTTTTTTTTTCCTTTGAAAACTCATGAAAAAAAGACAAATTTCATAAAGCAAACTTTAGAAAGTACTTTTTCTAGAAATAAAAATTATAAATTCCTTTTTTCTTTTTCGAATTCAATAAACTCCAGAATCTCGAAGGCAATTTCTGACACACGTATTTGCATTTATTTGCAGACTCAGTTTTTAGCGTTTCACTCGATATTGTTTTCCCAGTAATCAATCTAAAAAATTTTCTACCGTGTTCCTCGCTGTCTTTTAACTAATATATGCCTCATTACTTATTTATTCTTTTTCTGTGCGCAATCATTCGCCTGTGTTGGAAATATTTATTTCATTTAATAGAAATTACTCCAAAGCCCATTTGATATTCATTTCAAAATATGGAAATGCTATGCAAAACAGTTTGGTATGTAAGCTTATTCTTCATAAATTTGCGATATATTGCGCCATATAGGGTGGACATTATTTTCCGTCGAACAGTTTTTTCTGGGCAATTACAACTTACACTATGTCTGTTATTATCAAACAGCTTTATCGAGTATAGTTTTATAAGAGGCAATTTTTGTGTTCAAGTGAAGCTGTTGTGCACGAGGAATAAATATATATGTACTTCACCGTACCAAAAAGAATTATATTAGAAGATTTACTCTCACTTCACTATCATCTGTATATTAACATTTTCTTTTAAAAAATCTGCTACATTGGAGATTTTATAACTACTTATAATCGACGGTTCGGGCTTTCTGGTAAAATAACAGACATATCCTTGGAAATACGTTATAAAAAAAGTTATATAATGATATTAGTAATGTTCGATTTTTATGAATTTTTTTAGCTTTGCAATTTCAATGTAATTTATTTTGTAAATCTAAACAAATTTCAAGTTACCGACTTTCTTACCTTTCTGTGCAGTCGAAAAAAAATTATAGCTTATTTTTTGGAAGCAATTTTTTGAAGTTCATTTATTCAAACATGATGAAAAATCCTACACACACAAAAAGAACATACACTGCTGGCCACCCAAATTGCGACACCAAGAAAGACAAGAGATATCACAACAAAATTTATTTTGTAGATAACATGTTGACCAAGTATAAAATGATTAAATTTATAGACTTCTGTGAACTGTGGTTCCTGCCAAAATCAGTAGCCAGAGTAGCCGCCATTGTTGGAGATCACCGCTGCCACACGTCTCGGCATTGATTCAAAGAGACTTTGGATGAGTTCTTGGGGTACAGCAGACCAAGCAGCTTCCACACGTTGCCAAATTTGATCTGCTGTGGCAGCTGGGGATGGAATCTTGGTCAATCGTAGAGCAACCATGGACCACATGTTTTCTATCGGCGAAAGATCCGGAGAGCGAGGCGGCCAGGGAAGCAATTCAATCTGGCGATTGACGAAGAACCGTTGGACAATGCGTGCCACGTGTGGTCGCGCATTATCCTGTTGGAATATGGCTGTGGGCAAGCCCTGAAGGTAAGGAAGGACAACTGGCTCCAACACCTCGGAGATGTAGCGCTGGCTGTTTAAAGTAACGGCAATGCGTACTAGAGGTGTGCGAGAGTGATATCCAATACCGCCCCATACCATAATACCCTGTGCAGGACCAGTGTGGCGGTGCATAACGCAGCTGTTCAGCATCCTCTCTTCACGGTGTCTCCAGACTTGAATGCGACCATCGTGGTGTTGCAGACAGAAGCGTGACTCGTCAGTAAACACAATTTCATTCCATTCTGCCGTCCACATCCTTCTGTCATCGCACCATTGGCGGCGGAGACGTCTGTGGTTCTGCGTCAAGGGTAGACAAAACAATGGACGTCTTGCGGACAGACCACTCTGCTGTAAACGGCGTCGAATGGTACGCGCAGACACTGGATGATGCGTTACAGACTGCATGTGCTGTGCTATGGTTCGTGATGTGACTGAGCGATCCGTCATTGCCATGCGCACAATTTGCCTGTCATCACGTGAAGTTGTGCGATGAAGTAGATGCGATCGAACACGCCGGTCCGTCGTACCCTCCTGCATCCAACGATCACATATCCGCATTACAGTTGCTTGGTTTCGTCCAACACGACTACCGATTTCCCTGAAAGATAATCCACAATCTCGGTAGGCCACTATCCTTCCTCTGTCGAACTCGGATACTTGATCAAAAGATGATCGCTGTTTTCGACGAGGCATAATTGATCGTTTTTTTGAAAAAACCACAAGAAAAACACAATTGCCGAACTTGAAATCGTCGAAATCTCCAAGCCTTAAATAGCGCTTTGAAATGGCGCCACAGGCGCGCGTGATGTGCGTCTGCGCTGAAATTCTAATCATTTGCATATCTCACCTCCGCTAATGCATGTTGTTAATTTCATGTTATTTGCATGTTTCCTTCTGGGTGTTGCATTTACAGTGGCCAGCAGTGTACATACGGTCACCACCGAATTTAATGAAATATACAAGTTTGTTGAATTATTAAATAGAAAAATCTTGTAATTCATGATTAATGGTTATTAATGAAAACACTTTCAGTAAAAACGTCAATTTATCTTTAGGAGAATTTCTGTCCTTACTTTTCAATATTTTATTACGCGTGGGATAACCTACCATTTTAACTTTTATGATGTTCCTTTCACTCCTTGTTTTCTAACACTAATCATCATTTTAACTAAATCATAAAAACCAGTTAAATTATCTTTATCTGAATGAAATAAATGTCTTCAATTTTCGAATTTTACACTATTAGTTTAAAACTTTGGTTCAAATTAAAACCATTTTTAATTTTCTAAAACAGCATGGTAACATGTGATTTTCTTTAAAAATAAATATCTCAGAACACAAATCGATTGTATTGACAAAATTAAACTTTTGACTTCATTATAAACATTTTTCTTCTAGCACATAAAGCACTCATCTAAATTTTTATGCAACTAAGCTTTTCCCTCTTTTAAATAGAATTTAGTTCTAGTTTATTATCATTTTGCTGAGATAATTTCGGATAATTAGAATCGCCTTTGGACCTCTTTGCTATCAAAATGATCTTCACACGATATTGAATTTTACTTTTTTGAAGCATAAGTACTTACTTTTTTGAAGCATAAGTGTGTCAATAGAGTTGAAAATTATTTTTAAAATTTGAACTCAATTTACAATTATGCAAACTACATAATTATTACACGTTTAAGAACTAAGAATTTTGATAAAACATTTAATTAATTTAAACTTTCTTAACTGGAAAAAAAAATTGTAGAAAATGTGCGGTAGAAAGAAAATGAACCTGCAGAATGATATTATGATAATTTTTCATAACTATTTTTTCGACTTTCGAGAAACTATTTTGGAAATTTTGCCATCTCTGCTCATAACTAAAGAAAACAGTTTGGTTTTTGAACTTTCTTTAGAATATAATAAAGGAGAAAATAAATTTTACTATGGAATTTTGGAAAAATGCCCAGTTTCCTGCTTTATTTAAGAAATACGAGCGTCGTTTGATATGTCCATGAAAAAAGTAAAAATGAAAACGACACTTTTTGAAAAAAAAAATTGTTATTTGTTTGTCTACATAATTTTTCTTAAGGTCGATAACATTTGGTCTCATGATTTTCAATTTTTTTAATCCCCTCCAGGAAGTAAGACTTGGACAACTCCGCAAATTAAGCTTTAGGCCGTCTGCACACGGAGCAACTCAAAAGAAACTGATAACTGACTCCAGTCACAAACCAGTCCGTGATGAGTCGTAACCTATGTAATTGAATGGAGCCACGCACACGGCGCAACTGGTTACAAACTCGTCCGACGAGTTTGTAACCAGTCGCTCCATTCAAGCGACTGTTATGATTTCCTTTTGTTTCTGGCTGGTAATGATGTATCCATGTTTAAACAACCATTACGAAATGATGCAAAAAAAAATCGACAAGAATTCTTTGAAACAGTTCCATATGTTTACCCGAAGTGTTCTCTTTTATCAACCTGTTCACTCGTTCAAAATTTTGATCGACGGTTAGCAAACACGATACACACTATATACCCTAAAATTCCCATACCCTAAAATTCATGCAAAATGCTATGCACGCGCTCTGATGAGATACTAACAGCCTTAAGAAATCTCACGCGTTTTAATCTCGAATCCTTCATCACCAAATCCTTCATCTAGAATCCTTCATCATAAATATTTTCAGTAATATATGGCGTAGTGACCTCCGCAGGGGGACCGTAACTCTTACCGTCGCTTGTGAGCAACAAGAATCAACAAATTACTTTTAAATTATCTTAAGCGAAGGTGTAGGCACACCATAATATTTATCAAGCCTGTATGTAGTTCATAACGCCCGGTGGCGTAAGGGTTAAGAGCTTCAAGCTGCCACACCAGAGGTCCAGGGTTCGACCGTGTGACTGGGCAAAGTCGACTCAGCCATTTATCCCTTGATTTGGTCGATAAAATGAGAACCAAGCATGCTTGGGAACTAACTCTCGGGGGTCCCGCGTCAGGTTGACCCCCTGACCGAGACATATAATGTATGGCACCCCAAACCCACGGTCAAGAAAGCGGAGATGGGCACCGCCGGCCTTGGTCCACATTCGGACTGTGGTGCCATGAGTTTTAGTATGAAGTTTTTGTCGAAATTTTGCATCTAAAAAAATTATATTTTATCGACATGAGGAACTCATTTTTTTCCATTGTCTTAACACAAACAAGAACTGACCGACTGACATGTGCGTCAATCATAGACTGAGTGTTTAATCTTTGTACAATCTAAAATGCATACCTTTCAACCATGCTAAATGTGAGAGCACCAACGATTGAAGTGCAGTTCCGCCTTCTCTTGGGTTTCGTAAGGACCTATCCAATGACCTTTGTAAGATCTTAGAAGTTGAATAGCATAGTTAGGTTAATGATGAGTATTATTAATTACATATAATTTGATATATTTAAATAAATATGCGCGATAACGGCTAAATAGTTAATGACCGAAATTTTTTTCAATTTCGTTCAAGCTTCGAATTGCCAAGACAAGTAAAATATACTTAAAAGATAAAATTCATCTGATTTAACATAACTAGAAAGAAAAACGGCAGGAAAAGTTAACAATTATTTTATTTTTGCGCTCTAAAAACTCTTTCATGCATGTTTAAAAAATAAAAACAGATTGGCTACTACCAGAATATGAATGTTAATTATCAATGGCAATTTATTTCGAAAAAAGAATGTTCTATTATCTAGAAAATTTCAGCGATACAACCCCTTAAAAAATGGTCTCCAGAAAATCTGTCTCACAAATACCATAATCAGAGTTTTAAAAACCTAAGAAGAGCTAGACAATTCTACAAACTTAAAATCTATTATCAGATGAAAAATCTCCCGTCTGAGAGAAGCAGTCATTTTTAGAGACATTATTTTTGTAAAAAAGTACTCTTTAGGATTCTTCTATTTGACCAATTTCAGATTCCGAAGTCGATAGACCACTCCAGGAAAAATTTAAACTGATGCAACAGTGTAGCCACATTTTCTTAAAAGTCTGTTGCTGATCAAAATTTTGCATCAAAATACATTACAACTGTTCCTAATATACCGGGAAGTCTTTCAGCAAATTTTGTTAGCGTTCATGAGACAGATTGCTTGAAATGATTTTATTTTAGACTATGGTAGTTCTTTACCTTGTTTACAAAATTTGCAATATCTACTATGAAAGATATAAACCTCAGTTAATGACTTGACTGAGAAACAATATACAATTTAAGAGCGATTACTAAAAAGAGTCATGAATATGCGTAAATTAAACGTCTTTAAACTGATAATTTCTTGTTGGGTATATTTATTATTGTATATGTAATACGCTACGCATAGTATATCATTTAATTATATATATATATATATATATATATATATATATGTAGGGGGGGTCATGTTTTAGACAATTATCAGTTCATACTCAACCTGAATGATCACCACGTATCCAATTAAATAAGATTTATTAATTCACAAACATATTTCAGGACAAGGCATCCAAAAAAATGACCATCAGTACGGCCTCCCCACAGTGCAGTGTTAAGGTATTCAAGAAATTTCTCATCTCCCTAGGGTTGCCAACTCGGACAGCAAATGTTTCCAATATAACTTAGCTCCCCTATTTAGGTGATTCATTAAAAAATACTTAATCGGTCAGATTCTTACACGCACACATATATATATATATATATATATATATATATATATATATATATATATATATGTGTGTATATGTATATATATATATATATATATATATATATATATATATATATATATTTTATATATATATATATATATATATATATATATATATATATATATATATATATAGAGAGAGAGAGAGAGAGAGAGAGAGAGAGTAAGTAACTGTAGGATAGATGGCCATAGGTTTTAAAGATTGAAATAAAAATTCTTAGAATGCAAACACAAAAAATATTTATGCATATTTAAAATTTTTATACATATACTCATCTTATTTTCGGCAAAAATATTTAAACATTGATAACACAAAATGGGAAACATAGTTTGAAATTAAAATTGCAGATGACCATCTCTCCTTCAAGCCGAGGAGAGATGGCCATCCAATGCAAGAAAGAAAAAGGTGAAGTTAAAATAGCAAAAAAAACAACACATTTCATATAGTTAATCATGAAAAATATATAGCAATTTGTAAAGATGCAATTATATCACGGAAAATGAGTGAATAAAATTCGAATAAACAACATTTGAAGTATAATTTCAACCCTTGAGTTTTCGTAAAATTTTACCACATTTTTGGCAAAGGTCTTGATAGTTTGTACACGTTTCATGAAACAACTTCTGGCACCTTACGCATTTTATCCAGTCATCCTTTTTGGTTATTGTATTGTATTCTTCTATACAACCAACACAGTGCTCATGATCAAATTCTATTCCTTCGGAATCTGTAGAATCTGATAATTTCAAATGTATTTCATCTTCTTCGCTACTGGAAGTGTCGTGTTTTTGTTTTCTGTCACTTGTATCATTAAAACGGTGCTTTATATCCAATTTTTTGGCAAATTCAAAAGCGAAAATTCTCGCATCATTTCTAGTAAATGGGAATCCTTGTTTCTGCATTCGTTTAATGTGTTTTACTAATCTTACTAAGTTTTCTTTTCCAAACATCGGACCAGGACTCATGCTGCCTTCATTGGAATTATTGGTCTTCAATCGGAGCTCCAAACCCTTGCGTGGTATGTGAAATGCTACAGACGATCCTTTTACCGAATATGATCCCGTTTGCTCAGCCTCCATTATCTTAGACAAATCATTTTGATTCTATGTCCAGTGTTTTGAATGAGACTTTCTTATGTACGTATTTATTCGGCATTTAAACTGGAAAAGAAACATCGTTCGGCATATTATATTATTATTATTATTGAAATATTTATATTAGTTAAAATTGAAACAATTCTATCCATTAATATAATTATAAACATAAAAGTTATATAATTATTTTAAATATAATTATATTGAGTTAAAATCCTCACTCCGTATAATTTTGAAATATTGATTAAAGGTGATCATCTCTCCTCGATTTTATGTGGCCATCTATCCTGAAATTGAAGGGCAGATGGCCACCCAATTTAAAGCGTCACTCCGCCATTGTACGTCTTTGTTTTAGGCTTAGAAGCTCAGTTTGAATTATATACGTGCCTTAAAAGTCCGTAAAGTAAAAAAAAAAAAAAAAAAAAATTAACGTACGTATTGCAAAACATTCAGATACCTAACTCAACAAAAACACTCAACCACTAAATTAAATAAACATTAAAATTTCACTTTGTAAGGTATACACAAGATTCGATTCACAAGAATCGAACTTTTGAGTGAATTAAAGAAGCTGCTTTAGATATGCTAATTTCGGCATACGCGCTTAGTATAAATACCACGCAGCGTCAGAAAGGAGGAGGTTGTTAAGGTTGAAAAGGTGTTATCCTGCGCTAGTGCTTAGCGGGCCAGAAGTTTACATGGCAGTACTGCTGGTTTGACTTACTGTTCGTGAGTATAAAAATATATTGTTCTTGAAAGCTGTGTTTATACATTCCGTACAAGTAGTACGCATGCTTATTGCTGTAAAAGCCAATTATATGTGCAACGAATTCAATAAACATTGTTTCATGTATAAACTGTGTTTGCTTCAAATTCAAATAGAGTGCCACTTCAAATTATATACACCCAAGTCTGGGTAGAAGTGAGCATAGAAACTCTATAACTTACCTTTTACCATTTTTTTTAATTAATTAGCTTTCTTGTTTGTAAAAAGTAAACAATAGAAACAAACAAAATTAAAATTCAAGCATAGACTGCTAAATCACAATAACATAAAACATATCCTGCAAAGAAAACATTTTCAATAAAGGATAGCGCAGAAGCTTCATATCCCCATAATGAAAAAACAAATAAATAATCCAACAGATATAGATAAAAAATTATACTAAAATAGACAAAAAACAAACAGAAATCAAGCACTCTGGGCATCCACGCACCAACGGCAAGATTCTGTATAAGTGCCGGAACTGAACCATAAAACAACAGAACAAACTTTCTTGTTTGTGTGTGTATTTGTCCAGTACAAATCTTGTAATCGATATTTAACTAACTTCCCGACTAGCTAGACATTTGAAACTTTTAGATTAGCTCAGAACACGACGACAATGTATTATTTTAATACTTTTAACCATCTTCAAGCAGAATTGAATTCTTTTTCAGTTAATTTTGTTTTGTATACTGGTGCAGCCATCTATCTGCCGGGACGGGAACGAAAAGTTAGACGCAAGTTCACTTCCAAATAACTTCATTTTCTTTCAAGTTGATGGGATAATTCATCAAAAAAAAATTTTAAAAAGTATTTATTAATACATAGAATTGTCAAGTTTATATGATTAAACGGAAAATTTAAAAACGTGGTATATAAAAAGTCCTTTTTATCTTGTAATTATTGTAATCGAAAAACACAGCTGTACCTCGCAATGAATGAACTCGTTGAACATTTCCCACGAAACATGTTTAAACCGACATCTATGATCAAGCTTTGAAAATATTTAGATTGACCATCTCTCCTAGAGTTACCCTATGTATATATGTATATATACAGGGTGAATCTAAACAAGTGGGCAAAACTTTACGGGGTGATGGAACGCAAACAGTGAGGCGCTAGGTGGCGCTGTAAATGGTACCCGCAAGCCACACGTCCTCATACGTTACAGCGGCGGTTTTCCGTAAATGTTTTGACAGGGATCCTCCATGACCATTTGGTTGGCCCATACCTCCTGCCACACCGTCTGGAAGGCGAATCGTATCACATATTCCTACGAGAAGTTTTGCCGAAGCTGCTGCGTCCGATTCCAACCCCCATCAGTTCGAGAATGTGCTTCCAGCACGACGGTGCGCCTGCACACTTGAGCTTGGATGTGCGGAACAATTTAGATGCTACATTCCAAGGGCGAAGGAGTGGTCGAGGTGGTCCCATAGCTTGGCCTCCAAGATCGCCGGATCTCTGGTGTTTGGACTTCTTCCTGTGGGGACATAGGAAAAGCCTAATCTAAGAGTACCCCATTGAAACCAATATGGAACTAGTCGGCAGGATCGCCGTTGTTGCCGGCGATATTCAGGAAATGCCTGGTGTCTCCGCAAAAGTGAGCCAGTCCCTATCCCGCAGGTGTGAAACCTGCATTACAGCTGGCGGAAGCTCCTTTGAGCAATTTCTTTGACCATGCAAATTAATTACATTCCTGTTAATAAAATGTTTTCTTCAGTATCTCCTCTCATTCTTGTGTTAATTCTTTAAATGTGACAGTGGAAAACTACCTTTTAACTTCACACCGTTTGCGTTCCGACCATACATTCTATGACGAATATTGCTAGTATAGATGCGTTCTATCAACCCGTAAAGTTTTGCCCACTTGTTCAGATTCACCCTGTATATATATATATATATATATATATATATATATATATATATATATATATTCCAATGCGAGGCATCTGGCAAACATTTGCCTATACTACTTGTACACTGTAATTTTACTGTCAACTTTATTATGGGGACACCATCTAGGCGGACAGCATTTCCCACTATGAGGGGATGACACAAACGGAGGCGTTTTTCGTAATGCGACACCGGGATTCGATCCGAGAACCCTCAGCACCGATAACCAGCCCGCTGTATAACAGGGCCGCCACAAGCCCCAATAAATATATGAAGAGTATGAATTGTTCAATGAAAGAACTATCAATTAAAATATTTAAATTTAAGTATAATTTTATTTTACTAGGATATAATTTATACAAACTGCTCATTACGGGCACGTTTATCGATTGCTAATATTTACTCAGTTATTCAGATACTTTTGCTACTTTGCCCAAACACTTAGATACATGTCTTAAATGTCAACAATTCCTTTAAAGATTTTTAAATATTGTATTTATTTGAAATATTAAGGGCAAAGTAAAAACGTTTTCTCAAATCTAAAATAAAATATTTTTAAAAAATTTATATTTAATAGTAAATTCAGGGTTTAAATAAATTGTAGAAGATTTTTTATATTCATTCTAATGGAAGAAAGACAGAAATTTATGAGCTACAATGCTTTAATTATTTAATTTTTCAGAAAGATTTTTACCCTTAAGGCTGCTGTATACTAACCCTATTGAATTCACTCACCTCCATTTTAACCTATGGAGAAATTTTGTCCAAGGAATGCCGACTTTGATTGAACTATTTTATTTTACAAATGGCACTCAGTAACAGAGAAAGTATTTTGACACCTTGGGGCATATTTCGTTTTTTAAAAAAAATTCCACTGATATTTTTAATTTTAAATTTTTCGGGGGGGGGGGGATCTGGTCTAATGTGTTTTAAATATTCCTAAATTCCTTTGGTGGACGAAATTTATAAAATAAATCCTGTTGCAAGGTGCAGTAAAGTTCAGGCTATCTGAAAATATTATTTTTATTGGATTATCAGCATTTTTATTGGATCATTTTTATTGGATTATCAGCAAACGAATATATCAATTTTCAATTCACGATAAATACATAAAACTGACTGAAATATAAAATTAGTTATTCACGTAAACAGGAAAGAGTATAAGTAATCTATAAGTAAATAGAAGTTTTTTGTAATTATATTCGTTAACTAGATTTTAATGCTTTGTTTCAACTAATTCTTTGTACGTATGACTACCCAAAATAATAAAGCGAAATTCTTAGACATTTTTTTATTAAAGCAATCCATCATGATAAATTACCAAATCCATCATTCGCATTCTATGACTGAGGAAAAAATGCAGGGTCAGAAATCAAATCACATATCTTCAGAAAATATTCCTGATGTATGATGTCCCTGGTAAAGCAATTTTACAACAAAAATTGTCTGATCAGTAAATGTTATACCAAAATGAATAAACTGGTTTTTTTTTTATTTCTGGATGTGGCCTCAAATGTAATGAATTCTTATATTTTTGTCTATTCACAAAAATGGGATTGCTGTCTTAAAAAAAATCCTGCTTACAAACATCCATTTTATTATGATAGAAAAATATTTGTCATCGTTCTGTTAAATATGAAACAATTTTTTCTTTTAACAAAAATCATCCGTTAGACGTTGGTCGCCAAAGTAAATCCAAAAGATAATCCGTCCTTCCCGAAGGTATACGGATGATTTTGAGAGACGACAAATTTCGCAATGGCAATCAGCTTGACTAGGATTATACAATACAAATAAATACATGCAATGTTACACAATTATAAAAACCGAAACAAACAAACAACAAAGTTATCAATGACCCAAAAAAGGGTAATGAAAGTCCATAAGGTCTTTCATCACAGCCAAAATGAATTTTCTACAATAGTAGTCATTATAGAATTTATGTGGTGACCATTCAGTAATTTCCCTCGGTAAACTCGACCGCAAATCTCTCCATGTTACACAATTAAATAAGCAATGTTCTATTGTCTGGACCTCTCCGCATGCACAGATGTCACTCTTCCCAAAGAATCTTCTTTGATATGAGCCCACGCTTCCATGTTGACTAATAGCTTGATTTATATAGAAATTCGATATTAATCTTTCTAAGGAAACATGAGGGTAGATTTTATGAACCGGCCTCCCCAATTCACTATCGGCCCACCTTTCTTGCCAGACTTTCAATCCATATGCCTTAATCTTTGCCTTTACTTGTTGCTTGGTCATTTTGTAGGTACTTTCAATTATGTCCAGTTCCGTGGCTTCTTTAGCCGCAGTGTCAACTTCCTCATTCTGTCTGATCCCGATATGTGCTTTTATCCAGTGGAAATGCACGACCACACCATTATTTTTGATCTTGTGTTTCAATTCCTCAATAATCTCACCCTTATATTCTAAGGACCCAAGAGCCTGCAAGGCACTCCTGGAATCGCTAAAGATGTCAATTTCACTTAGACCTTTTTCCCTAGCATTGTCTATTGCCATGGAAATGGCCGTAACCTCAGCACTGTATGATGTTGCGTTATCAGGATTTCTTATCAGTTTAGTATCGATCTTCTGAATCTCATGATACCTAATAAAGGCCGACCCAACTTTTCCGTTAATCTTGGAACCATCCGTAAAAATATGTATTCTTCGCAAAGGGTTCTAGTCTATAAGACCAATTGAAGCTCATTATATCCTTTATTTTCCTGAGATTCCTGGTCGCCAAAGTAAACTGCACTCAGAAGTTCAGTAAGAACATTTATTTGTATAATATTTACGAGACTTGAAACCGCTAGAGTGATCTCCAGCTTACTCGCAACCAAATGTTAGCCGAAGGGATAGGACACTAGCTTTCTGAACCGGTGTTAGCGAGTTCAGATCCGGCGTTAGGCGTGAATTCTCGTATCCCTTCGGAATCGACTTTGGCTGCTGTAGGTCCTTTTCAATTCGCCTCGGACTTGCAACAGCTGACGGTAGCGCTCCAAACCATGCCGAACCTCAGTTCTCAAGGGCATAAAGAGCAGTTCTGCTGACAGTGGTACTTGAGTAGCTATAATAACGCGTCCACATTCATCTGCACAGCACAGTATTCTGCGAGGGAAACAAATGATTTATGGGCAGAGCGGTCTGCAACGATCCTGCGATCGAGCGGTTTTTCACAGAGCATCAAAGGCGGGGCCGGGGGGGGGGGTCACGCTCCTGTAGCGTGACTAATCGACCCCAAAATGGTGTCAAGCGGGGTCGGGGGGGGGAGGGTACTTGTCTGCATGAATGTGGAAGTGCTATAAGAGTTGCCCAAATGAAAAGTGGACACACGCGATTGCGTCAGAATGACTGCAGCTATAGCAGCGCCACCGAAAAAGGGATATAAAGGGCGGTAGGAGGAGTGCACTATATACTTCCTGTTCAGTGATGGTTCCCCGCTACTTACAATCTGAATGCCTGCACTAGAGGACGTGCCCCAGGAAGTGCAGTTAGACAAATTTTCCTATGATCCTATGGGCACTGCATACGGTGTTCAACAGTATAACCTGTTTGCGGTAGAGGAAATTGTTCGAAAGTAAGGTCAGTCTTTACATGGATGCGTCCAGATCGGAACAACGCGCGGTAGTTCGGTTTCTGATTGCGGAAGGTGAGCGTAATGCGGATATCCATCGGCAACACAATACTGCAGTACTCTGACGAAACTACGGAAAGCAATCAAAAGCAAACGACCAAGCCTTCTCACACAACATGTGATGCTTCTCCATGACAATGCCCGCCCACACGTCTGCCGTGAAAGCCAGAGGACCTTAAACAAATTCGGTTGGGAAGTGTTGGAACATTCGCCGTACAGTCCGGATTTGTCACCCTGTGACTTCCACATCTTTGGGCTACTTAAGAGAGCATTACAGGGGAAACGTTTCCATTCGGACGACGAAGTGAAGGAAGATGTGCAGAACTTCCTCAAGAATAAACCACGATCTTTCTACCGAAACGATGGGACCTGTGTTAAAATGCCGATGAGGATTTCTTTTGATTTCCAATAAACGCATTCTTTTCATTCAACTTGTCCACTTTTCATTTGGGCAACCCTCATACAATGCCGAATGCTGTCGTCACAGTTCTCGAGCCTTATAAACCTTCCTGTATAACTCGAAGTTAACATTGTGAATTTAGATATATTTTGAGGCCAAAAGAATGAGTGTATATACACATACGCGTGCGCGCACACACACACACACACACACACACACACATATATATATATATATATATATATATATATATATATATATATATATATATATATATATATATGTGTATATATATATATATATATGTGTATATATATATATATATATATATATATATATATTACGTTATTATATTCTAAATAAAATGTAATAACGTTTGTTTCTTCATCAAAGTTATGGGAAACTTGCTTGGCACAGCCCCCGGGAAAAGCGGGCCTAGAAATTGAATTAGAAACACAAGAATTAAGGGATTTATACTGTAAAAAGAATCTTTTCCATAAGGGAAAAGTAAACATTTCTACGTTATTGCATTTTTTATCCTTTAAAAAAGCAATAAAAAAATTTTGCAGTCACAATTTACGCATTATTAATTACAAACATAATTTATACCTCCCGCCCTCTATTTCTGAATGCTTGATACTTAATTAAATCTTCAAAATTGCCATATGCATTTTTTTCTACAGTTATTTATTATTTTTGTCATATAAAAATAATAATCTGTGTTTCAATTTCCTGCTAAAAGTATCTTACTGTGATTTAATTATAAAATAGCATTATTATCGCATCAACAAATTTTATCAACAGATATTATTAAAAACAGAGTAGGTACGTCTTTAAAAGTTAAATTAGGTTTATTCAGCTTTTATGAAGAACCATAAAGATTCCTCTAACTTGAGTGGCAACAAGATTCACCTGCATCGACTGCACTCAAACTGGCACGAGAGAGAGGAAAAAAAAAATGAAGGAACACTCTCGAAAATTTTAATTATCAAACCATACGTATTTTTTCAAATCTCCATTATGTTGGTCCATATTTTCTTATTTAAGAACCGTAACTTGGTTTAAGTGTCATCAAAATCTTAATTGCTTCACATTCTTAAGAAGTCATTTAATCAAAAATGCCAAATTAAAGTATCTTTTACACACACTTTTGAGAGATGGGAGAAGAAAAAAAAAATTCTCCATCTCGATAACTCTACCGCAATTTCGAAACTTAATGGACTCTTGAAAAAAAAAAAATACTTTAATTAAAATTCTTCGAAAAACGAGATATTATCTTGTAAAACTTTTCAGCTGTTGACTTTAATTCTGCTGCGTTGGTTTTTAATTTGGGATTTTTAATTTTCTCATAAGCTATCTCCGTGATATGCCGATAATACACGAATGATTAAAAAGATTTCAAGGGAAAATAAGACGGAGTGATTGAGATGCTGCTAAGAGAAAATAGCTTAATGCGTTTCATAAAGTGTGTTTAAATTGCTTCTATTGTGATTTCGGACATTTGTTAAAATGCGTAATTGATATTCTTTTCTGTAGGGGAATGAAATATACATTACCTCCCAGATAAGATTGAACCCGGTAAATAGTCTGATGAATTAAAGAGTTTCAGATTTAATTTATTTGACAGAATATGTCATAAAATTTAATTTATTTTTTTCGCTCTCGAGCATTACGTATGGGAATATATGGTTCAAATGCCTAAAGCTAAATTTGGAAAAGAAATATGTGTTTTATTAGATTCTGAAATATCAAATCTGTTATGATATATAACAGTTCTAAGGGAATGAAATTAAAACTCGGCATGATATATATGTTTGATATTTGCGAAATGATTGAAGTTGAGAGAAATGAAGTATTAATGTGATGAGGAAAATGAATAAACGTACTCGTGTTTGCATGATATATAAAAATATTTAGTCTTTCTTTGCTTTATCTATATATATAAAAGAGCTTGTCTGTTTGTTTGTCCTGTATAGAATCATAGACTGTTTCACCCACCGGGACCAAATTCGACACAGTTAATGTTTAGGATCCGAGAAACTTAAATCAGGAAAAACGAAATTTGGGGCTCAATTAGTTTTTTTAAAATTAATTTTATAATGATTTTTGTGGCCCTAAGCGCACCTCTTAAATGTGGATACAGCCCCTTCAACACAACCAGTGAAATTCGATACGCGGGGGAAAAGAGGTTTGTTTCGAGGGGTGATTTGGGGATGGTTTGAGAGTTGGTCTGGGGGTGACGGGAGGGGGAGGGCGAAGTGTTTATTTTATTTTTCTTACGTTTAGTGGAGTCGTGAGTCTAAAAAGGTTGAGAACCGCTGCTTTGGAAAATTTTAGACAATGGCGTTCAAACTAATAGAACTTAATAAAATTTGGAAAAAAAGGAAGAAAAAATAAGTTTGTCTCATGGCCAGTTTTTTGAAAGCCTTCTGTTGATCTAAATATATTAATTGTTTCAGGATCATAAAATGGAAAGAAGTTTACGGGAGGGGGTAACTAGGAGTTCTACAGGTTTTTTCCCCTAAGTTCGCGAAACAGAGTTAACATACGATATGTATTTGAATTACTTATTCCGTGAAATCATATAAGATAAATCTTTTAGAGTTTTGGGGCTTTTCAATCAGTAGGAGGAAAAGCTCTTTAAACAAAGAAACATAACGACACATAACTTTCATTCCGAACTATTAGTCCATTAGTTATATTAAGGCATAAGAAAATTAATGAAATTATTTTTAAAGAATGATTGCCCCGGTAGATATACAGATATAAAATTTTTCATGCTTTCCATCAAAAAAATACTGGGTTAAAAAATACTGGGGTCAAAAAAATACTGGTGCATTTCAGCAGAAACGCGCTAAGCGCATTCTGTCTGGCCAGATAAACATGAAGAGCGGGGGATGCAGCCCAGTATTTTTTTGATGGAATGCATGAAAGATTTTATATCTATATATCTACCCGGGCATCGCCGAGCAATACTGCTAGTATTGCATATAAGCAGAGAAAACTGACAAAAACAAATTATGACATTAAAATGACCCTAATACGCCCCTAATGAGATGGCAGTATATTTGTCTTCAACAAATGCTATTTTTTTAATAATATTAGAGTTGTTACTTCTAGTAAAAATTCAAATAGTTGAAATACCTAAAGTATCAGCAACCTTTAGTTATTCTTATGTGTCAACTAGCTGAATACCCGTGTTGCAGAGTACATTTTGGGATAATTACAATGAAAAAAAATAATGAAATTGCTTTTTAGAGGATTAAATTCTTAATTTATTTGAATTACATTCTTTAAAAACTTCCATCCCAATTAGTCTAGTGGTTAAATTTTATCTTTTACTGTATTTTAATATTTTTTGTCAGTTTGTTTCGTTGTTATGCACGTGACGCAAAATTAATTTAAACTGTCACAAAAAGAAAAGAAACCACGTGATCAGCATTTAATAAATTAAATTCTAAAAATGAATCTTTAAAAATTCCCCAAAAATCATAAAATGGAGGTAAAGATTCGAAAAAGATATCATCTTAAAGGAAATTTTAGGATCTTTGCCGTGATATAAATTTTATAACACTCAGATTATTATTTTAAATGCAAACTTAAAAAAAATTTACAAAAACAACTTAAAAATTTAATTTTTAAAAATCTAAGAAGAATTTTTCAAAATTTTTTCTTGGTGTACCCCTACAGTATTAGAAAAATCGCCATGCAAAATGTTAGCCCTTTAGGTCCTGAGGTTTGGTCTGTGCGTTATCTGTCAGTCAGTCACGGAACTGTTTTATATATATAGATGAATTAAATTTACAAATGAAATATGCTAATGAAATATCTGGTGGTTGTAGATCCAATTTATTCCTAATCATCGATCATTAATTTACACATAGTTCATTCTACTTAGCACATAGATTGTATGCAATCTTGAATAATGTGTCATATTTTGTAAAGTCAACACCCTTAAATGACCTTTGATGCTCTATTTATTTATGCATCCATCCTTTCGTTCACGCTGTCCATGCCGTTAGTTTCAGTGCTCAACCAAATATGCTAAAAATGGAGAAGCAACTAGCACTTCTTTTGGAAAATAACTGATATATGGATAATATGGTCAAAAAGTGGCCAAGTTCAATGAGTCGCTAAAGTTTACTGAAATCAAAGATGGTAGCAGGAAACTGGCTGTCTCGATTTTCGCCAAGAGAGATTGCCCGCCAAGGCCTATCCAATTTCCACCGAAGATATTATTAGAAATGCAAGCTCTGATACAAGCTCCATACAAGCTATGATTTGTCTAACCCTTCAGCGTTATGAAATGGAATTATGAACATTAATAGGGCGCGCGAATTATTCTCGAACATTAATATTTCTATTTTTTTAGGGCGCGCCAATGTTTGGAACACCAAAAGGCTAGCTTGGCACAAAGTGCAACGCCTTCTTCAACCTTGATTATTCCTTTTGTAATGAACATTTTTTTTTCAAATTGAAAATAATTCTGCGTTTTATGACAAGATGTAAAATGTTGATCATATTGATATATATTTATAATTAAAGGCCAAAGGATGCAGATACGATCGCCTTATTTCAAAACTGTCCGGTTTATTGGATCTGGGGACAGTTTGCTAATTCATTCCTATTATGTCCAAAAAACCTAAAAAAACAATGAAATTGTCCATCTTCGTGATATGCGGAATACCGCGTAATAGCTGCACGTTTGATCGACTCCATCGACTCCTGCTTTTGTCGTATTGTAAGAAAGTGTTATTCACAAATGAAAACTTTAAATGGCAACTTCATTTTTTTTCATGTAATGACCTGCATTCAAAGCCCAATGAAATATTTTGTATTGAAGATAGGCAAATAACAATGCATTCAATTTTGTATAGGTAATTTAATTTACATAACATTTATAATTATATATGCAATTTTGTATAACCAGTAATCTATAACGATTATACTTTGTAATCCAGTATAATCGCTGGTTTACCACGGTTAAATCGCGACTAACAATGGATGTAAAGGAATACAAGGGTCAGAAAATCAGACCTGCATTAGAAAGGGTGTAGCATTAGAAAGATTGTAAATAGAAATTGCTTAAAACATTCAAACCTTACATGTAAAAACAAACCATTCAAAATTACGAAGATGTTGCACTTTGTACACGGGTGCGCCCGCTGTAGAGTTAAATTGAAATATGTCGACCAATGGCTAAGTGGTTAAGGCATCAGCCTGCTACGCCGGGGGCGCGGGTTTGATTCCCGCATAAGACTTGTTTGGTATTCTGGTTGAACACGTCAGACTTCCGCCTGTAAAGTTAGAAAGGGGAGCTACAAACCATTATCCATCGCCGGTGTCATCGTTTGTAAATAAAAATTCTTCTGTGATTGTGTGATTTATTTTTCTGTTTCCTCGTATTCACATGTACAACGAACTGGTGTGTGAGATAGTCGTCAGCTCCAGGCACCGTAGCCGCAACAACAACAAATTAAAATACAGCATTCTCTGTTACGTTATTAAGTACTAGCTTTGTCCTGACTGAAAGTCCTGACTTTGTCCGGGTTGAACAAAATATTATACCAATAAATTTCCAGTTGATAGCCAATAAATTGTAAATCTTTTTTTAACCTTAAAAATAACATTAATAATACCTTAAATTAATATTACGTTAGTTAATAATTAAAGTTAATTTTTTAAAAGAAAAAGGCGTGCCGGAGAACGGCTACATTCGAACCGCTAACGTTAGAACAGAAGCCCACCACGATAGCACCACGTTAAGGATCGTTGAAGACTTCGGCACAAAAAGCGGTAGAGGACAGTAGCGGCAACAATTGAGATTGTTAGGATTAAGCCCCTAACTTTACTTCTACTGATCAGATATACATAATATATAGCCTATGTCCATCTAGAATAATGTACCTTTCAAACAGTGAAAGAATTTTTCAAATAGGTGCAGTGGTCCTGGAGATTACCCTCCACGTACAAAATCGCTCTCTCTTTATATATAAGTATAGATAAATCACAACAGGCACCGAAGGCAAAATATTAAACGTGAAGGAATATTTGATATTACATGTTTCAGTAGACTGTTGTTTAGTGTTTCACTTTCTATGCGTTATTATTTAACTATCAGAAAAACAATAGCGAAGAATGAAACATCACAAAAAGTGAAAAGTGGCTGGTGTATCGAGAAATCCCTCTATTCTATAAAAAAGTAACTCCCGTTGCCGCTATCAAAGCTGGTCACGCTATCTCCTTCGAAACAGCTGGGGGTATGGGGTCGAGAGCGATAACAATGGAGGCAGAAAATGGGAGACCAAAGTACGACATGTCTCATCTTTGTCGGACTTTAAGTTTTTTTTAATGTCTTTGGGGATAATATTGACTTTTTCATCTTCAGATTACGAAAACTCGCCAAAAAATTATCGTAGAATTTTGATCTTTTTACAGTCTAAGACTACAGGCATTTCTCTTTCAAACTAGACCTCATTTGTTTAAAAATATTTTAAAACAGACTAATAGGTTCATCAAAAAATTAAACACAGTTTTTCAAGAAATATCGTCCCCTATGTGGATGTAATATCGATGCTCCTCGAGTTTTTATCTTACAAGGAAAACATTTACATCATTTGGAAGCTGAAAGCTTTCTTATAAACCTCATTTCAAGTCTCTATCTTAAATTTTCGATTTTTAATTGAATTTTAAAGCTGATAATTCAACAGTGATGAAACGCCCTTCGCATTAAGGGTGACAACAGTAAATGGATGGAAGGTGTTACATTGCCCGAGAATCACCCCTATGTATCTCGCTATTAGCCATAACAGAGGAGAGAGCGTAGCGAGCCTAGGGGCGAAGCCCCTAATTAAAAAAAAAAAACAGAAAAAAAACAAGAGGCAGAGAAGTGAAAAACTGTAGTTTTTAAATTTAAATTCTGGGAGATCATTAATTCAGAATATAAGGAGACTGAAAATCCTTAGTTCTGTTAGTATATACATAGCATAAAACCCTTCAGTCAAAATTAAAACTGATGCATTGCTAGATAACAAGTTTGACGTCAAAACATTGTTCCTCCAATCTCTCTTTAACAAGGAAAATTTTAACTATAAATTTGATAATATATATTAAAAATTCCTGGACAAAATTTTTGCTTTGTTATTTACACACGCTTTGCTAGGATTGTCCTCAAAATACATTTGTATATTAATATCATAATACGTAAATTCCTTGATTTCAAATTTATAATCTTTAAATTTTTCATTAACAATATCTGCGGCAACGATAGCTTTGTTTGCATAACTTTTCACTTCAAAAACTGAAATTCTTACAAAATAATTTGACTGTAGAATTTTTTTTAAAAATATATTTTCAAACTTTTGAATCACTTGAAAGAACAAAAAAAAATTCTTTCTGAGTAATTTTTGCTTTACGAAAAATATTTTCTAAATCTTCCTACTAAATCAAAAATTCTGAAGGTTGTCTAGTGAAAATAGATCAAAGACACACTGTGCAAAATTTCACTAAGATGCCTTACAAGGAATTTTGCCTTTCCAAGTTTTCATGAAATTTTCATGTTCTTCCAAATACGGATAATATTCATTATGACATCAATATAGAGACATATTTTGAGTACAATCCTAATAAAATGTTTGTAATTAGAAAAATGAATTTTTTTGCCCAGGTTTGTTTTAATATGTTAGCAAATTTATCGCCAGAACTTTCTTTCCTATGTAATGATTCAGGACATATGTAGTTTGTATTATTTGATTCAAAATATATACTTAGTTCAAAGACAAGAAAATTGTGCGTTTTTTTTTTTTTAGAATTTTAAGTCTTGCACCCTTTAAGTGTTCATAAAAAATTTCTCCAATTTCTTTTATTTAAAGCATATTTTCTTAAAATAACCACTTTTTTTTAGTACTATGAATGAAATATTTTTGCTATCATTATATATAGGATTGCCATGACAATTTTTTGAAAACTAGAAGTCGTGGGTGAAAAACCTGGTAGTTGCGTTTGTCACCCCGGACTCATTTAAAATATATATATATATATATATATATATATATATATATATATATATATATATATATATATATATATATATATAAAACAGTTCCGTGACTGACTGAATGACAGATAACGCACAAACCAAACCGCTGGACCTAAAGGGCTGAAATTTTGCATGGCGATTCTTTAGTGTAGGGGTGCACTAAGAAAGATTTTTGAAAATTTCCCGTTAGATTTTTCAAATTAAATTTTTAAGCTGTTTTTGTAACATTTTTTAAGTTTGCATTTAAAATAATATTCTGAGGGTTATAAAATTTATATCAAGATCATGAAAATTCCTTTAAAATGAAATCGTTCTCTAATCTTTACGTCCATTTCCTGAGATTTTTGGTGAATTTTGTAAAGATTATTTTTTAGAATTTAATTTATTAAATGCTGATCTCGGGATTTCTTTTTTTTTTGTGATACTTTACATTAATTTTCCGTACGTGCATAACAACGAAATAAATTGACAAAAAAATACGGTAAAAGATGAAATTTAACCACTTGACTAATTGAGATGGAAGTTTTTTAAGAATTTAATTCAAATTAGGGACTACCATCCAGGAACTGATAGATCACGCTTATCCATGCATTGCTCAGATACAGAATAAGCCTATAGAATGGTTTTGCGAAGGGGGAATTTTGACTCTAAAAAACACGATCAAGCTGCGTTTATTAATGACATCTTGCTAAAGTCGTTTGTCGGGAAAGAAATGGTCTACAAGCTGATAGACACTGTCTGTAATTCAGATGACGCCGTTAACTATCCGGCAGAGTTTTTAAATTCCCCTAAACCACCGGGTGTTATCATTCTCTTTGCGGAGGGCACACCCGTAATGCTCCTTCGGAATTTAAAACCACCGAAACTGCGTAATGGCACTAGACTATAAGTCAAAGCCCTGTATAAAAGTTTAATCGAAGCCATTATTTTAGCCGGTTGTGCTCAAAGAGAAAAAGTGTTCGTGCCACGTATTACTCTAATAACCAATGACCTACCTCCCCTTTGACTTTAACCTTTTCCTTACGGGGTTGGGATTGCATGTATCCCAAGAATACGGGTCCAAGAATGAATATATATATATATATATATATATATATATATACATATATGTATGGATATGTATGTATATATATATATATATATATATATATATATATATATATATATATATATATATATACATATATATATATACATATATGTATGGATATGTATGTATATATATATATATATATATATATATATATATATATATACATATATATATATATATATACATATATATATACATATATGTATGGATATGTATGTATATATATATATATATATATATATATATATATACATATATATATATATATATATATATATATATATATATATATATATATATATACATACATATATATATACATATATATATATATATCTATACATATATATATATATATATATATATATATATATATATATACATACATATACATACATATATATATATACATACATATACATACATATATATATATATATATATATACATACATACATATACATACATATATATATACATACATATACATACATATATATATATACATACATATACATACATATATATATACATACATATACATACATATATATATATACATACATATACATACATATATATATATATATATATATATATATATATATATATATATATATATATATCTATATATATATGGTCCCCGTAAGCTAAAGGTTAAGAGACTGCAATTTCCCCTCAAAGGATGCTTCGCCGGGACGATAAATAAGTCTCAAAGCCAAACTTTAAGATACGCTGGCGTAGATTTAAGCTACAATTGTTTCTTCCACGGTCAGTTTTACGTAGCTTGCTCACGCGTAAGTCCGCGTACGAGCCTGGTAATAATAGTTCCGCCCAAATGAAGAAACAAAAAATATTGTTTTTAAGGAAATACTCTAAAAAGCAATTCCATTATTTTTTCATTGTAATTATCCTAAAATGTACTCTAGCGAAGAACGGATATTCAGCTTGTGTTTCAATAAAGACTAACAGTGCAGTAGGGGTTAATTGAAAGTTATGTTATCATAAATTTTTAAATAGAAAATAATGTATCTTCTTAACGGAATCACGCTATAAAACAAACAAAAAATATATCTTCTAGGAAATCAGACTAATACATAACAATTTATGAAAATGCATAGGTAATTTATAATCGCCGATTTGCTTCCTACGTTATCGTTAATCTATATATATAAAACAGTTCCGTAACTGACTCACTGACTGACATACAACGCACAGACCAAACCGCTGGACCGAAAGGGCTGAAATTTTGCATGGCGATTCTTCTTATAGTGTAGGGGTGCACTAACAAAGATTTTTGATAAATTCTTCTTAGATTTTTTTAAATTAAATTTTTAAGCTGTTTTAGTAACTTTTTTAAAGTTTGCATTTAAAATAATAATTTGAGGGTTATAAAATTTATATCACGAAAAAGATCATAAAATTCCTTTAAAATGAGATCTTTTTCGAACCTTTACCTCCATTTTCTGAATTTTGGTGAATTTTTAAAGATTAATTTTTAGAATTTAATTCATTAAATGTGGATCACGTGGTTTCTTTTTCTGGTACTTTAAATAAATTTATCGTCACGCGCATAACAACTAAATAGACAAAAAAAAAAATTTTCTTGCTAATGCGGCAGACGATTGGACATTATCCAAAAAAATATTAAAATACAATAAAAGATATTGCGTTCCTCGGACTGTACTATATTAACTGTACTATACTCTTTAGTATGTCCTGTTACATTTAATTTGAATATTTTCTTCTACATTATTTTGTCTATAAAAATACCCCTTACGATTTTTATATATATATATTTTTTTGTTATTTGTACATCAATTGCATACATTGATCGTTTTAATTATTATAAATATATATGTATTTATTTTTTTGGCTTTAATCGCATACATTGATCGTTGTGTTTAATTTGAATGTACTCCGTAGCGAAGTGCGGGTTTTCAGCTAGTCACGATATATTCTGTCAGTACGTTAAATTATTCTTTAATTGCTTAAAGGTATTGTGTACTTTCAAATTACCAAAAATTGAGCAAAAATTGGATTTTTTTTGGGGGTGTATTAATATTTTAAAAACATGTAAATATTGGAATGAAATGCATTTAAAATGTGTAGTGAAAAGAAAAATGAAAAATTGGTGGCTTTAGAGTAGTAAGTATTAAAGGTAGATAAAAAATTATCTTTTAAATGACTTTTTCTCAAAATGAGAAATTTTCAGATTTGCAAGTCTTTAAAATGCTCCTCGCGTCATAATTTTTGACGAAATTTTATGAAATTTATAGTAAAGATTCCTGTAATACCTCAAAATAAAGTTATGTATCCATTTTAGGATTCGAGGTCATTTAGGTTAAAAAAGTTAAACATTAGTGCAGAAAAGTACAAAAATTTCGCGAAAATTCAGAGTACAAGCATAAAAATATTTTCTAAAAATTAACTATTCAACGAAAGTACAAAAAAATACATAACTTTACTCAGAAAGTATTTATAAGCAATATAAATGCAAAATTAAGGGGAAAAGTTTAAAATTGAGTCGCAAGGAGCATTTTAAAGAAGGGTAATTTAATTTAAATTTTTTAATTATAAAATATTTTTTTAAAAAATATTTATAAAATTTTATAAGGTGTTTAATATTGTTATACTTTAATGAATATATGTACAAAATTTCCTATCTCTGTGGTAAAAATTTCAAAAATCGTTTTGAAAGGTCCACCATCCCCTTTAACTAATGTAAAACGCGCATTCTTATAAACCCGGACACATTCAAACATATCTCCTCCGGCCGACCCCCGACTCCATTACAAAGAGGACAGTGTCCGGGGAAAAGAGGACGGATGGCAACGTATACAGAAGAAAAATTAAAGCGGAGGCAGCGCAGAGTTAATCATCTCATGGATTCCTTTTGACATTTCATCAACCTGAAGGGAACGCTGATGATGCATGGGTCACCGGAGAAATTTTGGATGGTGGGCGGAAAATAAAGACCACCTGGTGTGAGATAACCGTGGGGTCGTGACTTGGATCGTGAGAATTTGATATTACATAAAATCTCTCAGGATTCTTTGGCGAGGATTTTTGATAATCAAGATTCTCTTAGAAAGTGTTGATTAATTGAGACCGCGCGCAAAGAATGCGAGTTGTTTAAAAGGATGCTTTCAAATTATGACTTACGATAAACTTGTGGATGGCACATACGTAATAAACTCATCTTCAATTCCATTTTTAAAAAATTAAAAGAGGGGTGGTTACATGTTTTGTATGAATGAATAGTTCATCATCAAGCCGACTGTGATTGTTGCAATGAATAATTCATAAATGTGAAGGTTATCGGAATTCTTTGATGCGAATAGGGGGGATAACAGAAAATGCTAGGGGGAAAAAGTGTGCGAATTTTCTGTCGTCGTCCGTATTTATAGTAATTTAGTAAGAACAGTTTTATACCAGTTTAAAGGAGTCCAGGACACATTTAAAAAAAATTTATTTATCGAGTTAAAATTTTGAAAGTTTTTTTGTGATGGTTAGCGATATAATTTGTAAACAAAATCACATCATAAAACTTCTCATAAAGTTTTTAAAATATTTTAAAATTTTTAATTTTTTAAAAAGTATGGTAATTTAAAATCATTATAACTCGAAATATTATTTGTCGAATTTCAAAAATTTTTCATTTAATTAAACTGAAGTATATAAGTTTTAGTTTTGATTCAGCAATTTTTAAAATATAAATTTTAAAAAAAGTTAAAATATTTAGTGTAAAAATTTCAAAAAAAGAGATGTAACTTATTTTTTTTTAAATCATATTTTCAAAAGTAAATATTTTTTTTCAAATTTGCTAAACCAGAATTAAAGTAAAATAATTGAAAAAGACATGCTCCAAGTTTGAATCATATATCTTTAACGGTTCTTGACTTATAACAATAAAAAGACGAGAAATGGTGAAAAAACCCATCATGCAGAAAAACGCACTTAATGTTTAAACAAATATTGGCTGCTATTAGAATGTTGCAAAACAAAAAATTAATATCTCCGGTTCCAATTGAGATAGAAACATGATTTAAACATCATTTTAAGCAGGAAATAACAGACAATGTTTTATTGCAATAAATATTTTTTCGAAAATTTGAGGAATTTTGTGTCCTGGACCCCCTTAAAGAAAAGTTTTCTTTGATAGAGCAGGAAATATGAAGACAAAATTTACATGCGCATTAATTTTTCCGTAAGAAGTTATCTAATATCTGAAAACACGGGCAGCGGTGTACGCGAGAGAAAACAATAATAAATTTTCAAGAGCTGATGGGTAAATTGAAATGTATGTCAGACTAGCTGAAACCCGCACTTCGCTACGAAGTACATTCAAATTAAATACAACGTCAATGTATGCAATTAACGCCAAAGTAAATAAATAAATATATATTTATAATAAATACGACGAACAATGTAAAATAATATATATCTCTCTATTCTAAAAGAAAGTAACTGCCGCCGCCGCTGTCAAAAGCTTGTCACGCTATCTCCTCCGAAACCGCTGGGGGTATGGGGTCGAGACCAATACCAATCGATGCAGAACAATGTGGGGAAGAAAGTAAGACATGTCTCATATTCGTCGGACTTTTAAGTTTTTTTTTAATTTTATGTTTTGTGGGAAAATATTGACTTTTTCATGTTCAGATTACGATAACTGGCCAAAAAAGGATCGTAGAATTTTTTTTTTTACAATCTAAGACTACAGACATTTCTCCTTCAAACAAGACCTCATTTGTTTAAAAATAATTTAAAACAGACTGATATTTTTATTAAAATTGAAAACCCACTTGTTGGAAAAATTTATGCGTTTCGAGATATATAAATTCGATGCTCTCAGACTTATTATGTTACAAAGAAAATATTTATATCAACTGGAAGATGAACGCTTTCTCATTCATATAAACTTCATTTCAAGTCTCTATTTTAAAATTTCGATTTTTAATGGAATTTTAAAGAAATACTTCCAAAAAAAAATCTTCTCATTCGCTTCCTTTGCAGAAGGAAGCGAATACATGAAAGAAGATCCGATTTTTCACTTATAGACGGGCTTCATCCATTTCGCCGGGAGGAGGGGGGGGAGCTTCAAATGTAAACAAATGAATGACTCAATCGCTGTAAACAACTATTGAGTCATTCATTCACTTGATTCACCAGAGGAGCGAGCGTAGCGAGCCTAGGGGCAAAGCCCCTAGTATTTATAAAAAAATCGTGAGGGATATTTTTATAGACAAAATAATGTAGAAGAAAATATTAAAATTAAATCTAATAGCACATACTAAAGAATATAGTACAGTTTGAGGAACATTTCTTTTACTGTATTTTAATATTTTTTTGGATAATGTCCAATCGTCTGCCACATTAGCAAGAAAAAAAATATTTTTTTTGTCCAGTTCGTTGTTATGCAAGTGACGATGAATTTATTTAAAATACCAGAAAAGAAATCACGTCATCAGCATTTAATAAATTAAATTATCAAAGTTAATATTTAAAACATCCCCAAAAATCAGAAAATGGAGGTGAAGATTCGAAAAAGATTTCATTTTAAAAGAATGTTAATGATCTTTCTCGTGATATAAATTTTATAACCCTCAAATTATTATTTTAAATGCAAACTTAAAAAAAGTTACTAAAACAGCTTAAAAATTCATTTTAAAAAAATCTAAGACATTTTCAAAAATCTTTCTTAGTGCACCCCTACACTATAAGAAGAATCGCCATGCAAAATTTCAGCCCTTTAGGTCCAGCGGTTTGGTCTGTGCATTGTATGTCAGTCAGTCAGTCAGTCAGTCAGTTACGGAACTGTTTTATATATATATAGTAGATAACGCTGGGAAGAATTAGAGGGGGGGGGGAATTTTCATGACACTTTTGTGGTCTTTACTATTCTTCTGTATATCTTCGCATTAATTCGCAGATTCAAATAACAATGATTAAGGGCCTGTTCACATAGGAGTCCGATGGCGGGAGCGTAAAAGGTAAGATTACGCTGAGGCGGAAATAAACCAATCATAGGCGTTAAAAATTTCGTTGCTAATCGTTTGTAGGTTTTCCATTGGTTAAATATATTTCAATGCTTTAACGCTTCCGCTACCAGACTCCTATGTGAACAGGCCCTAACCCTGTTATGTAGTAGCCATACTGGATTCGCTCAGCTCAACGGTAGCCTATGGAGAAAATGCTTCCGCTGATTGTAGGCTCTAACAGGGATAGAAAATTTCCCCTAACAGGAATAGTAAAAAAAAATCCCCTAACAGGAATAGAAAATATCCCTTAACCGGAATAGTAAAAAAAAGCCCCTAACAGGGATAGAAAATATCCCCTAACAGGAATAGTAAAAAAAAGCTCCTAACAGGGATAGAAAATATCCCCTAACAGGAATAGTAAAAAAAAGCCCCTAACAGGGATAGAAAATATCCCCTAACAGGAATAGTAAAAAAAAGCCCCTAACAGGGATAGAAAATATCCCCTAACAGGAATAGTAAAAAAAAGCCCCTAACAGGAATAGTAAAAAAAAGCTCCTAACAGGGATAGAAAATTTTTAATTCGAACATCTCTTTGATTCCTTAAAAGATACGCAAAGAACATTTTAAAACTTAAATAATTCAGGGAGGAAATGTGGTGCATTTTGAACACAATTTTTTTTCCTTTGGTGAACAAAATTATTAAACTGAATAAGACAGCAGAGTGGCCGTTCAAGTATTACGTAAGCAATCAAGAGGGGGGGGGGGGGTTATCAGAACAATTCATGTGTAACACAGAAAATATGTACGCAAGGGGGTCCGCAGCGACGTGCTCCTGACTACACCCACTTCTCCCAAACTTCCACTTCAGTACCAAACAGTACTGAAAATAAGTTGTTCTGTTTTGACTGTTAATCTACACATTTTTACTTAGAAATATAAAATAACTTTATTTAATGAAAAAAATTCGTTTGGCCTATGAAATAGCGACAAGAAGTTTGCCAAATCTTACCTAACTAAAATGGGATGGGGGTTATTTTTGCTTACAAGGGGAAGGAATGGAGTCTAAGGCCCGTATGCCGATCAAACACTTACGAGAGCAAAGCTCTCGCAAAGCCCCTCCCTTCCGCAGAGGGGTCGCAATCGCGATGCAGATCAAACAGCGAGACCTTTTTCTCTCGTAAATACGAACGTCACGTGATCAAAACTTGCGGCTAGTAGGGAGCTCTCGTAAGACTCGTCTTTTCTCTCGCAAAGCCGGAATAGTCATTCGCTTTGCGAAGGAGAAGGATGTTATCCCTTTCTTTAAGCAGGGAATGGATATTACAAGATACGGATAATCCACTTGAGATGGAAGATGAAGTTTTTATTACAAAAATTTAGACTGTGCAAACATGAATTTATGTGTTTATTACATTTTTTCTACAACATCTTCAGCATTTATGAGCTCTAAAAGCTTTTTATTTCTGACTAACAACTATTTTTGTCTTCCATTATTTTAATTAATGTTTCTAAATTTTGATTAATTTTTAGCAGAATTCCTTGCCGGGATGTTGTTTCGATTTCTTGCACCATAGTTTTTTGGGTTTGAAGAGCCTCAGCTTCAAATTTGCTGCTTCTCTTTTTCTTTTTAATGCTAGATGCTTCCTGCCACGTACTGTTGAACTGTCTAGATAATAATAAAAAATACATAGTAAATGAGATAGCACATGGAACAGAGCTATTATGTCATACATAAAAATCAACATATGTTATTTCATAGAAGTTATTGTCACAGATTATATAGTAAAACTGCAAATAATTATGAAGAAGAGTTCTATGCAGGCATTTACATAAAACTATGTATGTTACGTAAAACATACAATTGTTTAATTTCTATAAAGTATGGTACTAAAAAAATTTTAATTATCTCCAACAATTTCAGTCTGAAATTTATATTTTAAAACTTGTTACAAAAATTTGATTTAAATTTATCAAAATCCAAATAACTTACTTGATGATTGAGCAATATGTCAAGACTTTGTTTCTGCTGTTTTAGTGGTAGTTACAATCTTAGGTATTGTAATTCACTTTGAATAACAACAACTTTCTGGGGGAGGGGGGGAATTAATTAGTATAAATAGCAAATAATTTTACTTTAAATTTATTTAAAATATTCAAATTTTCCAAAAGCATTATGAAACAAACATTCATTTTGTTAGTTACAATAGCTATTTTTTTCTCTGGGATTTTTCTTAGCTTTATGATTATTAAATACATAGTTGCATTTAACAATCACAAAGCTAAACATAATTCTGATATATGACTGAGCATTGGCAGTAATCTTTTGAAGCACAATTATTAAATTTATATTTGCTATTTAAGTGTACAATGTCATGGTCTCAATCCCCACCCTCAAATATTAATAATGCGGTGATCTTTACCTGGTAACAAAGCCTCCTGCAACAAAATATTTTGAACTTTGTTTAATGATTAACTAACAGCATTTTTAAAAATTTATAATAAGATTTATAAACAAAAATAGAAATATGATATTCTTGTACACAAATGCCAGAAAAGTCTAACAGAACATTTTTAGTACTTAATTGTCCCTTAAATAAGCATTACGACATTTTAAAATTTTGCTTTAATTAAATTTATTTATGATAAATATCTTGCAATGTAAAAATATGATATATTATAAATAGCATTGAAAATGATTAAAAGAAATTCTAATAAACAGGTAATTAAATACAAAATTAATAGTTTACTTACCATCCATTTTTTTTCTGTTTTAAAACAGCCTACAAGTAAAAAAATAATAATAAAATATTAGGATATTGCTAAAGTCAAATTACATTTTTTTCTTTTCAAATACAACTGAAATTACTTACCAATGCAGATGAATAGAATGACTCATCAGTGATGCCTTCACTGCACTTTTTTCTCGATCTCCTCTACTGAAAAATTTGATGTCCTTTGAGACAATTTTATCTACAAAATGTAAAATAAACAGCCACGTTGATCGAAGTCAAAGCGCGGGTTTTTTCCTATACTGTATACTTTTTCTTGAACCCCAACGCAAGGAAGCAATTAAAATGCCGTGTTTGAGGCAGTTCAGTCGGACGGTTTCGCTAAATTGACCGTCGAATCCCCCCCGCAGGTTAGGGTTCATGAGGGACCCCAGCTCCCGCAAAAGGGAGGAGAAAAAGGGCGTGGCTTGACCATATAAGGTTTTCTTACACATCTTGACGTCATCATTTGCGGAAGCGCAAATTGTTTGATCAGCATAGCTAAAAAGAGTGCTCACCCCCTACTCTCGCAACAACCCCCCGTTTGCGAAACGAGAGACACAAAGCTCCAGCGTTTGTTCTGCATACGGGCCTAAAATGGCTAAAAATGGGCTTAAGTAATACCTGAACGGCCCCAGAGTAAAAAAAAAATTCTTTCTCTATTACGGAACTATTCGTTTTCTATTACAATTTAAAAAGAAATCTCTAAATCCATGTGGATACACAATGAAAAACTTTCATGTGCATAAGAGTGACTATAAGTATTATGGCAAAGTTAAGAGTTGTTATTAAAAATTGTTATAATGGTAATGACTATAATTTTAAAAATGCTGTGAGTTGTGATAATAAAAGGAAATCTAATACGAGTAATTTTGGATCTAGAAATAATGACCACTACCAAATTGATGGCCATGAACTATCCGCTGCGAAAATCAATCAACTTTCTGAATTGATAAACACACTAGGACTTTAATAGAAAATTACCGTTTAACGCTAATTAATATAATTAATCATTGAACCGACCGATTTCAGTACAGCTAGTACCCAACAGCCTTCGAAGACGTATGTACATTCTTAAACCTGTTTCACCACTCTATATTTCTTCCTTGCTGCAAATCCTTCCTAAAAATTCAATAAAAGTAAATCTTTGATCGAGAATTAAATGCATAAATATCATTTGAACTCCATCTGATTTTCCTTAGAAACAAGTAATATATATAAAAAAAAAAATTAAAGTCAATTCCTACTTCGGTCAACAAAGAAAAAATTTGAGTGTGAACTAATAGTAGGAATTGAAAAAAAAGGATTGCCTGACAGAACCTTTCCTACTGTGCGAGATTAGGAGGGGGGGGAAAGAGAGAGAAAAAGTTTGTCAGGTTGGGGATTCGATCTCGCAACCTACAGGACGGGAGAAGCCCGCGATACCGCAGTGCTACCGTTTACACAGTAACAAGTGGGAAATTACTATTCAAGAGCAAGAGACGCTCTAGGTCTAAAACTAAAATTCATTAATTAAATTTAATTAATGAATTAATATTTGAAAAAAACTGTATTAACATCAAGTGTCATCCACTACAAGTTAAAAAAAAATGTATTTGAACTTGAGTGGATGAATAAAAAGTACTTTTATTAACGATTGAAAATTTGAACAAGATATATATAGTCTAAAACTAAAATTGATTAATTAAATTTAATTAATGAATTAATATTTGAAAAAACTGTATTAACATCAAGTGTCATCCACTACAAGTTTAAAAAAATGTATTTGAACTTGAGTGGATGAATAAAAAGTACTTTTATTAACGATTGAAAATTTGAACAAGATATATATGGTCTAAAACTAAAATCGATTAATTAAATTTAATTAATGAATTAATATTTGAAAAAACTGTATTAACATCAAGTGTCATCCACTACAAGTTAAAAAAAATGTATTTGAACTTGAGTGGATGAATAAAAAGTACTTTTATTAACGATTGAAAATTTGAACAAGATATATATATAGTCTAAAACTAAAATTGATTAATTAAATTTAATCAATTAATTAATATTTGAAAAAACTGTATTAACATCAAGTGTCATCCACTACAAGTTTAAAAAAATGTATTTGAACTTGAGTGGATGAATAAAAAGTACTTTTATTAACGATTGAAAATTTGAACAAGATATATATGGTCTAAAACTAAAATCGATTAATTAAATTTAATTAATGAATTAATATTTGAAAAAACTGTATTAACATCAAGTGTCATCCACTACAAGTTAAAAAAAATGTATTTGAACTTGAGTGGATGAATAAAAAGTACTTTTATTAACGATTGAAAATTTGAACAAGATATGTATAGAGAGAGTGTGAACTAATAGTAGGAATTGAAAAATTGATTAATTAAATTTAATTAATGAATTAATATTTGAAAAAACTGTATTAACATCAAGTGTCATCCACTACAAGTTTAAAAAAATGTATTTGAACTTGAGTGGATGAATAAAAAGTACTTTTATTAACGATTGAAAATTTGAACAAGATATATATAGAGAGAGTGTGAACTAATAGTAGGAATTGAAAAAAGTAAACTATCTCCTGTAAACAAACAGGGGCACACGTACGGCCGCGTAAAGAGGCGGGCGGTGTGCAAACAGTGGAAAGTATATCAGATAACGCTGGGAAGAATCGGAGGGGAAAGAAATTTGGTTGATGGGTGAACAAGGTGAGACCACCTGGGTTGGGATGTCCCGGAGGTCAAAAAATACGCAGGCGGAGCTCACGATATTACGTCGTCGTTCTTTATCTTCTTTCCGGAGCGTTGTAAATGATGAAATTCTTCTCTCAAAAAGACGTTTCGGGAAACATGGGGCCAGCCGATCGGGCGCGTGGCATCGATCATATTTCCTGTTGGAGATGAGCGAAAAGTTTTTGAGTTCATCCTTCTGAGAATGAGAGATCAGGCTAATGGGACTTCATTCGATTCGGTTTTTGACTTAATGAAAGAGGAGTAATATTTATTTCAGGCTCCGAGAACAAATAATATGTAGTTGACCCTCTTTGCTTGCAGGGGTCGAGTGATCAGGTCTCCCGCGAAAATGGGAAATTTGCTAATGTTTCCAGGTTACCTAACCTAGAGACGTTCTAACATTTCCTCTCCTTAAAACCTTCCATTAATAACCCTTGTTGTAAGAAAAAATCATTATTCTTAATTTTAAAGAAAATGTGAAACTGATTTAAAAAGGAACTAGCTGAATACCCGTGTTTTGCTACGGAGTACATTTAAATTAAATACACCGGTAAATGTATGCAAATAATGCCAAACATATATATACATACATATATATATATATATATATATATATATATATATATATATATATATATATATATATATATATATATATATATATATATAAGTTGAAAGGGAAAAACCAGTATGAGCTCCAAAACTACTTGCAGCCAGGAATTAAAAACATCAAAAGATAATTATTAAATGGGTATTGGACATCATCTCTTTATCAGCGGTGCCGATACTGTCTAAAAACCAATGGATTGTTTCTGATAAGTATGATCTAAACAATAAACATACTTAGATACCGTACAATTCAGTAGAAACAGAAGAATTGAATAAATAGTTACTTAATCAAAGAACTCCAAGCCTGGCGCTAGACAGAGTGGAAGTTAAGAATAGGAAACCGCAAGAAGACTGACGTCACAATACTTGCAACCATTAAGCAAATGGATACTCAGAAGCAGACACACGCACACACACAGATATATATATATATATATATATATATATATATATATATATATATATATATATATATATATATATATATATATATATATATATATACAGACAGACAGAGAGAGAGATAGATAGATATATAGATAGATAGCTAGATAGATAGATAAATAGATAAATAGATAGATAGATAGATAGATAAGTATTTATTTGAAAGGCTTGCGTAAAAAAATAAACTGCTGGCAACAGGAATAAATTAAATATGTCAAATAGATATTTATTGGTGCTTAAGAAAAAATTACTGCTGCTTTACAATGGAAATGCAGAATTAAATTTTGTCATTCTATATGTAATGTGCAAAAAACATTTGCAATGCCGAGCAACTTTAATGATGTATGATGTTATGATTTATGGTTATTTAAATAATATGCAGTAATTTTCAACATCCTGAAATATCTTAATGTTTTTCAGAAATTTTTCACTAATGTACGAAGACATGTTGGGAACATACGTCCTGACATTGAATTACTTACATCTGTTGACCAACATCGTTACATTTTGTTGGCCGCATTTAATACATGTAAAAGGGAAACAATACACTGTATTGCACTTGCATGGGCAAGCACTTGAGCACGATGGAAATGATATTTCATGTTTTATTTCAAACGTTCAGAGCTATCAATATATCCTTATCTAATGATTGAGTACATAAGTGAATTGTTACAATGATATTCGTATACAGGAAAGAATTCTTTTGATTTATAAATTGCTTATGGGAATGGAAAGATAAAACATTAATGATCAGTTACAATACGAGAAAAGATAGAAACTTTTTTTATATTCTTGCAAAAATTGGAAACTACTGCCGATTTAATATAAAAAAATTAATTACAGTCCAGTCGAATTCCAGGTTTTGCACTCTGAGGAACATTCAATTCATATCATTTAATAACCTATTTTATTCATTTTTTGCATTTATAACTATCTTGTGACTAGCAAGTTGGATTTCAACATTGTTAAATATATTTGGAACAAGTGTACATCACAACTAAAAGTATATTAAGTTTTGTTTTAGACTGGCACACATATTTTTTTTTGGTTTATGATGATATATATATATATATATATATATATATATATATATACATAACGGTAGGAACGTAAACTATAATTAACTAAATTTATTTGGGTTAAAATTAGGTAAATTAGCTTTAAACGGTAATTTACTATGGAAAATTCACTATTTATTAACACCGAAGTACGCTTTCAAACTTGGATTATAAAACAATATATAAGAGAAGCCTTGAGCGAATCGCAGAGGATTGCGTCATATTCTCGAATGTTCGAAAGAGCGTGATATCTGACTCACGATGCTTCACCCGCGTAATTGCAGCGCGTGAAAACGAACAAAGAATAGATCGCGGATTACGTTCAGAGAGGCCAGTCGCACGTCACGGGGCTTGAGATGATGATGAGAAATAGCGGTTTAGCGGATTCATTTCAATTTAATTAATGTTAATAAAGGTTTGGTTGGAATTTAAGTATTAGTTTTTGCCTCAAGCCTACTTTCATGACTGCTTTTAAATAAATTATTTAGTTAAAGAGTACGCGTTGTAAGCACCATAGCAAATATATATATATATATATATACTGTAAGTTTGTATACGCTCCTGAGTGGAAAATTAGGAATTTCTTACGTAAATTCAATACACAGAAAGAATAAAAGAACAACCTCTTACACACAAAAAAATCATAACAAAACCTCCTTTGCAAGATCAAAAAAAAAAATAAGAAAAAATCTGTGTACCGAATAACAATGCTTTGTTTTCGGAAGAATTACGCCAAGCGAATTAAGCCCGAAAGAAATTTTAACGCAAAAACACACGCTCAACGAAGCCGTGCGAGAGACTTCAATAGTGGAAACCACAATATGCACCGTGAACAAAACCTAATATCTAATATTTCATAAAACAATTAATATTCATTCTGCCCAGAAAGTAAAGGGAAAAAAAACGAGAATTTCGCTTTCAGGTCATTAATAATTCTTAGCTTCATTCTCCCTCCCCCTTCTGTGACACACACACACGCACTCTCGCACGAGCATGCTTTTACAGTCTTTTAATTAAGAAGAAAAATTAATATTCAGATGTCTGAAAAGATATTATAGGGACTTTTAGAAGAAAAAAAAAAGTAAGACATTAAACTCAGCGACAAGAAAAGTTGTTTGGGGGATTTTAAACATGAAATATATTATTACGGAAAATTCTACATATGGTTTTTTTCCACTTTTGTTCCTCAATAAGCGGGATGTATTCTTTATTTTCACTTCATTTTGAAGACTTAGGAATAAAAATAGCAACTTTCAATGTTTTAATAAAGATTTTTGTTCTCTGCATTCCCACATGCACACACACACACACACACACGCATCGTAGCCAAAATAAAATAGAAAAAAATATACAGGAAAGAACAACCCAAGAGAGTTTTTTAAAACTGTTTTATTATTTTCGGGAATGACTTATTTGAAACTAAGAATTTTCAGTGTTTTTTCTTTCTTATTATAAGGAGATCATACGGGGTTTACTCGGAACATGGCAATGCTAACTGCATGCTATTTTAGAACATATTTTTTGTACTTTACTGAAATAAACAGATTAAACAAGGAATTTGATCATTTTTTATATATTTTTCTTTTCACTAGTTTTTGTAAAATTTCCTTTCTGTAAAATACCTGTCCTGCAGTGACTAAGTGAACTTTAAATGAAAATTAAACTATTATTAAGTAAACTATTATAATGTAAAGTATTATTTTATTAGTGTTTAGTATAAAACACACTTTCCACTTTTGTAAGGGAATTATTGTAATCAACTACCGTTGCATGGGCCAGGTTTTATACCCCGGCTAAGGCCGAATTATTCCTAAGTCTTCTCTAAAAGAAATATATTAGTTCATTTGTTATGTACTCCTATTATAAAGTAGCCAACAGAATACCCAGTGCGTTTAGGCAAATTCTTCAAGGCCTGCAGCACCTGAAACAAGAAAAATATAGATTAAACATAAATTCTGACGTTTTTACGTTAGAATACCCTAAAGCATTATTTCATATTTGAATTATGAGTGTATATTCCGGATCTGCCCGATCTACTAATGTAGATCGCCATATAAACATCTACTCTATCTCTCTAATTTATCTTATTTGTTATTAAATTCTACAGTCAATGCTAAGTAGATTTTGTTGCTACATTGAATAATGTTTTAGTCCTACAAAACATTTAACAATTATTATTTAAAATATTATGTAGATCTCCCTCTTGTTACAGCGTGAAAATCAAAATTAATTGAGCCTAACCTCTTTAAGTCGACAGTACAATTCCCTCGAGAAATTTTTTGAAAGTCAATTTTCAGAGCAAAGAATACAAGAAATGAAAGCAATGGACGAGCATGTAAGTGAATATGCATGTGTGTGTACATACACAGGCTCCCTAAAGTACATTTCACAAGAGGACTGGAGGATTTAAATCTACGGGGTTCTTAGTTCATTACTATGAAAAATTTATTTCTAAAATATTACTCATCTTTATCAGCACTATTAATAGTATGGGTCTGCGTATGAATCATAAGTTTTCTGTCGAGTTCATGAAAAAAATTTTCAGAAAGTTTTTACAAATTTCTCTCTCCACACAGTGCCAATCAATAATCATTTTCATCAATAATAATTTAAACTAAACACAGGAAAGTAAACTATTTTTTTTTTCTTTTTTGAGTGGTAAAATGTTAAAAACAACTCTCTTCTTAAGATGGAGATGTGTTGGTTATTATGTTAACCAGGAAAGGAAAAATTTAGCGTGATTAGTATTCATAACATCCGATATTAAATGTGTCAATATCGGAAGAAAAATTGTACAGATGTACAGTATTTTACATTAAAAAAAGTTAATAACAGTTACGTATTCTGGAACTTTGCTATTAGATATCGAATGTGAGATATCTTATAGTAAGATCATTCTTAATCATTTTTGAATAATACAACCTCTAAATGGAATTCATCAGCAGTTAAATTTCTGGAATTAACTTTTATGCAATTCATCTCTGAAAATAATGATACCCAGGCCTAGATAAAGAAAATTGAAGATTATTAAAACAGCCACTGCTAGTTCATTACTTTTTCTGAATTATAATTAATAATATCTGACTATCACTATCTTTCAAATTTTTCCAGGTATTTTTTTTTCGATAGACAAATTATCTTCTCGATACAAAACCGAATTGAAAATCGATCAGTTGAAAAGTATGGTCTCCCGAATCCAGAAATTACTAAATAAAAAAGTTTTATACCACTGATATTTTAAATGAAGTTTACAATTTCTGCAACTTGCAGGAACTTTGTAAATCTCGGAGAAAATTGTTGATTATCGAATCAAAAGTTGGGGAAATCTCTTTTGTTAATTTAACTCGATCAAGTTTATCATCCCGTTCCTGATCTATGAATAATATTTCCAAGTTTGGAAAATACTTGAATTTGCATGGACTCTCAGATTATCAATGCCAAATGCTAATAATTTGGGAAGCATAAAATAGCTTTAGAAGAAATTAAAATTCTGAATTGTTCCTCCCATGTTCGTTCAGAACTATGCAATTAAACGATCAGGAAAAGAGTTGAATATTACAATCATGAGTTCATTTCGGATCAAAATTTAGACTACATTGCGTAAAACGGATTTATTAAAGTTGGGCCGTAATACAACTTTAAAAGTTGAACTGAATAATATTAGCAATCTTTTTTTCCTTGGATTCAAGAAATTCATTTTTCCTTAAATTCAGGAAAAACGTTATTCAGTTAAAAACCTTTTGCAAATTACTAAAAACGATTTGGATTAAATCGTTTTAAATCATTTCATGCACTATTAGAATAATTTGCGATTCCTCGGACATTTCAAGCAATAAACTTGAAAAATGAACCGTGAAAATTGCGATAGAAATTTAATTATGAAATTCTCTGCACGATTAATTTTTTTTTAAATTATCAAACTTATTCTGACGTATGACGAATTTTTAGAAAAATTTTTTACCAGTATTCTTGGATCATGTCGGGGGAGAAAAAGATATTCTAAAAAAATCGAAAATTTCAATCTGCATTATCGTTGTAAAGATTGACACAATTATATATCAGTTTCCGTATTGTAAGGAATATTGAATGAGGGAAGACTGCAAGAGAATGGTCAAAAAGAAAAACTTTAAAGTATTTTTCAATCAAACTGCGAACAAAATTTTATTATATTATGATGAAGGAGAATACAACTATTCCTGTTCATGCAACATCAATGTTTTAAAAGTTGCTAACCAATTTTAGGGAACGGTGGACCTTTATTTCAGCAAATCTCGTCATTGTAATACTGATTGTGTTATTGTAAATAATATATATATTTCTGTAGATAATTAGTACCAAAACAATTTTTTTCAAGTAAAAAATCATTTGTGAAGCTTCTACAAAGTAATTTATAATGGGTAAGTGTAGTAATAAATTTTAAATCTGTATTTCTCAAACTAGATTTCTCAAGGTTTTTAGATTTTTTAAATGCTCTATGCTACTTAATTTTTCTTCAATATTCATGAAATTGATATGGAAGAATTCTGATGCTGTTTACAAAGAAACTGGGTATGCATTTTACAACTCGACTTCATTAAGGTAATTAAATTTGATTTATAACTTTTCAAAAGGCAAAATTTTGATGAAAATCGGGATGGAATTCAGAAAAAAAATCTCTCAAAAATGAACTATTCAAGGGATTAAATAATTGATACCCACATTTGTTTGTTATACAGTTTAAAGAGATTAAAATGCAAAATTGAGGAAATACCTCAAAAATTAAGCAGCAAGGAGCATTTTAAAATTTTGTTTATAAATTTCAAATTTTTAAAAAAATCGTAAAATTATAATGAGATTGGAAATTTATTTTAAGGTATTCTATTTATTTATAGTCAAATGTGCATATGTACAAAATTTCGTATCTCTATGATGAAAAGTAAAAAAAGTAAATTTTAATGTCCACCGTTCCCTTAAGCTGCTTGCAACTTTTATTTAAGATTTAGATACCTTTATTCTAAAAGATGGCATGTCAGTTAAGGGAAACATGGCGTGAACATCCAGAATATTCTGAAAGGAGAATTATCTTAGATATTAAAGCTATAGTAACGAAATGAATGGGAGCTTTCTCGAGTCACGAATTTTTTGTTCTGAAAATTTCATTCACAATCCAGTTACGAAGTCCGGTCATTAATTTGAAGGACTGTTCTAATAACTCCTGAAAATATTACATGAAATACATACCCATTTAATATGTTTCGAAGTAACTCCCACCTGCCGTAATGCACTTCTATTCTCGGTTGTATAAGTTTCGGAAACAACTTTTAAAGTCCTCTTTCGGGATGCTCTTTAATGTGGACGTCACCGTTTTCTCGATGGCTTCCATACCCTCAAATCTCGTTCCCTTCAGAAAATTGGCCCAGCACGAGGTCGTGAAGATGCAGCATCCTCCATACTCTCCGAACTTAGCACCAGCAGACTTTTTCTTGTTTCCAAAACTGAAGGATTTGCTGAAGGAAACGAGATTTGAGGATGTCGAAGCCATCGAGAAATTGGTGACGTCCCCATTAAGTCCTCTTTCGGGATGCTCCTTAATGTGGACGTCACCGTTTTCTCGATGGCTTCTATACCCTCAAATCTCGTTCCCTTCAGCAAATTGGCCCAGCATGAGGTCGTGAAGATGCAGCATCCTCCATACTCTCCGAACTTAGCACCAGCAGACCTTTTTCTTGTTTCCAAAACTGAAGGATTTGCTGAAGGAAACGAGATTTGAGGATGTCGAAGCCATCGAGAAAACGGTGACGTCCCCATTAAGTTCTCTTTTGGGATGCTCTTTAATGTGGACGTCGTCGTTTTCTCGATGGCTTCCATACCCTCAAATCTCGTTCCCTTCAGAAAATTGGCCCAGCACGAGGTTGTGAAGATGCAGCATCCTCCATACTCTCCGAACTTAGCACCAGCAGACTTTTTCTTGTTTCCAAAACTGAAGGATTTGCTGAAGGAAACGAGATTTGAGGATTTCGAAGCCATAGAGAAAACGGTGACGTCCCCATTAAGTCCTCTTTTGGGATGCTCTTTAATGTGGACGTCACCATTTTTTCGATGGCTTCTATACCCTCAAATCTCGTTCCCTTCAGCAAATTGGCCCAGCATGAGGTCGTGAAGATGCAGCATCCTCCATACTCTCCGAACTTAGCACCAGCAGACCTTTTTCTTGTTTCCAAAACTGAAGGATTTGCTGAGGGAAACGAGATTTGAGGATGTCGAAGCCATCGAGAAAACCCCCATTAAAGAGCATTCCGAAAGAGAACTTTTAAAGTTGTTTCCGAAACTTATACAGCCGAGCACAGAAGTGCATTACGGCAAGTGGGAGTTACTTCGAAACATATTAAATGGGTATATGTATTTCATGTAACATTTTCTGGAGTTATTAGATGAGTCCTGGAAATTAATGGACGCACCTTGTATATTACCCTGCTGGTGCAAGAGATTGTTTTGAAAGCGCCTTCCTCAAATGGCGCTATCGGTACCTCTAAACAGCTTAGCCACAGAAAAATAACCAGAATATTTGTCTGACCATAATAATTGACTTAACTGCCATTCTGAACTAGAGCATGCCCACCATATTCAATTTATATTCTACATACAGTTCTCTTCCTCTCTTACATTGTATTTTAATCAATTTACTAAGTATTTGCATTTAAAATACAACTGGTTCATTAATATTAAGATGATAATAATAGTTTAATGAACTGAGTAGTTTTTGGAGCTTGTATATTTAACATTACGTTTTATGTAATTAGATGAACAGAATAATTCTTGAAGATACCTGTGGGAAGTCACTACACAGGAAGTAAGAATTTAGACGGTGTCAAATTGCTTCTTCGATACAATGACATTTAGAACAAAGTTCGTAGAGAAAACGGCCATCACGCTCATTTTGATTCTTGAAAGTTTCATTGAAACAGATAAAGCGAAAGTTCCTTTTTTCATAGAATAATGAATTGATTTTTAAAAATGTCCAGTCAAATATTCTGGAAATAAAAACTCCTGGAAATTTACTTCAGTAAATAATTTTTAAAAACCTCGTCTCTTGTCTCCGAGATGAAACAACAAGTCTGTCACACTTTCTCCCATTTATAAATATTTTTCCATAGTCAAACACACGACTGGAAGAGTTGAAACAACAAGTCTGTCACACTTTCTCCCATTTATAAATATTTTTTCATAATCAAACACACGACTGGAAGAGTTGAAACAACAAGTCTGTCACACTTTCTCCCATTTAAAAATATTTTTCCATAATCAAACACACGACTGGAAGAGTTGAAACAACAAGTCTGTCACACTTTCTCCCATTTATAAATATTTTTCCATAATCAAACACACGACTGGAAGGCCTTGAATTCAAAGGCTTTCCAGAGAGATCTGTTGTACCGTGACACCACCAAGACATATTATGACATTTATAAATGAATTTCTCAATTTAAGGCAATTTTATAAAAAAAATTACAAGTTTAAAAATAAAAGCTATTTAAATTCATTATAATTTATAAGAACGACAACTAGTGTCAGTCCAGTAGGTGCAGCGTCTCGTCAGATAAAAAATTTGCAACTGTCTCGCAGATCAAATTTCAAATGCGAAAAATAATTTGCCCTTTGATAAGAGGTTAATGGTGGGAAATTCAAGGCAGGACAACCACATATGAGTATGTAACTTTGGATACATATATATATATATATATATATATATATATATATATATATATATATATATATATATATATATATGTATATAAACACATTCAAACAAAGTAAAGGAGGGTAGTGAGACAAATTTCATGAACGAGTGGTCACCTTTAGGGGTGGTAAAGGTAAGACAAAATGAACAAATGAGATTCTACAGGAAATTACAAATAATAGATATTCTAAAATTATTTTTAACACTTCAGCGGTCTCGCCAGGGTATAGAGGGCAACATTTTCGTAATTTTGAATGGTTTGTTTTTACATGTAAGGGTTGAATAGTCTAAGTAGTTTCTATTTATAGCTACACACTTTCTAATGCAGGTCTGATTTTCTTACCCTTGCATTCCTTTCCATCCATTGTTAGTGGGGATTTAACCGTGGTAAACCAGCGATTATACTGGATTGCAATACGACAAAACCAGGAGTTGATGGAGTCGATCCAATGTGCAGCGATTACACGGTATCCCGCATATCAGGAAGATGGACTCTCATATTGTTTTTTAGGTTTTTAGACATAATAGGAATCCATTCGCAAGTTGTTCTTAGACCCAATAAACCGGACAGTTTTGAAATAAGGCGATTCTATCTGCATTCTTTGGCCTTTAATTATAAATAAATCTCAATATTATCAACCTTTTTATATCTTTTCATAAAACGCAGCATTATTATTTTCATTTTGAAAAAAAAAAGTTTATTACAAAAGGAATAATGAAGATGGAAAGAGACGTTGCACTTTGTGGCACACGCGTCTGCTGGTGTTAAAAAAAATTGGCCTGCGGAAGGGTTAATAGTGACATTTTTGAGTAAAATGTATGAAAAGCAGGGAATATTTAAAGCTTAGAAATATAGAATTGAAGATCATAGGGAGTGTATAAGAAACTGATTTAGATGCAAATATCTTTCGAAGAACGCAAATAACATGAGATTGAGTTTAAACCATAGCTTTAGATGTCAAAATATTACAGAAAATATCATTCAAAAATAAAATTATCGGAAAATAAACATTATCATAAGATAATTCAAACACATGCCTGCAGTCACTGCTATCACAGAAATTTGTTAGCTTTAATTTTATTTATAATGTTATAATCAAATTGTTCGATAAAATAAATTTTAAACCGCCTTATTTTTAGACACCGCCTCATTTTGGTACAAACCAAAACAATTATTTTTGAATTATACAAACACATCGAACATTATTATACAGTTAAACAGAATTGTAAAAGAATTCACGGTAGACTACATTTCTGTAATCGATGTAAGGTTTAATTTATTAACATACTATCTCTGAGTTATTCCCGTTTTGCCGTGAATAGATTTCGCTCAGTTTATTAACGGAAGAAAGGTTTAAAAAAAAATGCAGGTAATGACAACATATCACCGAGAAGCGTAATTATACACTTTGCTTATAAATTACAAGACTCGTCGAAATCAGAATTGTTTTCCGCTTTTTTTTCTCTGGAGAAAAAAAATCAAGCTACTCCGAAAGTAAAAACACTACGTACATTTCTCATTACCGAAGTCTTATTTAATAAAATGCATCTCAAGCAATAACAAAAGTTGGCAACGGACGGTTCACTTACGTTGAAATCGGCTTTAAGCCTATTCGCAACAACCCCCCCCCCCCCAGAGCAATTCTTGAATCAAATTAAATTCTAAGTCTGGGCGACAACGCTGCACTAAATGTTCTAAAATATTTGTATTTTTCCCAATGGAATTCTTTTCGCTGTCGCTTCCCGTGCAATTGAAAAAAAAAAAACAGAGAGAGAGAGACTCACGGCTAAAAAAAAAAAAATAATCAAGCGTAAGTAATAAAGAGCAAATTTTTGTACAAAAATGTGGATGATTTGAAAAAAAAATAAAAGAGAGAGAGAAAGACAGGATGAGACATATGCGTCAGAGAACATCTCTTATGCAATATTTTTTTCCCCGCCAATATTTTCTACTTCTGGTGAAAATGAACAAAAACACGTCTCTGATGTCGGAATAGGGCTCCCAACAAATAAGGGGTAATCTCTCAACGAATAATTAACTTTGAAGAGTTTGATTTTCGAATAAATGGGGCGTCCACAAATTGTCCTCTGTCGCGACAAATATGATAATTGATGACTCGAATGCAAACGTAGGACTGTTTACCTTATAACCATATCAATATTGGCATATCTTTTTTACTTTTCCAGCGCATACTCTGAAACGGTTATCCTTACACTCCATTGAAAACTTGTCGTTCTTCTTAGCTTTCGATATTTTTTCAATACTGTTTTTCATTCAAAAGAATGATTGAACAGAATTTATTCCCCTTCCTAGTAGAATGGTTAATGTTTAAAATTCTTCCGCGATGTTTTGCTATCAGATTTTTCCGCAAACTATTCATTTCAGAAGAGACGTGTTACGCTCATTTTGACTTACCCTAGAATTAGGGCCTGTTCACATAGGAGTCCGTTGCGTTGAGTTAAGGAAAAGATGACGTTGAGACGAAAATAAACCAATCATAGGCCTCCAAACGATTAGCAATGAAATTTTTAACGCCTATGATTGGTTTATTTTCGTCTCAACGTCATCTTTTCCTTAACGCTACGCAACGGACTCCTATGTGAACAGGACCTTACACTGTTCAACAAATTTTACCTATTTTATTTTACAGAATTGAAAGTAACCGCCTTTTATAAATTTTGGGTCGCTAAACACGAAAATCACCATTTAGAATTCTCTCCTGGTTCAGCGGTTTGAGCAATTTCACTGTTTACATTTTGTACATAACGCTGTGGGACGTTAAAATTACGAAAGGTGAAGTATACGTGACAGACGAAAAAATCCTGTAACTTGCACAGAATCACACAAGGTGAACTTCATGACGTGATTAGGGATTTAGAACTCCCAAAGAATAAAGCTGAACTCTTAGCATCCAGATTCCAGCTGTGGAACCTCCTGGAGGATAAAGTTAAAATATCTACTCTTCGCGATCGTCAAAAAAAAAAAAACTTTCTGCATTTCATAAGTGACGACGACTTAATATTTCGCAACGATTTTGAAGGTTTGATGCTGGAATTAAAAATTCCTTACAAAGCAGGTGACTGGAGATTGTTTATAGCCGCCTCGAAAACAAGCCTGAAGGCTGTGCTATTGCATAACAGTACTCACATAACAGTATTGCATAACAGCACTGCACTATCTAGATAGTGCAGTAAATATCTTTTACATATCACTATTTATTCACTATTTACCGTTCAAAAGTGTCTGTACGGTAGCGTGCTTTTCAAAGCGAATACCTAATATAACCGCAAGATTTTCTTACATTTTTTTAAAGGTGTTTAATTGAATATTTCTAAATTGCCAGCACACGTGGCTTTCATGTGCTTACATGTGACTTTCATGTGATTTTTCGTAAAGCATTCTATTTGATGATAGTGTTTTAATTTCTGTTTAATATTTACTTTTAATAGTACTTTTATAACGGTTTGTATTCTATTCGATTTCTTATTTAAATAGTGTAACGTAACATATCGGCCAGCCTTTTTTTATTTATTTATTTATTTCGTAATGTCTGAATGATTATATTTGGATGTAAATTTCAAGATAAGTAACTGAATTTAACATTTTAATTGTGTTTAATTGAATATTTATTTGCTTAGAATTGTTCTTTTGTTCATACCGATTTTTCATAAAGCATTCTATTACGATAATACTGTTTTTAATTTCTGTTTATTATTGTATTTTTGCACGTGAGTAATTTGTATGATTTTTTCTTTGATTTTGTTTAGTTTATATATTTTATTTTTGCTTGATATATTTATACATAGCATATTTATACATGTATATAGCGTAATACGTGAATATATAATATATTTATATTAAATTGAAATAGATTGAATCAGATTGTTAAATTTGAATTTATTCTTATTTATTGAAATAGACTGCAAAAATTTTTTGCGCGTGAGTAACTTGTATGAATTTTTAATCTTATTTTCTTTAGTTTATATATTTTATTTTTGCTTAATATATTTATGCATAGCATATTTATACCATATTAGTTAGATTGTATACATAGCATGTTAGTTAGATTTTGCAAGTTGGATTTAAAAATCAGCGGTAAACATGTTTTTTTCCAAAAAGAAAGACCTTTTTTTATTATAAACTCGGATTTTAACATCTTGGATTATTACAACATTTTTAATTATAACATCGGATTGAAAAACAGCTAATATTCTGTAAAAATTTCTAATATTTTAACAAGGTTATGAACCTTTTTTTTATTGGATCTGTTCAATTATTTACTTTCAAGTTTTGATGGGTACTATCTAGTATATATATATATGTGTGTGTGTGTGTGTGTGTATGTGTGCAAGTAAATATATATACACATATATAAATAACATATGTATGTATACACACACATGTATATATACTATATGTATGTGTATGTATAAATATATGTGCACATATAAATAACAGATGTATGTGTACACACATAGATATGTAATATTTATAGCCTCAAACAATTTACTGCGGCTGCGCAGTGACTCCCATGAGTCATGGTGCCTCAATATATTACTTTGGCTGTATTTGCTATTATCATGATTTTACATAGGTAACGGAAAATGAATAATTTTAATCGAAAGAATTTATCAGAAAATCTAATAGTTGCTGAAACACGGAGAAAATAATCCATAAATGAGCATGTTTGTGTCACTATACTAATTCGATTTCATGCAGATACTTTTTATAGCCGATATAAACCGAATAATAATAAAATTCGATGAAATTATCAGCAAATGAAAATTTGACTTCAAAAATCTTTTTGTAATTTAATTTGGCTAAACTTTCAACAGAATCATAAAATCCTGACGCTGGAAATTTTACTACCCATGGAAAGAGAATTTGAAATTACTCTTTTATTTTTCACTTTAAATTGTCTAAAAAAATTATAAATATCAGTAAAACCTTTATCGTTGTTATTGAGTATTACTATTTGAACGATATATTCCATTTTATTTTCTGCAGGATCTTGCAATTATCTTAATAAAAGCCATATAAAATATGTTATTCAATAGCACAAAGAGAGTTATATCTTCAGTGGCTCATGGATTGCATTATATTTAGTTTATGAATTGCAGTACATTAGAAATCATTAATTTAATCCTTGCAGTATTTTAGAATGGATAAACATATAAATACAATTTGATATTTCTTTTTTATAGTGACTTTGGCGAGAGTGAGGAATTGGCACGTTTCCGCCTTGGCGAGAAACAATAGGTTATTGATACACAAAAGCGATTCATTCAATATCTATACCACATAATTTATTTAATCTATACATACTGGAGCAATTTAATATAAATTTGTATCTATTATTTTAATGAATACAATTTTGTTAGTTATTTATATTAAATTAACAACATATATAAACATTCCCGAAAATTTATTTTTAACAAACACTTTCTTGTGGCCAGAGTTTAGCAACTGCTGCTAATAATGCGTCGAACACATGATCATAGCCGACGTGATACCTGAACATGAATTCTGCTAGGTAGGACTCGAGGTGATGGAAAGCCGTACCATTTCCATTTGCATTTTATGGCCATATTCACAAATTCTTTCGGAGGGTAAAATAAATTTCTCTCGTAAAATAAGCTGTGCCATTTTTCACTGTCGATAGCAGATTGATAACAGTAAGCAAAGCATATTACATATTTAACAACGAAAATCTGTTATATTTTAAAAGAGAAAATTTTTGCTAACAGAAGAAATGTAAATAACGTGCACATATGCAAATCGGTCACCGTTTGTTCCTCGCCAAGGCTTCTACACAAAGAAAGTACCTAAAATTTTATTGTATTTTTCGATTTTACATAAGCTACCTCCATAAGTATCTTTTTACTTCTTAAGTCCAGTGAGATAGAAGAATTAGCAAAGTGCTTATGAGGAGAAATAAGACTAAAAAACAGAGCAATAAAATCAACGTTACAACGTAAAAGTGGCCACAAAGGCTCGGAATAAGAAATATTGAACTCCTTCAGCAGAAAGCTGTTATTACTATGTTTTTATTAACTTGCTTTCTTGTTTGTGTGTGTGTGTGTGTGTTTGTTTGTCCATTACAAATCTTGCAATCGATTTTTAACTAGCTTCCCGACTATCTAGACATTTGAAACTTTTAGAATAGCTCAGAACACGATGACAATACATTTTTTTTAATACTTTTAGCCATCTTTAAGCAGATTTTTACCATGTTTTTATTATTTTCAGTTAATTTTGTTTTGTAGACTGGTGCAGCCATCTGTCGGCCGGTACGGGAACGAAAAGTTAAACTCAAGTTAACTTCCAATTTACTTCATTTTCTTTCAAGTTGATAGGATAATTCCTAAAATTTTTTTAAAAGTATTTATTAATACATAGAATTGTCAAGTTTATAGGATTCAACAGAAAATTTAAAAACATGGTATTTAAAAAGTTCTTTTTAACTTGTAATTTTTTTTATTCCTTAATTACTAACATTTTACATCATCAATGTTATCTTCTTGTGAACTGTTTAAATTATGCATCATCATAGTTTGTTTATGACAGTTGAAGTTGTAAATCACATAAAATATTCTGTGATAACATCGGCATAAATACAGTTCATGCAAAAGAAATCAATAAATAACAGTTACTTCTCATCGTATCCATACAATCCGAGGGTCACTCTGAAATTTTTGAGATACGGCTAAATGGTACAGGTTAATCTTACCAATTTACTCTGAACTAGGAGTGTTCAGAGTAGTAACCCCAAGATTAACGCACTTTTGGAGGCGAATTTTACAAACATTAAATGCCCCAAGCCTTCCATTTCTCTTGGCATAGATGAAAAATATGGATCCCGTCCACTCAATTTTCTCTTTCAAAATTTGGTAAAAGTGCATAAGACGGTCAGATTTGGCGAAATTTGACGCGATTTCTTTTTTGCCAACGGCTTGGCACTTTTTAGTGCTTGCTGTAAAGAAAAAACTCGCCAACGCCTTTTTCGCAGACCCGTTAGGCTTAAAGTGCGAAATGTAAACAAAAACATCAATGGCGACCAAAAAAGAACAAATAAGTTGGAAAACAAACTTACCGCTGGCTTTATGAAACTGGTAGGTGCACATGGGATCCTCGCTTCGATCAGATAACCTTGTTCCACTCCGCTGCGCATCCGTCGAAAAACATTACAGAAAATCCCCAGCCGCTGGCTTCGCAACGTACCGCTGGCTGCATTATAGTAAAAAAAATTCTTCCGCTGGCTATAGCAGTCAGCAAAACATAGCTTATGCTGGCTGTAGTGGTCAGTAAAACAAAGCTTATGCTGGCTGTACGAAGTTGTAGGCGTAAACGGCAATTCTCCATACAAAAACTTATTTCATACCTGTTTTCCATAAAATCCATCTTAAACAACCTCATTTCAATCATGTCACTCATTTTGCCACAAACTACTCTCTTTAATACACAAAACAAAATCACGAATTTGCTGGAGAAACAACATTATCGCCTCAGCTTGGCAACCAAAAATGTTCGCCAACCTGTCGAAAAATCTACCTTTACGTCTTATGCACTCTAACGCAAAATTTATTGTAGGATAACGAAATAGTAATTGTTGCCACAAATTTTCGTCTACGGCTATAACAGAGTTCAAATTTAAATGTCCGACCAATAATTTTTTGGGGGCGCATATCGTCTTAAAAATTTCAGTATTACCCTCGTATCATAAAAAGACATTTAGACATCGTATATATTTCAACCGTTTAATTCTAATTTTTAATGAAATTATTAAATGAGGTTCATTCAAAATGAAGAAAAAGAATTTAATTTTTAAAAAAGTTTTGATCTCTTCAAAATTATTTTAACTACTCACTTGTGAATTCACTCAAGTGTGATTAATTCTGAATTGACTTTTGCAAAGTGTCCCTTGTTTATCCACATATACGACCCCTAAATTGATAAACCCCCCGAGAATGACAAATTGCTATTTACTTTTAACTTTAATTACCAGAGATTTTGTGAAAGAACTCAAATGAACTCTGTCGCTTTATTTTCAAGAGAATTTTCGAATGCGAAGATACGAAGGTGCGCTAACTTCCCCGTTGCCATGAAAATAAATTAAAATTCTGACTAACAAAAAAAAAGTTTAATTGTGTTTTAAATATATATCGTGAAGATTTACGAACGGATTTTTTTGATTAGCTGGAGATAGATTAACTTCTTTGATATTTTTTTTTTTAACAGAAGTTGAAATCATTTTTCGAACTTCAGTTTTTCGTAACACATTTTTGAATTAAAAAATAATTAAATTTAAAATATTTAATATGAAATGCTGAAACTGAATAATTTGTTGATTTGGTGAAAACCCTTTTTACGAGAGTTTAGTTGTATTTTTTAAAAAAAAATTCTGTTTTAACAAATATGTTCACTAATGAAAGGTTTTTGTATCTTTCCCTTTTAAAGAAAATAAGTTCTGTTGTTATAACAGACAGCCCTTGGAGAATAATACGCAAGCTGATAATCCTTTGATACACAAAAATTTGGCCTCTTTTCTCAGTGAATTCAGTATTTGTGTTTTAGTAGATCGAATTTTTATTTCTGATTATATGGACATTTGAAAAGAGAAAAGCTACAATAGATCTTAATGTAATTTCTACATTTGCTTTCTTTTGCTCCATTTGCTGTACCCTAGTTTGCTTTCTTCGAACTATTTTGTTTTATAGAGGATGTTCCATCTATATACATAAAATAGTTCCGAAATCGACTGACTCACTGACTGACAGATAACGTACAGACCAAACCGCTGGACCTAAGGGCTGAAATTTTGCATGGAGATTCTTCTTATAGTATAGGGGTGCATTAAGAAAGATTTTTGAAAAGTTCTACTTTGATTTTTTTTAAATTGCATTTTTAGGCTGTTTTTGTAATATTCTTTAAAGTTTGCATTTAAAATAATAATAAGAGGGTTATAAAATTTATGTCACGAGAAAGATCATAAAAATGTCTTTAAAATGAAATCTTTTTCGAATCTTTACCTCCCTTTTCTGATTTTTGGTGAATTTTAAAAGATTAATTTTAACAATTTAATGTATTATATGCTTATCACGGGGTTTCCTTTCCTTTTTCTGATACTTTAAATTAATATATCGTCACGTGAATAACAATGAAATAAATTGCAAAAAAATATTAAAATACGGTAAAAGGTAAAATTTAACGACTAGATTAATTGAGATGGAAGTTTTTAAAGAATTTAAATCAAATTAGTATGTTTTAAAGATATTAAACATACAAATTTGTTACATCCATTGACCGTTGTATTTAATTTGAATATTTTCGTCTACATTATTTTGTCTATAAAAATATCCGTTATGATTTTTTTATAAATATTTTTTGGCATTAATTGCATACATTGACCGTTGTTATATGAACCGTTGTTACATACATTGACCGTTGTTAATTTGAATGTACTCCGTAGCGAAGCACGGGTATTCAGCTAGTCTCATCATATAGTTCTGCCCATCGTTAAAAAATTACGAATTGTAGAAAACTCATTCCTTAGCTTTAAAAAATATTCTGATAAATGTCCCTGTAAAGACCTCCATGAAAAGATTATGTCTAGAAAGCTACAGTTACTATATATATATATATATATATATATATACATATATACATATATGTGTGTGTGTGTGTCTGTGTGTAATAAATTTTAACCACCTCTAATCGCCTGTAATTAGAGTTCTTTCACTCTATGGTAACCTTTCCGTCCTTTTCCAATACAAACCTACCTCGCCAATTACTGGCAACCCGTTGACAGCTACTTCTACGCTCGCCAGATGAAAGCTGGATGTCGCGCAGTAAGGTCATGTTATAACTGGAATAAAGTCATACGTTCTTGTATTCGAATCATATTGTTTTCGGCCACGATGCTTATTTCAGGAGATGACCATTCGGTCATCATATATATATATATATATATATATATATATATATATATATATATATATATATATATATATATATAAAGACAGAGGGGGAAGATGCATATATTCTTATTTTCAGCCGATACCCATTAAATGTTCTAAGTAGATTTGAAAACTGAACTCATTAAATAGGAAATCATTAAAATATTATTCATCTCAAGAATTTCGTAACTGAAATAAATCTGATCATTAAATTTCTGGAATTGTGAGCTTTTAATCCTTAAATAAGAGTATTACTGCATAAAATTTAGGATAGTTAGAGCAGGAATTATTCATTACTATCAGTTATGAAAGATAAAATTTTTGGATTCCGTAAATGTTGCTTCTGTAACTCGGAGACGTGCTTGCAATTATCCAGATGTTTTAGAAAATCTATTACGTCATATTCAAATAAAATATCGAGATTAAGAAAATAGTGAAAAACATGGCTACCTCTTGCTACTGTCTGTTGATAGGCTTCATACAAATGCTTTTATCAAACTTAAAATTTTGACGTATTACTAGCTGCTAAAATTAAAATCCTAATGTAAATTTTATCATTAACTTATCTTTTTTTTCAGTAATTTTCTTCAAGTGTGAACTTCATTTACCTCTCCTTGATTCAATTTGCTTTGAGAGAGAATTAGAAGCCTGTTTTCTAAAGATTTATTGATATATATATCAATAAATCTTTAGAATTACTTAGAGTCAATATATATAAGAATTACTTAGAGTCAATAAAACACTAAGTAATTCTTTACTTTTACGCACGTGAAATTTATGGGAACGTTTTTAGAAAAGAATATTTCGTATTTTGTTAGGTATATAAAGATATTTTCAATTTCTTAAGTAATAAAGATTAAAGGGGGCTTGACAATAGCAAAACTTAACATTAAAATCATTGTCAAAACCCGTTGAAAAAAGGTTTTTCCCCGTTTCGGGAAGTGACCTCGATTCGCGAAAGTCAGTTGAAGTTTCACCGAGGGAATCTATTTTAGATGTACATGTTTAACGCGCGAAGATATTGCTGACATAAAAAAAGACGATTCTGGAAGTTTCCATGCGGTGTTTTGAGCATGCGCTATGGCATTAGACGGTTTGAAACAAAGAGTTTTTAACGCAGAGAGGGATAGATTTCGATTGGGGTTGGTCACGCATCGCGAGGCTTGAGATGATGGCTTGGCAGATGATTAATATGGATTCAATTGAGGTAGTTAACATTTGGAAATAAATTCTTAGGTGTATTTAAATTGTAGTTCTTTGCCACAGGCCTTTATTCACTATTTAGAATAATTATTTAGGGAAAAGTTAAGATGGAGTAACGTGATAGAAGACACCTTGTTGAAGCTGGTAAAGAATAAGCTTCGTGCTATATATATATATATATATATATACATATAAAATAAAATATTCATTTTATTTTAATGTTACCTTCAGACGGTAAGACGCACCCCAATTTTACGGTATATAAACAGTATAGATTATGAATAGTTCGAAATTAAGAATATTAGTGATTAAAGAGAAAAAAATTCAGGTAGTCTCTTCTAACGAAACTACCGCTGGTTATTAACGTAGGATTACTTATCGTTGTTTACCTCTTTTGTATGTATATATGTATTTATGTGTTATATATATATATATATATATATATATATATATATATATATATATATATATATATATATATATATATATATGTCAAAATTTTGACGCATTTTAGTACTTTTCTATTTAACTCTTTACTGTTTGTTCCAAGCGATACAGACTGGTTTTGGCGCGCTGCTAGAATTATAACTCACGATGGAGGAGATCTGAAATTTTGCTTTCCGAAAGACCGTTACGGAGGAACGCAATCCTACGTTAAAATGTGTTATGACGGCCTGACAAGGACTGCGCTCTGCTAAACTGTACCTTCCCTGTATATGAGGTATTATTTATCCTTCCTCCCTTATATGAGGTATTATTTAGACCCCCAATCTTGAAAGCTAACGGCGCAGGTTGTGGTTCCGCATATATTATTTAAGACCCGATGTAGCCTCGCGGTACCTCGTTGGGCTTCGGACTGTGGTTCCTCAGTACGAATTCAGAAGAATGTCATTCAATACTTCAGTGTCTAGGACGGAAACGGGCACGTTTAATCAATAGACTGGAAAACTCTTCTGTGAGGTCAGAGAAGGTCTGAGTCCCCCAGATGTCACTCCCAGGGATGCTCCGTCAAAACTGTGGTAGCACCTGGCTCATCGGAGTTCGACCCTTGTGGTGCCATAAAAACCGGAGCCGCCTCCCTCAGCCCTCAAGCCTATATGTACCTGGTGTGGAATGCTCCAGCCAGGGGGCACGAGTCACAACACATTGTAGCGTCACGACAAATAGGTAAGGCTATTCTCTCTGAGGCGTTACTAAAAATTACTACCATGGGATCCATAACAAAGAAAGACAGAGTTCTAATTAAAAGCGAAGGCCAAATTTTTAAAACGAAAACTCAACAATTTATTAACAACAAAAATTAACATTTAAACAGCGCAACATATTCAATTAAAATCCCGTGCAGATTCACAACGTTTCGGAGCCTCAATCACCCAACCGCACAGGCCGCGTTCTCTAGCGTTTCTCCCTATGTCTGGATTTTTAGAAGGGGTGGAGGGGCCGCAGATTATCGGCTGACAGCTCTTCTTAGACGCCGAACTTTATTACATTGCAGAAACGTTAAGAATCCCCCCACGTGTTCCGAACTGGTGGAACCGAGCAACACATTCCTTGAAAAATACGCAGCTGTGTTTCAAGCTCTTGTGGGGTCTCTGGAAAAAATAAGACCATATTTACGGTACGTTACAACATATTCGCTCACTCCTTTCAACAACATCATATCTCAAAAATCGGCGATTTTTAGTTATGCCTGTTTTTAGAATACCCTGAAAGAGTAGTATATCCCTGCAAGATCGTCATATCTCACCGCTCAGTATTTAACTGTAAGAGAGAAGAATTAATATTTATTTTCAATACATTTTATTTTTCTTTTAAACTTTAAAATCACCTTCCTGAAAAATCCCTCCTAGGATTACGTTCCTCAATAACGGTTCTTCGGAGCGAAAAATATTGTCCTCCGTCGCGAGTTATAAAATTGGCAGCACGCCAAACACAGTAATAGTAAACAGAAAAGTACCAAAATGCGTTACAAAAAAAAGAGGTAGGCAACGATAAGTAATCCTAAGCTAATAACCCGCGGTAGTTTCGTTAGAAGAGACTACCTGAAACTTTTTTTTTCAGATATGGCGTTGTTGAAAGGAGTGAGCGATATATTATTTTATGTTTGAAAAAAAAGAACTCCTTGATGAATTTTCATCTTATATTTTTGTTTGACAGTTTACGTTATTTTCAAGTGTCTGGTACGACTAGAACTTTAACTACTTTCCTCTCATGTCCAAACACGAGAATAATGAACTTTAAATTATTCGTATTTTATTATAAGAATTTTTAACATGCTTATTGATTAAAAAATATTTTCGCTGAATTCTCTCCTACTATCCGTTAACAAACATTTACACCGTTTAAAGTGAGATTTTTGGCGTCGGTCTCTCGCAATCTTCAATAAGAATTTGTTTCTTTTTTTCCTGTCTGATATATAAGAATGAAGTTATTCGATGCAGCTGCCCAACGAATTTTGTAAGAGGACTAACATGCCCCCTCCCGTGCAAAATTTAGATCTTTTATGCATTATAAATATTATATTAACTGAAAATGTATCAATGAGCCTTACCACCTTACAGCTGCCACCAACACAAAATATATTTCTAGCTATGACTGTTTGCCAAATACCGTATTTTTTGGACTATAAGACGCAACATTTTATTTAAAATAATGGACTTAAAATTGGGGTGCGTCTTATGGTCTGAAGGTAACATTAAAATAAAATGAATATTTTATTATATATATATATATATATATAAATTCATGGTACAACAGTCCGAATGTGGACCAATCTCCACTTTCTTGACCGTGGGTTTGGGGTGCTGTACAGCATATGTCTCGGTCAGGTAGTCAACCTTACGCGGGATCCCCAGAGTTAGTTCCCAAGCATGCTTGGTCCTCATTTTAACGACCCACTCAAGGGATGAAAGGCTGAGTCGACCTTGCCAATCGCAAGGTCGAACCTTGGACCTGTGGTGTGGCAGCTTGAAGGTTTTAACCACTACGCCACCGGGCGTTATATTTTATATATATATATATATATATATATATATATATATATATATATATATATATATATATATATATATATATATATATATATATATATATATATATATATATATATATATATATATATATATACATATATATATATATACATATATATATACATATATATATATATATATATATATATATATATATATATATATATACATATATATATATACATATATATATATATATATATATATATATATATATATATATATATATATATATATATATATATATATATAATTTATTATATACATTTTTTACCTTTATTAAGTAAGAAATGAAAATATCTATCAATACCTAACAAAATACAAAATATTTTTTTTTTAATCCTCCCATAAATTTGAGGTACTTCTTATCATCCGGAGTGTCTGATGGTCCGAAAAATACGCTATCATGAAAAGAAATAGTGGCTTGTTCAGTTCATTTATCAATTAAAATCAATTGATTGGTGTACTGCCAAGGATTAATAAGGACTCACTGCAATAATGATCCTTCAACAGTGTAATATTTGGCTTGACGTTATACAATTTCTCACTGTTTGTTGTGTAGAACAATCTATCGTTCCACCTCGATCGGAATGTTTAACCTAACCCTGAGTGGACTGTCGTGTACTATACAGGCTGTAATACAATGTAACTTGTTACCATCTGTTCCTAAATTCGTAAACTCTCATAATAGTTAGCTCATACTACTTTGGTCAATATCGAGCAGTTATACGAACTTTGCTTCACTTATTGAAGAAGCTACACTGGTATTCTTTTCTTGATTTTCTAACTAATAGCTTCAAGAAATGGGTTAGAAACCCATAATAGGAAGTAATTTACAAAGTACCATGCCAATCATAAAAGGATTATGAATGTTTAAACTAGAATAATGTAATACTTTTACTGTATAAAATTTAGCGTAGAAACGATCTTTTAACTAATCCAATTTTTACCGGTACATTGAGAATACAAGTTCCGAATTATTAAACGCTACACACATATTTGAACATAGATAAATACAGTAAAAGAAACATATATTTTCCCCAGATGTTAATAAACTTTAATAAACATATTATATTAATGTTAATTAATTTAACAAATCAATGTAATTACTATAATGTATAAAAGTTGATTATTGTTCTATATTAAAGTCACTTAATGTAATACTTATGTCAGATAATGTGATATTAACGTAAATATAAGGTTCTAATGTCCATAGGAAGAACTTTAGAAAATCAAACTTTGTAATTAATTTTTTTACTGTATTTATCCATAGAGTGTTTGCCGTCGAACTGTCTTTTTGTCATCAGAACATCTCGATTTAGGCTTCCATAGTCAAGATCTGTATTTGAAAAAGGAATTTTTTTTTAAGAATTAAGGTAAGATTGCAATTCATTAATGTTCAAATGATGTAAGTCGTACTTACTATGTTTAAATAAAAAATTCTATTACATTCTTCAAAACTCGACATTTCTTTCTATAACTGCAGAACTGTAGCGTCATTTTAATGATAAAGAGGTCCAGTAAGTTCGTATAAATCAACACTATTAAAAGCACATCAAGTGATAAGTGGGTTTATTAAAGTTTTTTTCACCTGTACGGGTTTTCAGATCACTCACATGGTTGTATTTTCGTCAGTTCGTTTATCTTCAAAACTGAAATAAAATAGGCTGCATAAAGTATAAACACCGCCATTGCACCGACTTCAGTTTCTTCGTATTATTTGACGTTCGCGAAGTGCTGCGACATTGCAGCAACGTTTTTGCCGACACGCAGGATGTAAGGATTACCGCACATAAAACTCACTTATAACTGATTACGCACATATTAGTCTCACATATAACTGATTACGCACATATTAGTCTCACATATAACTGATTACGTACATATTAGTCTCACATATAACTGACTGCCTTAAGACAAAATCGCTTCTCTGAACTGGTAAATGATTTTTGGGGGTCATTTTCCCTTTGCCATTTTTAAAATCAAATTTATACTAGAATCTTCGGTATTAAATGGGTATTTAGAGGTACTGTCAACAGGGGTAACTTTGGCCCAACAAACGGAAAAAGATTGAATGTGCTGTATCTAGACAAAGGTGATTGATTATCACTTATTTATTGCAAGGCCAATAGGTGGCAGTACTGCCCTTGACTTTCTCATACTTTTTTCTTGTAGTTCCCCAATTTTCCCCAACTACAGTGCTGCTCCACTTTTGTATCACTAAAATGTATATTGTTGTCTTTTTCCAACTTTTTCCTTGTAAATGTGATAAAGTACGTGATTCAGAGCAGGTAAGCGAATTGCCTCGGTTTATTATTAATAGTTTCAACTATTTCCACTGTCATTATCTTGATTTATTTTGTGGTTTACCAACTAATGAATATTTACTACATTAAGCAAACTTTGTCCCAGGTCTTGGGGAAACTTTGGCCCAACAAGGCAGTTGGGTCAAATTTACTCCAACTACTCCTTCTACTTCTAAAAAGGGTCCAGTTTCAAAGAGGCGAAAACGACAATGCTCCAGCTCATCAGAAAGTAATAAACAAGACATTGCAAACAAGCAAGTAAATCTCAAAGACAAGCGAACTGTGAATTGGTACATGTATGCTCTGAACTTGTAGATGTATGCTGTAGATGATTTTGTTATTGGAAAGTACGATGGTGTTAAATATGCTGGAAAGATTTTAAGTTTTGCAGATATCGACCGACTGTTGAATGTATGCAAGGAAATCTCAAATTTTGGCGTTGGCCAGAAAAACAAGACTGCATAAATTATGAGTGGGAGGAAGTGTGCGGGAAAATCAATCCTCCGAAAATCGAATCAGTTTATTGTTCAGAACTGGATTATGTTTTTTATCCATAGTTCGGACTATCAATTCATCTAAACATAAAGACTATTAAATTACTGTTTGCTATTTATCTCTTGTTATTTTCTTTTCTTTAAAAATTCTACTTGTAATTTAAAAATAAAATCAGTTTTGCATAGAAAAAATGTTGATTTCTTCTTTTTTTTTTCGAAACTAAGCCTGAGATTAACTCGGATTAGATAAGATATTATTGATAGATAATTTAAAAATACTTGTACATGGTCTAACATTGGCCTAAGCTATCTCGACAATTTAAATGTTTGGTTTTTAAGAAGTGGGCCAAAGTTGCCTTTATTCAAGGTAACATTAGCCCAAAAATTTAAAAAAAATAAAAAATTGTTTTAAGTTTGTATGTATACTTTAACAATGGTTTATATTACAGTTAAATATATTTAAAATAATATAAACCCCTTGCCATATCAAATTTCAATTGGTTTACAACTATTATTTGCTTTTCCTATGAAATAAACATGAAAAATGGGTCAAAATTACCCCAGTTGAGTATAGAGGAATGACTGACACATATACATAATATCACAAATATACAAAATATAGAAAGTCATGGAGAAAGATGGGCATAAATAATATCTGTTTGGAAAGAGTGATATGTAACTTCTCCAATATTTTTTTTTCAAATCTTAAATTTGTGCAAAAAGATAACAAGTCCCTAAACTCCCTACAATTATTCAGGTTCTTTTAAAATTCCCTCGATTTTTTATTAATCATCGTTTTATTTTCCCATATCTGCAAGGCAGAAATAATTAAATCTCGAGAGCCGAGATTAAACACGAGGTATGCATTAAAAATCAATTTAAATTCTTAGCCAGTGCGTGCCATACCGTAAAATTCGGTTGCAGTTAAGTATTTTACCGCTTATTGCAGTATTTCGTTTTCATCGAAAAATCTGTTTAAAACGCACCATTAAAATATTAAAGTTCCGAGGCGAAAGAAAATGTATTAGCTTAAATCCGCTATCACACTCTTAGATCAATACCTAATTTTTTATCGATTCTTAAAAAAGCATTGTTATTTTGAAAAAATGGTATGTATCAGTTTAGTGCAGCGTTTCTCAACCTTTTTCAAACCTTGTACCCCTTGGTAAATTTTTTTCGTTGATTGAACCCCTGGGTCACGGGATAGAAGCCCCCCCCCCCACGAGGAGATTAGGCAAATCTGAATGTGTTTTAGTGATTTTAATTAAAGTCATTTACTCTAGTTTTATCTCTAACTATTGATTAAATGTCTATACTAAAATTAAACTCATGGCGCAAGAGTCCGCTGCAAACCAAGGCCGGCAGTGCCCATCTCCTCATTCTTGACCATGGGCTTGGTGTTGCCATACAGCATATGTCTTGGACAAGTGGTCAACCTGACGCGGGACCCTCAGAGTTTAGTTCCCAAACATGCTTGGTCCTCATTTTATCGACCTACTCAAGGGATGAAAAGCTGAGATGAAATTGCCCAGTCGCAGGATCGAACCCTGGTGTGGCAGCTTGACGCTTTTAACCACTACGCCACCGGGCGTCTTAATGTCTATACACATGTCCTAAATTCGTTGGGAGAAACTATATCGTTTGAAAATGGTAAGGCGTTAAATTAATGGACATATTCTTCTCCAAACATACATAGAACGGCATCTTTAATTCAAGGAGAAATCAAAGTCTCAGCAATGGTGTGATTTTATCCACATTTAGCAATGCCATAACTGGAGCGGTACTGATCATTACAAGAAGCTAGCATTTTGGTCAGTACTAATACTTTTACGCGAACCCCTGAACAGTCTTGCCCGTACTCCAAGGAGTACGAGGACCAGAGGTTCAGATCCACTGGTCTAGTGGAAAAAAAAAACACTTTCTAAATGATTGTTCATTTTTCATTCGCATTAGAAACTGAAAACATGAACCTACACCATACGTTTTAAACTAGTTGTCAAAAGCAAAAGGAAACTTTTTGTAGTCATAAATCAACAGTTAAGAGAGCAAATATCCAGATGAAAAATAAAACAATTGCTCGGCAACAGGCCTTATCCGTAACGATGCTTCCGTAAACTCGAATTTCTGTCAATGGAAACTCTCGTAGACGGTTTTACTCTCTTTTACGGGTACTTCAGCAGGAATGACCAATAAATTAACTAAAAGATCAACATTTATTTATGTTATTGTTGTTGTTACCAATCCCCTTGGTGTAGGAAAGCCTACACCAAGTCCAAAGGACCTAGGTCCTCAAATCCTAGGTCCTTGGCGAAGGGTAGTAAGCAGCTTCATTTTAAGGCGAGGTACCACTAGGGCTGAAGTCTGACTTGACCTCGAAGAACATCGGTCTCGTAATTTTAAACCGAGTCAAGTGACGAGATCGGAACACTTGAACCCGCACCTCCATAGGTAAATTTGAGAACTTAGAAGACATTGCCACGCCCTATTTTACGTTCCCCGGCCACCATTAGTGAACACGGCAGTGGATTTGCAGCGACGAGCATCGAACCAGGGACGTTCAGATCTCTGGCCCACTGCTTTTGCCAACTGGGCCACCGCGCTTTATTTATAATATTATAACATTTATTTATAAATGAGTGTTATGAGGGGTACCAGAGATACCCCTTTGCGTTGTGTAAAATTAGGGAGGTGATCTCCAAAGGGAACTATGCGTTTATAAATAAAAATAACAACATTTATTATACAATATTTTACAAGAAAAGGTCAGGTTTGCATATTATATTTAAGATCTTGGTTAGACATATTTTAACAGAATTAGGGCATACTTCATCCGCTTCCTGCGGCAGAACCATTACGGGTCGAGTGAAATAAAGTCTCGTAATCTCTCAAAAGGCATGAGCACTATTTAAAGGGGAAGAAATGACCAACCTGGGGAGTTTTTGATGAAACAGCAGAGCATGGCATGGAGTCGTTGAGGTACTTCTACCGGAGTAGACTTTAGGTATCGGGCTAAAAATCATGGGGCCCTTCATTGGAGGAGGCAGCAGAATCGACGCTGGCGGTTGAACACGGACATCTCGCCATTTTACGTCTTTTCTTCCCAGGCTTTCTTCGCAGCTCGCTATCTCCAATCGCTCTCTCGCTCTCCCTCCGATCGTCGTTTTCCTCCCACACTCGGGGCTACCCCATTTTGATTATGACTCCTCCCCAGGTCAGTTATTCACGTAAATTTATTGCCTCTTCGAGTTTTTTATTCGAGGGCAGGATGCTCCGACGTCCCAACGGTTGACCCACGTGGTACTCTTATTTCCAAGAAAATTGAATGTCTGTTGAATTTTCTGGAATTTCTTTCTCCCGTCCTGAGGAATTCAGGGGGTGCTATGTTTCTTAGAAAATTTTTGCAGTTCCTCCTTTTTCCAATATGGCCGTTTTATGCCCCGTAATCGTGTTGGAAAAACAAAATGGCTATGACGTTGGAAGGAGTTCAAAATGTCCAAATTGTGGATCCTTCACAACAATGAGGTATTACAAAAATTTCGTTTAGACTTTTACAATTTCTGACATTTTTAATCGTTTTCATTGATGACACGAGAAACCCAAGAATACAGAAAACCCCGATTTCCTTTATTTGAATTTTTTTCAACGCCTCTTGAAGATGACCAGACAAGCCTTTGCGAATTTCCCCATCCTTTCCATGGATTAAATTTACTCTGTAATGTTACTATTTTAACTTTCGACAAAACATTCATTGAAAAGTTACTTTTTTGTTACGTTGCTTTAATATGGGGAAAACCGTGACAAGGAATAAGAGCTTGTTTTGTTTCCTCGTGATTTTGCTGTCAGGGCGAGACAAGGTCTTCCTAGAGCCACCGCTAATAATGTCAGGGATCTCTGAAAAGGGAAACTCCCTAGAGTCACAGTCCTCTTCACTGACCACAATTAACTTTCGGGAGTGCATGCAGACCTGCAAATTGGGAATCCAATTCTTTCTAACCCAGAATGGAAGGTTCAGTTTTATGTTGAAAAGCTCCTGTTAAAATCCATAATGCGGTAACATTAACCAATTAATCAAATTGCATAGCTACATGGGGAAAAAAAAAACTATTGACGACATATATTTTCTTTCAATAAAAATTTTCAAAGAATAGTGCTCGAATATCTATAGATGTGAATTTGAAACTGAATGTCTAGGAACAAAGTTTAATATTATTGCATTCGAGATTCTGTTTAAATTAAATCTTTTAGGTTGATTTCAAAAACGTGTTTATGTTGAAAAGCTCGTGTTGAAATCCATAATGCGGTAACATTAACCAATTAATCAAATTGCATAGCTACTTGGGGAAAAAAACTATTGACGACATATATTTTCTTTCAATAAAAATTTTCAAAGAATAGGGCTCGAATATCTATAGATGTGAATTTGAAACTGAATGTCTAGGAACAAAGTTTAATATTATTGCATTCGAGATTCTGTTTAAATTAAATCTTTTAGGTTGATTTCAACAACGTGTTTATGTTGAAAAGCTCGTGTTGAAATCCATAATGCGGTAACATTAACCAATTAATCAAATTGCATAGCTACTTGGGGAAAAAAAAACTATTGACGACATATATTTTCTTTCAATAAAAATTTTCAAAGAATAGGGCTCGAATATCTATAGATGTGAATTTGAAACTGAATGTCTAGGAACAAAGTTTAATATTATTGCATTCGAGATTCTGTTTAAATTAAATCTTTTAGGTTGATTTCAACAACGTGTTTATGTTGAAAAGCTCGTGTTGAAATCCATAATGCGGTAACATTAACCAATTAATCAAATTGCATAGCTACTTGGGGAAAAAAACTATTGACAACATATATTTTCTTTCAATAAAAATTTTCAAAGTATTTGATAATTTTCAGTTTCAGTATCATTTTTTAAGTTGATTTCAACAACGTGTTTAGTGTATGTGTGCGTCAAAAGCTGATCCCTAAATACATATTTTAAAAACGTCAAATATGAAATTCAGTAGACAAGTTTAGTGTTATTGCATTCTAGATATTGTTTAAAATTAATATTTGAGGTTGATAAGAACAAGGTGTTAAGTATATGGGTAACATCAAAAGCTGATACCTAAAAACATATTTTTTAAAAACGTCAAATTTGAAAGTCAATAGACAAATTTAGTGTTATTGCAATCTAGATTTTGTTTAAAATTAATACTTGAGGTAGATATTAAAAAGGTGTTAAGTAGGTTTGTACATCAAAAGGTGATCTTTTAAAAACATATTTTTAAAATAATGTCAAATTTGAATTTTACCCGACAAATGTTGCTGCATTCTAGATTCTGGTTAAATTTAATCTTTGAGGTTTTATAAACAATGTGTTTAGTGTATGTACATATAAAAGGGGGATTCTCAAAAACTAATTTCTAAAAAATGTCAAATTTGAAATTTCGAGGAATTTAAAGAGCTATCTATGCCATGTACATAAGTAATTATAAAATCTCAGGATGAAAATTTTTTCACATTACCAGGTACGAATTATACAATATGAACTTAAATTTTACATAAAAATTTATCTAAAATAACGTTTTACAGGTGGAATTAACCCCTTGAAACAGAATGAAAATAGCGACCCCCACTACACGCTAATATTTTTTAAGTTTAAACTACATTTAACATTTTATCAAAAAGTATAAAATCAATTTAATTTTCTTTAGGATTTAACTCATGAGACAAATAGTAGATAAATAACAAATGAAATACTTTACATTCATGTGATGCATAGATTTTTGTAAATTTTACAGAACGGTTCTAATAAACACATTATTTAAAAAACAACTCATGAAGTTAAAAATCAATTTTTCGATGCAAAAATTGAAACAAATAATTTTGGCTGTTAACAAGGCTCAATTTGTTAAATTTCAATGATTTTCAATTGGCGTATTAAGGAATACAAACGAGCAAAATTAATTTTCCTTATCATTCCATCGATTCTTCTCAGTTTTTCCTCAGTATTTTTTAAACATTTTTTTATTATCGATTTTCTTTCTAAACCAATTATTTAAGTTTAAAAGGTATGAAACCTCATAAAGCTGTAAGAATACCGTTAAGCAACCTTTGAGATGAAAAGATCAAATCCCAGGGTCCACTCTACCGCACGTTTCAATATCAGGTCTCTTGCATGGAAAATGTTTCTTAAAAGTATGAGAAGGTGGCTACAGTATCTAAATACTCTACAACCTATTTTATTTCCAGAGAGAACTAAAAATTAAGAAAAAAAATTCCTGAATAAAAACTGTAAAACCTCGTTTATCCGACCCTCGTTAATCCGGATCTACGGATAATGCGGATCAGATTTTTAGACATTATTTTTTATTTAATGTTTACATTAGATAATAATTTTTAACTATGAGAGCAGGAACGTAACTATAAGTACGCCAAATATTCGCTTTTTAGTTTGATTCAATGTACAGTTCCTGCATAGATTGTACAACAAATTTTGCTAATACAATGCTTTTTGTTGAGTTTAAGAAAGCTTTACCAGAGTGTCACGGGGCGTAGACATGGACTGATTCAGAAAAGTTATTTTTATATTTGTTAATGTCTTGCAAAAAATACTATGTAATTTTGTTACAAACCATAGTTTTTTATCGTAATAAACGGTAATTATGCTGAGTTAAGGATTTGGTTTTACTTATTACCCATTATTACCCGGATTTTCGATTGTCCCGGATTGCCTATGGCTCCAGTTTGACCGGATAAAAGGCGTTTTACTGTACTCATAAAATTATATAATATAATGTGAAATTCTTATCGCAATAAACAGTAACTCGGCTGAGTTAAGGATTTTGTTTTGCTTACTACCCATATTACCCGGATTACCCGGATTTTCGATTGTCCGGATTGCCTATGGTTCCAGTTAGACCGGATAAAAGGTGTTTTACTGTACTCATAAAATTATATAATATAATGTGAAATTCTTATCGTACTAAACGGTAAGTCTGCTGAGTTAAGGATTTGGTTTTGCTTATTACCCATATTACCCGGATTACCCGGATTTTCGATTGTCCGGATTGCCTATGGATCCAGTTTGACAGCATAAAAGGCGTTTTACTGTACTCATAAAATTATATAATATAATGTGAAATTCTTATCGTAATAAACGGTAAGTCGGCTAAGTTAAGGTTTTGGTTTTGCTTATTACCCATATTACCCGTATTACCCGGATTTTAGATTGTCCGGATTGCCTATGGTTTCAGTTAGTTCGGATAAACGGGTTGTTACTGTACTGTATTTTTCGGACCATAAGAGACACCTTTTTACATAAAAAATATCGACTTAAAATTGGGGTGTGTCTTATGGTCTGAAGGTAACATTAAAATAAAATCAATATTTTATTACATATATATGTATATTTATTATATATATTATATACATTATATATACAGTGGAATCTCGATCTATCGTTTTTCAAGGGACCGATTGAAATGAGCGGTAAATGCGGGAAAACGATAGATGCGGAAACATAACAAAGCAATATGATTGTTGGGACTGGATAAAATGAACGACACATACGGAAAAACGATGGATCGAGATTCCACTGTATATATGATTTATTATGTTTATTATAGATATTTTTTATCTTTAGAAAGTAAGAAATTGAAAATATCTTTCTATACCTAACAAATTACAAACTATTCTTTTTCTAAAAATCCTCCCATAAATTTGAGGTGCGTCTTATGCTCCGAAAAATACGGTACGTACAACATTAAGGAAAAACAAACTTACAGCAGAAATTCCTTTTCACGTTACTGAGTGCGACAAAAAGAAGTGGATTTAACAGCTTTCCCGTTACACGATTCAGTACTGAAAAGCGACTAACTACTAAAATACAGGGCCGTTAACTTTTTATAACATTTTTATTATAAAATTGATTCTTATCGAAACAGAGAGATATATAATATAATGTGAAATTCTTATTAACGAACTTTCTCCCCCTTCCACCGCTCCCCCCCTCCCCCCCCCAAAAAAAAAAGCACTTGATTTCAGCAACACCCCTCAGTCGACACTTAAAAGTCATATTATCTCTCCAATCTGACACTTAGTGCCTGTTCACATAGGAGTACGGTAGCGGAAGCGTTAAAGTATTGAAATATATTTAACCAATGACAAACCTCCAAACGATTAACAACGAAATTTTTAACGCCTGTGATTGGTTTATTTCCGTCTCAGCGCCATCTTTCCTTTTACGCTTCCGCTACCGGACTCCTACGCGAACAGGCCCTTACTCATGTATCGAAGAATTCGACTCTCTTGCGCCATTTAACAAATCGATCTTGCACAGGTGTTTTAAAAAATAAGGCTTATTTACAGTGTTCGTATCAATCAAGCGTTTTCTTTTTGCAATCTACAACTCTAAATATTGAATATTTGCCCTTATAAAAAACATAATAATAATCATTTACAGTGTTCGTATCAATCAAGCGTTTTTTTTTTCAATCTACAACTCTAAATATTGAATATTTGCCCTTATAAAAAGCATAATAATAATCATTTACAGTGTTCGTATCAATCAAGCGTTTTTTTTTTCAATCTACAACTCTAAATATTGAATATTTGCCCTTATAAAAAACATAATAATAATCATTTACAGTGTTCATATCAATCAAGCGTTTTTTTTTTTCAATCTACAACTCTAAATATTGAATATTTGCCCTTATAAAAAACATAATAATAATCATTTATAGTGTTCGTATCAATCAAGCGTTTTTTTTTTCAATCTACAACTCTAAATATTGAATATTTGCCCTTGTAAAAAACATAATAATAATCTGCGGCCATTACTTTCAGGCCATACCTCATTCAGACGTCATAAATCTTAGAGAGAAAATCCTGACCGCAATTCAGATCATCGCCTAAAAATTACGCAATTAGTTCCGAGCCTGTTTTTATGAGTGCATATACACAAAAGTCGCATGCATATCCTAACATTCAAGTCCCCACGCAAAAACCCCACATATTTCCCTCCACCTTTTCCCATCTGCTAAATGGAACTTTTACGAGTGGCCCGGGAACGTACGGGGGGCGTTTCTAACCCACCCCCCTCAGTTACAAGGGACCCCTGCCCCTATGTTTTATTTACACCTAATTGAGTTAGGCGGCCCCGCTTTCTATGGTGCGCGGGGGCCTTTAATGGCCACCTTCGGCAACCGTTGGCACACCGTTGCGAGCATTTCATGCCCACAATATCCAGCGGTGTGGGGGTTTTCTGGTGATTGCCGGCCATAGACTTCCGAATAAGTAATGGCGAATACGAAATTGGGGAGCCATGCCTCAAGGTTGCATTAAAGTTTACTGAGTGTGTTATGTTTCACGCTTAATGGGAAACTAGACATGTTCATCAATGCAGACTCGAGCTTGGATTTTTATGAGAATGTCCGATATAAAGGGAATTAATGGCCACCACAAGTCTATAGCCCCACGTATTGGTATAGGGTGTATTGGTTGGATGCAATAGAATACCCAATGAAGTGTATTCGAATTTCTCCTTTTCCTCTTTAAGTATTAGGTTTCATACAACGTTTTATTCTTATTGGTTTTTAGCGGTTAATTTCCCGCTTATGTCGTGGAGTTTCTATTATACAAATATGAAATCACAGTCGTCGTGTTTAGTTTCTACGATGCAATGTATTGTTGTTTAAATATGATGATAAAATTTAATTTAATTTAATTTAGTTCAAAATTTTATTAAATTTTAAACGTTAAGAAAAGTTTGAACATTAGCAGTGATGACATTCTTTATAAAATAAAAAAATTATTAATGAGTCTTAAAAGAGTCGGATACATTTCAAAATAGCTATGCGGACCACGATCTTGTCAAAATGCCTGATATAAAGCACCCTGCATGCTCTTGGTATAGAGCTTCTCTGCGGAATATCGAAGGAAAAAAAGGTAGAAAAATATCCACCAATCACTGAACGGGAAATCTCTCGTCGTCTGAAGGAAAATTTCCCGCCCCAAAATTGGCGTTTCAGAATGAAATTTCGTCAAAATTTCGCCAAACCGGTCCCGATTTAGTACTTCAGCCCAAATGTTTTACCAATCTACTATTTCTTGAGATTTATGCAATCCTTAAATATTAGCCTTAAAATATAATTAATACTCTAAAATCTAATTGGTATGCGTCCGTTTCTGAAAGAAGTTTAAAAAAACAAAATAAACTATTTGTTCAAAATTATGCAGTCTTAAAATATTAGCATTGGTGAAAAATAAATAAATTTAAATCAAAACGACAAGCGTTCGTTCCTGAAAGAAGCATCCTAAAAACAAAATAAAATATTTGTTGAAATTTATGCAATCCCAAAATATTAGCCTTAGTATAAAATTAATACACATAATCAAAAAGGTAAACATCCGTTCCTGAAAGAAGCACTCTAAAAAATAAAATAAAATATTTGTTGATATTTAAGGAATCCTAAAATATTAGCCTTAGTAAAAAATTATTACACTTAAAAAGTTAGTGTCCGTTACTGAATAAAGCACCCTAAAAGCAAAATAAATTCTTCGTTAAGATTTATGTAATCCTAAAATATTTACCCTTGTGTAAAATTAATGTATTAAAATAAAAAAAAGGTAAGCGTTCGTTACTGAAAGAAACACTCTAAAAAAACAAAATAAACTATTCGTTGAGATTTATGTAATCCAAAAATATTTACCCTTGTGTAAAATTAATGTATTAAAATAAAAAAGGTAAGCGTTCGTTACTGAAAGAAACACCCTAAGAAACAAAACAAGTAATATATAAAAAAAAAATTTTAAAGTCAATTCCTACTTAGGTCAACAAAGAAAAATTTGAGCGTGAACTAATAGTAGGAATTGAAAAAAAGGATTGCCTGCCAGAACCTTGCTTACTGTGCGAGATTAGGAGGGGGGGAAAGAGAGAGAAAAAAAGTTTGTCAGGTTGGGGATTCGATCTCGCAACCAACAGGACGGTAGAAGCCCGCGATACCGCAGTGCTACCGTTTACACAGTAACAAGAGGGAAATTACTGTTCAAGAGCAAGAGACGCTCTAGGTCTAAAACTAAAATTGATTAATTAAATTTAATTAATGAATTAATATTTGAAAAAACTGTATTAACATCAAGTGTCATCTACTACAAGTTGAAAAAAATGTATTTGAACTTGAGTGGATGAATAAAAAGTACTTTTATTAACGATTGAAAATTTGAACAAGATATATATAGAGAGAGTGTGAACTAATAGTAGGAATTGAATAAACTAGTTGTTGAGATTTATACACAGTACTAAAATATTGGCTTCAAAATATAAAATTCCGGAAAGAGTACATGCAAATAAAATATTTGAAAGGAATTTCTCTCGTTTGACAAAATTGAGGCGCATAATCATGCAGCATAAATATTATTTGTCGCAGCTAGACATCGACAAAACGAAAATTAAAAACGAAAGGCAGAGTATTATTGAATCCCGTTTCGAGAGTCAATGTCCAGGAAACTTACACCTGATCGATGATGGCGAAGGAATTTCTGCATCATATACCCTACATTATCTTTGGTTCTAGTTATGGCAATAACTATTCATAAAATACAAATTTTACAACAAATTTTCGCTTCAAAATACATCTTAAACTCGCTTCTGTATGAATGATAAATGATGCTTTATTACTCGTTCTAGTACCGTTCACATTTCAATGATTACCTCAAACTGTATTTCATCCGGAATAAACTAAAAACGGTACATATGATTATACATATTCTCGCGACAAATAATGTATTTGTCATGAGACCTTTTTTAATGGTATATTTCTAGCTTTTAAATATTTTTAGATTCCACTACATTAGATAAATTCAAACGTTAAGAGTAAATTTATCATATATTGGAAGCATTTACATTGATGGTGTGCCGAAAATCCATAGGAACTTCTTAAATAAATGTTTAAATACATATCCACAAGATTTACATGCATTACGAATTAGGATATATATATATATATATATATATATATATATATATATATATATATATATATATATATATATATATATATATATATATATGTATGTATATATATATGTATATGTATATATATATGTATACATATATGTATACATATATATATATATGTATATATATATATATATATATATATATATATATATATATATATATATATATATATATATATATATATGTATATACATATATATATATATGCATATATATATATATATATATATTTATATATTTATATATATATATATATATATATATATATATATATATATATATATATATATATATATATATATATATATATGAGTGTGTGTGTATGTAATATATATCTATGGTGCTCGGTATGAAGGGCTTAAGTCAAAAACAGTGATTGAAATATACCAATCGCAGAACCATAATATCGACTTGAGTCTTTTGTACAAAGAAATGTACTTTTGTATACAAAATTGACAGACATAAGCCTTTTATACAAGTCAAAATATTTTTGGGTTGTTTTTATCAATATTAACAAATATCTAAAAATCACTTTTTTTCATTTAAGCCCTTTATACCAGGCACCATAGTTATATAATACATTTTGTAAGTTTAGTAAAACATTTTATACGTATTGGATTATTTTTTAGAACATATTATTTCTAATATCTTACCTTGTTAATTTATAAAATATGTAATATGTAATTATATAAAATATGTAATATAATATATGGTACAGATGAAAATATACGCTAAATGGTTAGTTTTCGATCAATTTGACATTCATTTTACTCAAATAAGAAAATCATTCTTCCATTTTAATTATGAAATATCAATTAAGATTCACTAGGAATCCATGTAATCATGAATTATTATATATTAATATAAGTTTAAACGCAAAAGGAATTAAATATAAATACTTGCGACCATTGTTTTACAATTCCTATGATTCTAATATTTGACGAATTATATCTGCCACTTATGTACTTCGAAAATTATGCTTGCAAATCCACAGCTGTATTGAATAAAATCCATAAATATTAAGCCCACGTCAAAATTTACGTTAAAACCTTCACGCTTGTAAAATTCCCATTTTTTTCTCGGTAAATACAACCGTGGTGAACAATCTCTTTAAAATTACTTTAAAAGCTCTTTTTCTGTTTTGCACATATTCTGTAGGGTTTTTGTCTTGTCTCGTTTTGTTTTGTTTTGTTAAAAGAACAATTGTGATGATATGAGAGCTACAGCAAAAGTTTTTTTTTTTTTTAATATAAGGTAGACATTCAATAACGAGCAGACGTAAAAGCACCCTGTCATTATTTTGGATATTCATTGCCAATCAACAAGAAAGCAATTAAAATTTTTAAAAAAACATTCAAACAATTACACAGTATCAGGAACCATTTTTATGTTTCTATAAAATGAGAAATGAGGTACGGTACAACAAAAATTGTTTTTTAAAAAATCTTCTATTCTACGCTCCACTTTTCTTTTCGTCTCCGTGGATAATCAACCTGCCCTTTGGTGAACAACATGGCCCACGGTTCATTAATCTAACAAAATTGCTCGATGCACTTATACGTGCTTTTTCTGCATTTAAATAACATGCCAATTATGCTATCATGCAATTACATCAACATCATTAATTGCTCAACTTTTATGCTCAGAATAATTTCTTTACAAATTGGCCGTCGACTGACTGGCAAAGAATGAAATGATTTCGCGATGTTATATTTAACTCTTGCTGTACCCTCATCATCTATCACTTTGCTTCTCGTCGACTATCACTTTTCTTTTTTTTTTCCACCTTATTGTTGTTTTAGGAATAACAATATTACATTTAGTTTTGTGGAGAAAATGCATTGGAGTCTTAAAAGGGCTGAAAGCAGTATAATGTGATAGACGATTTCATAATAAATTCATCTCCATTGAGAGCTAGAAAAGGAACAAAAATTGGCACTCCTTATTCCTCCCAAGAATGAAATTGGTTGCATGCCAATTATCTTCAAACTTTTCTCTAAAAGTTCAAGTTTACATTTTTTTAATTTTATGCCTCGGAATTGCTATTTGTTTCGGATTGCTTTTTGTTTCGGTGCATAGTCTACACGAAGGATGAAAATATAATACAATAAAAATCACGCTATATTATTTTTACAAAAGCAAAAGTCACTAAATCTGATATATACAGTGAAAGATCTCTAGCCGGCCACCCCTATTCGACGGCCATTTTATGTTCAAAACCGGTTAACCTTTAGCTTACGGGGCCCATTTTTCTGATTCACTCTTTAGAACGGGAAATTTCATACCACCTTTGTTAGAGCGACCATATATATATATATATATATATCTTATATATATATTTCTTCTGTCCGTGTGTATGTAACTGAACTCCTCCTAAACGACTGGACTGATTTTTATGAAATTTTGTGTGTGCAATTTAGTTGATTCAAGAATGGTTTAGATTCACAATTTGATCCGATAGAATATGTTTTTATATTTTTAATTAATTAATAAAAAGCCAACAATTTATAAGGGGATGCGTCCGGTAAATGGAAGCTGTTACACTTTGTGAAATCATCCCTCTAGATAGTGGCGTCCACGTTAGGTTTACTTAGCAAACAGCGAGCGAAAAAATAAAAATAAATAAAATCAAAAAGTTTCAAGTCATATATTAAACCAGAATAATAAATGAAAATAATAATCTTTCAAGTCAGATTTTATACTCTAAAATGGATCAGATCCAACGGCATATTGATACTCTCGACACGCGATGGAAAATTCGAATCAACCACGTTAAGTGACACGAGATCTTTTTTAATCGCTACTACAATTCTCCTCGCCTATATCTTTGTGTCTATTGAAGAGCTAAAGACTAAGCTTCTATCCTACTAATTTATTTCTGACTACAAACTCCTCTGACATGTATAATCACCAGCCCACAACAACTTTCCAATAGCGAATATGTTTCACTTTACCCACTAGAACGCCGTGTCATCGTGGAGCGTTCGGAAGGTCGCCAATTTAGAAAGTACCATTCTCTCGACCCGGGTTCGAATCCAGAGTTGTGTAAATTTTGCTAGACCTGTTTTTTCAGCTTTTTTTTTTTTAAGGCTTTTTTATTTCACCTTTTATTTTATTATTTTTTAAATTATTTAATTATTATTTTATTTTATTTTATTATTTTTTTATTTTAATTTTTTAAAATTATTATTTTTTAAAATTATTATTTTTATTTATTTTTATTTTTTCAGCTTTTTTATGATGAAATACCGAATATAGCTGAAATCTGAGGAGTTTATTATACATTTATACATTTTTAATTGGGTTTTCATATTATTAATATGTATAACATTTCGTATGCTTTTTTTTCTATGTTATTTATACTGTGTTAATTTTTAAATTGATTTTGGTTAACAAACATTCTTAAAATCCCGGGCATCGCCGGGTACTTTAGCTAGAATTACAACGTTTGAACAGGACTACGTCTGTCGGGTCCGCTAGTATATATATATATATATATATATATATATATATATATATATATATATATATATATATATATATATATATATATATATATATATATATATATACACATATATATATATACATATATATATATACATATATATATATATACATATATATATATATATATATATATATATATATATATATATATATATATATATATATATATATATATATATATATATATATATATATATACACTGCTGGCCACCCACATTGCAACACCAAGAAAAACAAGAGATATCACAACAAAATTTATCAAATGATTAAATTTATAGACTTCTGTGAAGTGTGGTTCCTGCCAAAATCAGGAGCCAGAGTAGCCGCCATTGTTGGAGATCACCGCTGCCACACGCCTCGGCATTGATTCAAAGAGACTTTGGATGAGTTCTATATATATACATATATATATATTATATATATATACATATATATATATATATATATATATATATATATTTATATATATATATATATATTATATATATACATATATATATATATATATATATATATATATATTATATATATATATACATATATACATGCATATACATATATATATATATTCATTCATTCTTGGGCCTGTATTCTTGGGATACATGCTATCCCATCCCGTAAGGAAAATGTTAAAGACTCCCTAGAGCCACTGTTATGGAAGAAACCTCTTTTCGGCGGCCACCCCTCAAACACGGTTTTCAAAATAATATCAAAGCGGACAAGCAAAATGATTTCTTTCTATCGTTAGATGTTTTGCTCAAACTGTCAGACTTAACCGTTGTCAAATCATCAGTTAACTTACTACAAATTTAGTTCTTCCTTTATGGTATAGATTCAGCGTAACATACCTTGAAAATGAATAAAAAGGCACGAACATCGTCTTAAATGTCACTGCACATTGTCCGGGTTGAGTGCAAGAAGTTGTTGCTGATAGGCAAAGTTTAAACCTACTGTACATTTGCTACTCCATGGCGTCATTAGCTATCTAGTCATGTAACTTGCACAGCACGTATCAAAAGTCTTCAATTGAGAGCATATCATGAGAACGACACTACATACTAAGTATTTACAGACCCTCTAAAAATACACATCCTAGATTTGGAATTGGTATAAAAATATATTTGACAACATAATTTACATCACTTCAAAGAAAATATTAAAATTAAAAGAATCAATTTACTTTTGAACTCCATATTATTTCTTAACATATTACTGACTTCTCGGGTTTATAGTTTTATATTGAAATATGACTAGCGTTAAAATTTTAAAATTGCAGTTAAATGTTTTGTCAAAATGAGTTAAAGGGTCTATAAAAAATAATGAACATTGTGAACCAAAACGATCAGTCGAAACGGGACAAAAGGGTCACGGGTCATTTCATCCATTTGATAAAAAATTAAGGGTTGCCAAAATGATAGCGGATAGACATATAAATGGTAATATTATTCCATCCAGCTAAGTCAAGCCTTCGGAATCTTCCCCGTGCTTCTCTGTTTTTTACGTTACAAAAGTTCAGCTTTACTGTTTCTGAAAGATCAACAATAAAAGAAAACAAAGCCTCTGAAAAACCCTTTTTTTAAAGATAGGACTGTTAAATTTCAAATTATATATGTAAAAAAAATATTTCAATAACTTGTCTAGACTTTTCACTTTGAAATGGAATTTTAGAATACGAGCAGCGGAGGTCTGATTTTTTTATTTTCTCAACATCATTAATTTATTCTGAAGTGTAATACAATCTTAGGTACTCAATCAATACTTCTCAAATTTTGCTTAAAAGAATATTTTTCTTCTGAACTGCTTACAATGAATTTACAACAAGGGGTTAACATTTCCCTCACACCCCCTTTTAAGATTTTTTTTTTCTGTTACACATAAAAAATGCTTTGTTTCGGGTCATGGAACATTTTATGTATAGACAGAAAACATAGTATCACGTTTTTGAAATTTTATTTAAAAAATCGATTATTTCATTCAGCAGTGAACTATTTTCACTGGCAGAAGACGAAAACCGCTGCCAATTGAGAGGTAAATATAAACAAACCCTTGCGACCGATCGTTAGGTTTTGTAGCTATGTGTCTTTAAAACTCTTTTGGTTTATCAGAAATGTATGCATATGCTCCTTGCTTTCGGTCCAAAACCTGTAGGTTCGGACCCCATTGTTGGCATCAATATTTGCAGTGTTCGGAATCGGCTTTGGAGCAGTAAGTCCCGGACAAACTCTTTGGAACTTAAAAGAGTTTTATTAAATAGTCCTAAGGTATAATATATACAAACAAGATATGTACAACACATTAAATTGCCGTTGGCATAATACGGAGATAGTTGATTTAACACCAAGATGTGCTTACAAAATCTCTACTGACCGACCACAGTACGAAGAACCACGGTTGGCATAGTGCCAAGACGATTCTATTCACGCTGTAGGTAAGGCTGCTGAGGAAGGAGGGGGAAAAGTCTCGTATTCTCTCGACATTCTTTAGAATCGGTTACTAACTGCGCTTGCTTGCTTTTCCCTCGTCTGTAATTTTGATTATTATATTAAAATTAATGGATCCTTTACCCAACACAACTGCTCGGAATAAGCCGTTCCGTAGTGATTGTAAACGTATAATACACAATGTAATTAAATTGTGTGATAAAGAAGCACTAGAAGGAAATGTTATTGTTCCACTTTCGCAATCCCTAAAGAGAGCTAGTGAAATGACCGGGATATCAATGTCCAGAGTAAAAAGAATACGCAGAGAAGCAAAGGGTGAAGGAACTCCAAAATTTGAATCTCCGAGGAAACGTCAGAAAAAAAGAACCACCGAAAACGTAGCTTTAGATAATTTTGATTTTGATGTAATCCAAAAATATTCACTCCTATAACACTCCTATTTTTTAAATAGATTTGCGTCTTTCTTTTTATTATTTTGAAATTATTATTCACATATTTGATCAAAAATAAAGTTTTACAAAATAACTTTAAAATTGCGAACAAAAAGCAGTCTGAAATACATTCCGTATTTCACAAACAAACACATCCGAAACTATGACGTTTTCCCCTATTTTCTAAGTAGACTAGCTTTTCTCGCGCATGCGTAACAGCTTCCAGGGACCTTGCTTCCGTGGTCGAACTGTACACGAAGCGATCTTTTGTGCGCGACATTCGCGTATCTCCCCACAAATCTCAAGACAAAGGGAAGAAGACTGGGGTGACGCTACCACAAGTGTGCGAGTGCGGGACAGTGGTCTATGCGATCCCGTGATCACGTGATCCACCCTCACGGCCTCGTCCCCGATTCAACCCCAAATATTTAACAATCCCTGGTGTAATTGAAGTTGACAGTACAGCTCCAAACCAAACATCAAATTTGTGTGTGACTGAAAAAGGATAATTTTTAATGTTATATTATTATGCCCGCGTTCTCTAATGCGTTTACAGTAAAACTTCTCTAGCCGGTCATTCCGATTTGACAGCCACCCACCCCTTTAAACGGCCTAATAGGCCTAGCCTGCAGGAAGGATGAAAACATAATATCGCAAAATTCGTGCTATATTATTTTTACAAAAGCAAAAGTCACTAAATCTGATACATACAGTGAAACTTCTCTAGGCGGCCACCCCTCCAAACTGCCTAATAGGCCTAGCCTGCAGGAAGGATGAAAACATAATATCGTAAAAATCATGCTATATTATTTTTACAATAGCAAAAGTCACTAAATCTGATACATACAGAGAAACTTCTCTAGGCGGCCACCCCTCCAAACTGCCTAATAGGCCTAGCCTGCAGGAAGGATGAAAACATAATATCGTAAAAGTCATGCTATATTATTTTTACAAAAGCAAAAGTCACTAAATCTGATACATACAGTGAAACTTCTTTAGCCGGCCACCCCTCCAAACTGCTTAATAGGCCTAGCCTGCAGGAAGGATGAAAACATAATATCGTAAAAATCGTGCTATATTATTTTTACAAAAGCAAAAGTCACTAAATCTGATACATACAGTGAAACTTCTCTAGGCGGCCACCCCTCCAAACTGCCTAATAGGCCTAGCCTGCAGGAAGGATGAAAACATAATATCGTAAAAATCATGCTATATTATTTTTACAAAAGCAAAAGTCACTAAATCTGATACATACAGTGAAACTTCTTTAGCCGGCCACCCCTCCAAACTGCCTAATAGGCTGTAATGACTTGACGGTCCCTACGGGTAAATTCCAAGGGACACCCGTCTTTGTCATCTAAGGTGTTTTATCAGTGCCGAAAGGTGACCTTCCGTTTAGTTACACAAAGCCGTGTCGTAGTGACTCTTCGATACACTTCAAGAAAGGAACCTCTTTTGAAACGATTCCCTAGTTGACAATGGAGTCCAGATGAAAGGCTAGTGTCGGCTGGTCAGACGCTTGAAGGAACAAAGCGACAAGCGGTAACTTATAAGGAACCACCCAAAGAGGGGCGAGGATATATATTCGCCACCTTGATGTAAATGGGGGCAGATGACCTTTTTTTTACAGGTGTGAACAACCTCCATCGTCGGACGTGTGCCAGAGACGGAGAGCCTGCTGTAACCCCCTCATGATGTCCTGAACCCCGCGAAATAGCCTCAGATAGTGCTTATCTTTTTTTGTAATTATTGTATAAAGCCTATATTTAATCGGGATGCAAATAAAGCATTTTGTAAATATTAAAGGCTGTCAGTCTTAGTTTTAGGCAAAGTCCTTACAGACTGTTATTAAATGGTGTCAGAAGACGATAGGATATCAGTGATGAACGAAAGGATTACAGGTAGGCCGATTCTTTTTATCAGATTCTGGCTTTGATTTAAAAACTAAATAATGGTTTTGTATAAATGCAATAAGAAAAAATTATTTTATTGTTTTTTTTAAATGGTATATTTATAAGTAGCCATTTAGTGTTCGTATTAAGAACTGATATTTTAGAAATTTTGATGAATTAAATCAATTTCTGTGTTTTTTAGATGGTATATGTATAAATAGCCATTTAGAGTTCGTATTAAGAACTGATATTTTATATTAGAAATTTGGATGATTTAAATCAATTTCTGTGTTTTAATGGTGTATGAGTTAACCATTTGAAGTTCTAAGTAGGAACTATTGTTTTAGGAATTGTGATAAGTAAAACCAATTTCTGTGTGTTTTTATGGTATATGAATGAGTAACCAGTTAGTGTTCAAGTAAAGAACCAATTTTTGTTTGTTAGGAATTGCAATAAGTTTAGCCAATTTCTGTGTTTTGTTAATTGCAAATACTGTATGTTTTTCTCTATTTTTAAAGAAAGTGAATTTTTTTCGCTTTGGATAATAACAGTGTTTATTTAGTATTTTTTTTCTTTTAATAGTAACAGAGATATTTAAGTTTCTTATGCTTTGATATTAACAGTGATAATTTAGTATTTGTGTATTACTGTGTGAGAAATCTATATAGAGCGTGGATTAATTTGAGAATTCTGTTTATGTGTATTCTGTATAAGAGTTCGGTATTTTGATTTGATAGGTATTGAGTAAATTGTGAATGTTTATATTGTGCGGTGCTAGTTTGGTGTTCATAAGGGCTAAAATTATAGTTCGGTATAAAATTGATCAGTTTTGAACTTGTTAGTTCCGGTTAGGACACATACCGTCGGAAGGTATAGCTAGTTGCTGAGGAAAAATTTTGTTGGTTATCCTAAAGTTAGTTACCCTAAATTTAGAAAAATGTCCTTTTTAAATAAGGGTAAGAAAGGGGACCTTTTAGAACTTTTAGAAGAGTTAGGAGGACTAGCTGACGATACGCTTAAGATTTTCGAAATTAAGAAGATCATTACAGAAAACGAAAATTACGTCGAAGAAGACGCTAGACTCGCACTAGAGCGTATTATTGAAGATAGAAAGGAACGTGAAGAGAGACTTCGCCAAGAAGAAGCGAAACGAGAAGAGAGACTTCGCCAAGAAGAGAAAGAAGCGAAACGAGAAGAGAGAGAGAGAGAAAGAGAAGACAAAATTCGTCAAGACCAACTTACTCTCGAAATGAGGAGACTAGAATTAGGAATTAATGGAGACAATAGAGCCCGAAATGGGAGGGACAGAGATGCAGACGCAACTCAGAACATTCAGCTCCTTAAAACCATGCAGAAATTTGACGAGAAACGGGACGAAATGGGCCTGTATCTAATTAATTTTGAGAGAAGAGCAGAGATGGCGGGAGTCCCTAAACAAGATTGGGTGCCATATTTGTTAGGGGTACTAACCCCAGAAATTTCCAACATGATGGCCAGAGAATCGCCAGAACAGGCAAAAGATTATGACTACGTAAAAGAGATGATTCTCCAGAGATTTAGGATGAATACAGAAAAATTAAAACAACTGTTTTATCGCCATCCTAAACTCGCAGACAAGTCATGGAGGAATTATGCCCATGAGCTTAGTGGCTATTATGATGAATGGATAGCAGATTTAGAAATCACTACATTTAAGAAACTGAGAGACCTACACATAACGGAACAGATGAAGAGACGGGTACCTGCCGATATAAAAGATCATTTTTTGGAGCAGTGGATGCAGATTAATACTCCTTTAGAATTAGCGGAAAAAATAGATAAGTATGAAAGCTTGCAAGACAGTTTCCGAACAAGAGAATTCCCAAAGAATCAAAAGTCCACAGATAAATTTAATAAGCCATTTAAAAATAACCATAATTTTAAGGAAGAGAAGAAAGAAAAAAAAGATGTGGAAAAAGAAGCTTCTAGTGGACAAAACAAGGAAAGAATTTTTGAGAAAAGAAAACAGCTCCGTTGCTACGAGTGTGGTTCTTATGACCATCTGCGACCACAGTGTCCTAAACTTAAAGAGACGGAAATTATCGCGGCAACAGAAACTAGTGGAGGAGACTCGAGTGGCGTGATGACTCCATATATCAGTCAGGGAGTCGTTAATGGAAAATCTACGTCTATTCTGAGAGACACAGGAGCGAGCATTGATCTGATTTCTAAAAATTTGGTACAACCCCATATGTACACAGGAGAGCACGTTTATGTCAGTGCACCTGTGCTAGATTCATCCGTTTGCTTACCTATAGCAGAGGTCGATTTAAAATGTGAATGGGGCCACACCAGAACTAGAGCAGCTGTCAGCAATACGGAATTCGAGCAGAAACACTATTTGTTAGGAAATAAAACGGCAGCCTTGCTTGAGAAGATCAACAGGAATGTAGAAGTTCCGGTGAAAAATACTGTGCAAACTCGGGCCGAAAAACTAAAATTTGATAGAGAAAGACGAGACACGGGAGATGAAATAACGAGAATAGAGCAAGTGATTCCCGGATCAGAAGCGGTAGAAGAAATCACTTCGGAAGAGAGCGCGACTATCTTGCCTCTCCAGGAGAAACAAATAATTACTCCCGACTTATTAAAGACTTCACCCGAAGAATTTAGAGTTGCACAAAGTGAGGACGAAGAATTAAAAGTAATTTTTGATAGAGCGAAAAAGAAGACGCCCGAAGAAAATAAGTACGTGGTGGTAAACGAGATGTTATTTTACCAGAAAAAAAATAACGATGGAACCACTAGAAAACTGCTTATTGTGCCTCGAAAGTATCGAGAGAAATTAAAAAGACTCTGCCACGAACAAACTAATGTTCATTTAGGCGTTGCTAAGATGAAAGACTCATTAACTCAGTATTTTTATTGGCCATATTGTCACTTAGATATAAATGATTACGTGTCGGCTTGTGACAAATGTCAAAAGGGGAAATGTCCTAATGTTAAGAATACTGTGAAACGTCTTAACCATGTTAATTCCCGCCGAACACCAGGCTAAGCCGAAGTTTAGTAGTAAAAGTTTAAATGTATGTTATAAGTATGTTGATTAATTGTAGTTTCAGTGTAAAAATGTGACCAGAAATTAATGTGTATTCGTTTGAGTAATGTTTTTTTTTATGAATTGTAACATGTAATTGTTTGTAAATTTGAACGACTCGACCATAGAAGTTGAGTTTGCTTTAAAGGAAAATTCAGGTGAAATTCCTTTGACGTTATCATAATATAACGGTTTTGTAGTGGCAAACGCCATATGACGGTTTTATGTATGCCGTGTTAGAATGCCTCAGATAGGTTTTAATTAAGGTTCAATTGTAACATTTTATGTTCTGTTTTGTTTGTTGCATAAGCCAGTAGAATGCCTCAGAAAGGTATGGGCTAACTTTTAAATGCAGATGTGTATGTTTTTGTGTATACCTAAGAAGGTAGTAATTGGAGTCAAAATGCACTCCGTACGGTGTTTGAATACCGCAATTGAATGATTTATTGTGGAATCGATAAGTTTTGTCTGAAGAGTTGTTACGACAACAGATAAATGTAAGTGTTGTCAAAGAATCCAAGTGATTACAGGAATGTGAAGTTTGTGAGTTTTTTGATAAGGAATGAGCCAATGAGCTATTTTGTTATAATTTTATGTCAGACAGTACTGAAAAATTAGACCCTAAATCGATTGTGAATCCTATAGTAGGATAAAATGAATATTTAAATTTAGGTCACTGATGACTGTCCACTTAAATGGAAAAGTTTGGATCACAGGTAATCGTGAACGAATTAAGTTCCCTGATCCAGGATTTACGGAAAGCCGAGTATTAAATTGTTTTAGGACGATAAGTGTTAAATGTATTAAAAGATAAGTAAGAAAATTTAAAATTTTCATGTGTATTAGTAACCGTGATGATATGTTCTGTATGAAGTTTAGGTATCCATTTTGGATTTGTGTTTAATTTATTTTGTGTAAAGTTGTTTCATTGTAACTGTGTTTAATATCAATTTGAGTATTTATTTGTGTCATGTGATCACAATTAAGGTAAATTATGGGATCCCAGTTGAGTGATTTACTAGTTATAATGTTTTTTATGTAGTGTCATGTGTATGTACTAGTGTTCTATGAATTTAAAGTTTTTTGATATGACATGTATTAGTATACGATTTTATTTAAATTTTTTGCCAGGACGTGTTATATTATTGTGTAATTTTATAATTTCTTTGCTACGGCATGTTCTCTTATTAGAGATTTTAAAGTGCGTAAATTTTAATTATAAATTCCTTTTGATGTGCTTTTAAAATGATACTTTGAAGTACAGTTAAAAAATTTTCTTTCATGAAGGTAAAGCCAGAGTTTGATCAAAATTAGCGGTCTACTCGTAATGTCAATTGGGTGTGCATTTGCCTTCGGGAAAAGTTTTTATAATTGAAATTGTCCTGAGAAGGACCATGTTTTTGTTCTGTTTTTTTGCAGGTGAAACTCTCTGCAGAAAAACATCTGGGGAGGGGAGGAATTTAGACTGTAATGACTTGACGGTCCCTACGGGTAAATTCCAAGGGACACCCGTCTTTGTCATCTAAGGTGTTTTATCAGTGCCGAAAGGTGACCTTCCGTTTAGTTACACAAAGCCGTGTCGTAGTGACTCTTCGATACACTTCAAGAAAGGAACCTCTTTTGAAACGATTCCCTAGTTGACAATGGAGTCCAGATGAAAGGCTAGTGTCGGCTGGTCAGACGCTTGAAGGAACAAAGCGACAAGCGGTAACTTATAAGGAACCACCCAAAGAGGGGCGAGGATATATATTCGCCACCTTGATGTAAATGGGGGCAGATGACCTTTTTTTTACAGGTGTGAACAACCTCCATCGTCGGACGTGTGCCAGAGACGGAGAGCCTGCTGTAACCCCCTCATGATGTCCTGAACCCCGCGAAATAGCCTCAGATAGTGCTTATCTTTTTTTGTAATTATTGTATAAAGCCTATATTTAATCGGGATGCAAATAAAGCATTTTGTAAATATTAAAGGCTGTCAGTCTTAGTTTTAGGCAAAGTCCTTACAAGGCCTAGCCTGTAGGAAGGATGAAAACATAATATCGTAAAAATCATGCTATATTATTTTTACAAAAGCAAAAGTCACTAAATCTGATACATACAGTGAAACTTCTTTAGCCGGCCACCCCTCCAAACTGCTTAATAGGCCTAGTCTGCAGGAAGGATGAAAACATAATATCGTAAAAATCATGCTATATTATTTTTACAAAAGCAAAAGTCACTAAATCTGATACATACAGTGAAACTTCTCTAGCCGGCCACCCCTATTCGACGGCCATTTTTTGTTCAAAACCGATTAAAGACTCTATAGAGCCAATGTTATGGAAGAAACCTCTTTGCGACGGCCACCACTCAAAACGGACACTAGATTTCGGAACCATGAGTGGCCGCCTTAGAGAAGTTTCACTGTATATTCCTCTCAGGGGGCAACAACCTCCACCATTTGCATGGTGCAGATTTTTTTTTCCGGATTTTTTTTAACCTAAAAAATCTTAAAACATTTTCCAATTAAAGGTAGCAAAATATTTTTACTTATTTGAATTTGTAGCAGGTGGCAGAACTAGCCATTTTTCTCGGTCATCTAACTGGAATACTTTGAATGCAAGTGAAAGAAATCTAGATTTAGGCGTTTGCACTGTGCAAACGGCGCCCCTCTAATAGCGAATACAGATTGGTACAGAGTTCTCTGCATCTGCCAGTGATTTATGTCTCTCTGTACTCTCTACTATGCGTGGATCGCCTCCTCTGGCGGTCCATGAAAGAAAGAGTGAGGGGTCAGCGGGTCAAATAGTGTCGAGCGGGGTCGGGGGACACACCACATCAAAGAAATCTTGCGCGCGGGAATGGGGGTGGTTCTAAATACCGTGTCTAATGTTACCGTGACTAATGTGATGACAGGAGTCGGGGAGAGAACTCTGTACCAATGTATATGCACCATAAGATAACGGATATGAGGTATTTTGACATCATGTGACCTGCTACGTTATCTTCAAACAGGTGTGCAGATGTCAAGTACTAGGAGGATAAATAACGCTTTAGCACTTTATTGGCGTATTTGATATATTACATATATTAAAATATTTGTGAGATAATTCGAAGGATCCCGGCATAAATCAGTGCGTAATTGACAGCAGAGCTGTCCGCAAAGCGGAATACATCGCGTTTCCTTTACCGGAGAGAAAACTGAATTTTAAGCAAAGGAAAATTTCATACAGCGATAGAGTGCAGTAGTTGTGGCTCCCTAATACCTTCTCTAATCTGTTTTTCTACTAATCTGTTAATGAGCCGTTATCTCGTTGCAGCGGCTCTGTAATACATTAGTTAAGCAAGTTCTGTAAGGAGACACACGTTCTCTCCCCAAATGGAGGAACATGAAAAAAAAAAAAAATTAGCGCAATATCGAATAGAGGGCTATGTTACAAATACCAGTGATGTGGCCCGAAGCAGCCCAGGGGTAACGCGTTGTACTTCGAACGGAGAGAGTTCAGTTCAAATCCAGACAAACGCCTGTAAGGTATACACAAGATTCGATTCACAAGAATCGAACTTTTGAGTGAATGAATTAAAGAAGCTGCTTGGGATATGCTAATTTCGGCATACGCGCTTAGTATAAATGCCATGCAGCGTCATTAAAAGAAGGTGGTTCGGGTTGAAGAAGGTTGTTAAAATTGATAGATAAGCGATAGGGAGCTACGAGGTATGCAGCTCCAGTACTATCCTGAGCTAGTGCTTAGGGGGCCCAAAGTTTACGTGGCAGAATTGCTGGTTTAACTTACTGTTTGTGAGAATTGAAAATATATTGTTCTTGAAAGCTGTATTTATATATTCCGTACAAGTAGTACGTATGCTTATTACTGTAAAAGCAAATTCTATATGTGCAACGAATTCAATAAACATTGTTTCATGTATAAACTGTATTTGTATGAAAATCATTTAGAGTACCACTTCAAATTATATACACCCAAGTCTGGGTAGAAGTGAGCTATATTCTCTATACGCCATTGAATGTCTTATACGCCAGCTATATGCACGTTAAATCCATCAGCCAGAATGTCCTGTCATGTGCCATCCGTCTGCTTAAAACATATTTAATTTTGGAATGAACTTAAGCAGAGTGACAAGCAGAGTTAACACACTGCACTGGTGTCTACACATCGAAAATTCTTGCTACAAGTGTCGTCTCAGACATATTTGTATAGCACTGCGCATTCATTAAGGGGACAGTAGACTTTCAAAATTGTGAAATTTGTCCAAAAATTCGATTTTTTTTTTATTTTGCTGAATCTACGGACGAGTAGGAATGTGTTGCAAAAATAATTTTTAATTTCTGTGATTACTTTTCAAGTTATAGGCATTTGTATTTAATTTAGATATTATCTGATTACTAATAGCAATATCTTTAAATGTGTTTTTCTCAAAATAAAAAAATTCATGTCATACGAATATTCAAACTGCTCCAGGCGCATTTCTAATTATTGTATTGCTTTTAAATTTAAGTTTTATATACTTAACTATATATCAAATAAATCTTATTGAAAAAAATTATGCTTCGTAGCGCAGAATTTCTAGATTTTGTACTTGAAAAGATGATTTATAGGTATTTTGCGTAATAAAATGGGTGTTTCCACTATTATTATTTTTTCTCTTTATATTTTTAATGAATGCTTAAAATAAGCAATAAGTTTCATTGTTAGTTCTTTAAGGTATCCTGCAAATAAAAATTGCCATATTATATACAAAAGAAATGCGCACGGAACATTTTTAATTAAGCCAATTTTTGATATAATTAATAATTCATAATTCATAAATTATTAATATTTCATCTTTAAATTTTAACCACTTTTACATATCTATGGTACAAATCACATATTCAAATTTCAAGCAAATCCATTCAAAACAAAAAATATTAGGTTTGAAGGTCCACTGTCCCCTTAAAGCTGTTGTTTACTAACCCTATTGGATTAGCTCTCCTCAGTGTTAACCTATGGAGAAAATGCGTCTACTATTGACAGCTACATAAATGCCGATCATCCAATGAAAATGGTATTTTCAGGTAGCCTGAACTTCTTTGCACCTTGCAACATTATTCATTTTATAAAAGTCGTCCACCAAAGGAATTGAGGAGTGTTTGAAACACACTATACCAGATTTTTTCAAAGAATAATTTAAATTTTAGAATATTATTTGCAATTTTTTTAAACGAAAAAATGCTCCAACATGTAAAATTTATTTCTTTATTACGGAGTACAATTGAAAAAAAAAGTCTTTCAATCCAAATTGGCAATCCTTGGACTCATTTTCTCCATAGGTTAACACTGAGGTGAGCGAATCCAATAGGGTTAGTACACAGCAGCCTTAATTGAATACCCTAATTCATACGAAACCGTACCTTCTCTGGACGTCAGCCGTATCATGTACGCCCAGCCCAAGATCATGTTTCAAATAATACCAGCACGATTTATGAATGTTCGCAACCCTTCAGCGCAACAATTATCACAATTGCTTTGCCCCGCTAGTTATGGTAATAGGGACTTTTCAAAGCAGCGATGAACTTCGGAGAAAGGAACCCGGATTGTCTTTCGAGGTACAGTTTTTTTTTTCAGTCCATGACAAGCTTCATATTTTTAGGCCATGACCCCTGGTTCAGGGTTATAAAAGTCACTCGATGCGTTGGTTGGGGGAATCCACCGAGACAGGAGGATTGGTACCTGAGCGGGAAAACAGAGCATCTTTAGTTCAGAGGCGTCGTTCTATTTGAATGGATGCGGTTATTTGAACTTTATAAGGGATATTAGGTTACTTATGAAAAATAGTTAGAAAAGGGAATATTTCTGACATGTGCATCGGGAATAAGGTAAAAGAAAGGGGATTTGCAAACCTATAACGGTAAAGTAATTGGGAAATTACTTTACCGTTATAGGTTTGCAAGGCGGCACCTATAACGGTAAGCATGGCCTTAAGGCTGATATAGCACGGCCTTAAGGCTGCTATGTACTAACCCTTTTGGATTCGCCCACCTCAATGTTTACCTATGGAGAAAATGTGTCCAAGGATTGCCGACTTGGATTGAAAGATTTTTTTTTTTAATTGTACTCTGTAATAGAAAAAACAGAGTCTATAGGTTAACACTGAGGTAAGCGGATTCAATAGGGTTAGCAGCCTTAATAAGGAATGATGAAAACATATAGTTATGAATAGAGTCATGAATTTCTGTTGCGATTATAATCACCAGTGATTGCTTGAAGCACAAGCTAGTGTTCATCTAGCAATGTGATTTTAATCGTGGTGTTTTATGTGATTTTATTGACTTGTAATTTTAACTTAAATTTATCCGTTGCTTCAGTCTTTGTCTCCATAAAGAGAAGCACGTTGTCCCGCTGCTTTCATTGGCTCGAGCAACGATTTTTCGACTTCACGAAGTTTGAGAAAGCGAAGCCTTTTAAAATGAAAAGAGTATTTCGAATTCGAATTTCGATTTTTCTTCACGGGGTAACAATATATAAATATATATATATATATATATATATATATATATATATATATATATATATATACCGTGTGTTTCAAAACTCGCGCACGTCAACCTTTGTGGTTGAGTTTTAAAGACAGATGAATTATGTTAACAAACAGAATAAAGGACAAACAAAGGTTGAACGATAATCTTTATTGTCAGGTGTCAGACATGGTCAAATCACAGTAAATGTTCAAAATGATGTCCGTTTTTCTGGACACACAATCGAACTCTTTTTACCAGATTAGTCGACACTTTACGAAGTGTGTGAGAAGTAATGTCCGATATTGCATGAAGGATGTTACTCTTAAGTTCATCAAGCGTATGGGGATTATTGCTGTAGACGACTTTTTTCAGATATCCCCAAAGGACAAAAATCCGGAATTGACAAGTCCGGTGAACGTGGTGGCCAAAGTCCTTTGGAAATGACACGATCATTGAAAAATTCAGTTAAAACTTCCTTACTGTCCCGTGATGTGTGACACGTTGCGCGGTCTTGCTGCAACCAACAAGGATTTTAAGCAACAAGGATTATCATGTGGATGTGTGCGAGTTTTGAAACACCCGGTATATAATTGGACAATATGCGACAACAATTGCGAAAGTGAAACACATACGAAGGTTCACAGTAATACATTAAAATAAATTACAGTGGGACCTCAATATATCGAACCTAACGGGGAACGAAAAAACTTCGAATTATCGAGGATTTCGATATCCCGAGGTTCGATTTATAGTGTTAGGCAGGTTCAAGGGGAATGGAAAAACTTCGATTTATCAAGGAATTCTATTATATCGAGGTTCTACTGTATAATAATAATAATAATAATAAAATAGTAATGAATCGCTTGTAAGAAATCATTACTGATAATAAATAGCTATAAGTAAATAATGAATAATAGTTAGTATTGAAAGCCAGAAAGTTTGAAAAATAGCTCAAATAGTAAAGTTATCGATCAATAGTTAAAAAGTGAAATTAAAATTAAGTAAAATGATACATCTTAATAGCATGGTATATATACATTTCATTTACTGTAAAAATTAAGCAAATCTGCTGAAGATATAAAAATATGAAAGAACATATACAAACTTCTAAAAAATATATAAATGAATGAGCGAAACTGTGATAATAAATAAATTCTTCAAGTGCATCAGTAAAGCAAAATATTTGTTAAAAAGCGTATAACAACAAGTAAAACAACAAAAGTAAAAAATAAAGTAAAATACAGAGAGGTAATTAGACTGTGCAAGATCATTAACGAATTTTAAAATTTCGAGCAAAACCGCATTGAATCATGCGTTGAGTTTCAAAAACAAAAATAATATGTTTAAACTTCATTACACTTGAAGGATTAAAATTATTTCTTCGCTCGTGAAGTTATATATATATATATATATATATAGTTTACAAATGTAAATTACTTTAGAGGAAACTAAAATGATTAAATAAATTTTAGGCGCTAAGTTGCTCACAAAGATATTTACGATATACTAGATAGTTAAAATTAAGATGACTAAAAGGGACAGATGCGACCATTTAATACTTCAATAACCTAAAACAAGATAGACATTTAAAATTAAACAGAAATAAATTGGAGGTGGTATAGTTGATGACTGGGGGGGTGACCCCCCAACCCCGGTTAAACATGTTTTGTGCCTAGGCAACACTCCCGGAGGTCGGCTATATCACCTAGTTATAGCCACCTGACAGTTAGAACCAAATTATGAAGAAAAAAAAATTTTAGATGAAACAGATAAGTTAAACCATATAATTTTAAAACTTTTAATATAGAAAAATCATAATACTAAGATACAGAAGTACAATAATAGTAATAAACTAAATAATTACACATTAACAAATACACTACAAAATAATTAAGATACTAAAATTCTTAACTCCACACCGAACAAGAGTCACGAATCTCATTGCACACTCACTTTAATAGTCATAGTAAGGATTATTATTGCGGTATTAGGGAAACATTTGGTGTTGCCAACTTATGTTAAATCGATTCTCGCAATCGTTATTATCTAAATTAAAAAACTGTGTTAGAGTTGGCACGAGGAAATTAACAGGAAACCCTGGTCAATGGCTAGAGCTATGAATTTATTTATACTGCTGTCCATAGTTTTTGTGTTTGAATGTAAACGTTGGCAACGTATTAACAGGTTAGTGACTATATTACGTTTAATATTTAAATGTAGAGCGTTATTACAATTCATAATCCTGACAGTTTTAAAGTTGTAATATTCTGGTTTATCATATAGACAGTACGATATTAGATTTAGATTAACATTTAAACTCAAGTCCAAAAATACCAAATTGCCATCGCTATCTTTATCAGTCTCCTCCAATTTAAGATTTTCAGGGTAAAAATTAATATCTATTGCATTTAAGTTTTCATGCAAACAAAAGAACTACTTTTTATATTATCGCAAAAGGCCTAAAGTTGTTCTGTTTTTTTAATTTTTCATGGATGAAAGCTATTAACATTTTTAAGAAATATCCTCGTGTATTGTTCAAGAGTTATTTCTTTTCAGCGCTCACGAATATTTTATGGCTTTGTTTACTCTGCTTCAAAACTCAAACGTGTTTTGCCTGTCTACACCTTTCGTGTAACAATAAACGCGATCAAAGAGCTCCAAAATTTATCACCTTTGCGACGCGTAGTCCTTGAAAACTCGCAGAGATTACCGCCTTAATTTGCAAAAATAAATCAACTCCTAACTGGACTGATCCCGTTTTATTAACCCCATCGACGACAGTTTTAATTTCAGCTCATAAAAAGGCCAGAAAGAACGCCGAAAGACAGAGAGATAAAAAAAAAACTATCACGAAGAGGATTTAGTGCTATCTGATAGCATCTAATTCCTTAAGCTCACAAAACTCTGCAGGCAGTTCTAAGATTCTTATCATCTTTAAATCTGGCATAGAAACAGCCTATAAGGAAAGAGAATAAGAAATTGTGAGCTAAATAAAAAAAAAGTAAGAACTTTTCGAAAAATCGTGACTGCTCAACAAGTTTCCTCCGCCGAATAAGACAAAGGATTTACTCTGCATTACGGAAGATAAAATAAGCACTGCAACTGCTTAAGTTCTGATTAAATCCTTCACTGTACATGAATGCAAACAAAAGCATTTGGATCCGGAGATCATAGTAGTTTCAATTACACTTTAAACAATAACAGTGGTAAAAAAATATACGCGAGAAGCACGTATTTATATCACAATTTCCCCCAACACATTATTAACTTGTCTTCTTGTTATTTTATTTTAGATTTTTTTTTTTACATAAAACGGAGCAAAGAGTCATAGGATAACGTAGGTTTTACAACATCTGCTTTAGAATGCTTTGTTTAGTCTGCTTATCTACGTTTGCATTACCTTGTTTTTACTTTATTATGATTTGAGCACAGCTCAGAGTAAACATGCAAACGATACAGCAGATTTTTGCCGATCACAATATGCTTTAAAATCGTTTGCGGTTTAAAATACGAAACATTTTTTTAAAAAATTTTATTTTTCTCTCTGTTTCGATAAGAATCAATTTTATAATAAAATAGTTATAAAACGCTAACAGCCCTGTCTTTTAGTAGTTAGTCATTTTCCAGTACTGAATCGCGTAACGGGAAAGTTGTTAAATCCATTTCTTTCGTCGCAGTCGGTAACGTGATAAGGAATTTATGCTGCATGTTTGTTTTTCCTTACTGTTGTACGAGCCGTATTTTTCGGAGCATGAGACGCACTTCAAATTTATTAAAAATTTCCACACAAACGTATTGGAGTGTCCCAATTTACCCCCTTAGGAGTGGAATTTCAAAAAAGGATTTTTAGAAAAGAATATTTTGCAATTCGTTAGGTATAGAAAGATATTTTCAGTTTCTTATATACATTTTTTATCTTTATTAAGTAAGAAACTATATATAAGACGGGTATTCAGCTAGTTATATATATTTTTTATCTTTATTAAGTAACTAGCTGAATACCCGTGCTTCGCTACGGAGTACATTTTAGGATAATTACACTGAAAATCGTAATGGATATTTTTATAGACAAAATAATGTATAAGAAAAGGAAATTAAATCTAGTAGAATATACTAAAGAATATAGTACAGTTAATATAGTACAGTTTCGGGAACATTTTCCCCGTCATTAACCAAATTTCCTCAACCATTTTTTGACGGATATCCGCACGAAGAAGAGACGCCGAGAATAGTCGAAGAGAATACAATTTTCCACACAAACGTATTGGAGTGTCTCAATTTACCCCCTTAGGGATGGAATTTCAAACTATCCTTTCTTAGCGGCTATCCATGTTATTATAGGAATCCACTATCAAAATTTCAGCACTTTAGGTCCAGCGGTTTGGTCTGTGTTAGCGAGGTCTGTCAGTCAATCACCGAACTGTTTTATATAGAGATTTAATTTAACATCCATAAAACATACTCATTTGAATTAAATTCTTTAAAAACTTCCATCTCAATTAGTCTAGTGGTTAAATTATATATTTTACCGCATTTTAATATTTTTTGTCAATTTATTTCATTGTTATGCACGTGACGCAAGATTAATTTTAAGTACCACAAAAAAGAAAAGAAATCTCGTGATCAGCCATTAATAAATTAAATTCTAAAGATTAATCCTTAAAAATTCACCAAAAATCAGAAAATGGAGGTATGATAGGAAAATTGGAAGAAAATGGAGAAGATTCGAAAAAGATTTAATTTTAAAGGAATTTTTATGATCTTCCTTTTGATAGAAATTTTATAACCCTCAAATTATCATTTTATATGCAATCTTAAAAAAAAGTTACAAAAATAGCTTAAAAAGTTAATGTTAAAAAATCTAAGAACAACAAAAACAGTTTTTTAAAAATATTTCTTAGTGCACCCCTACACTATAAGAAGAATCGCCATACAAAATTTCAGCCCTTTATGTCCAGCGGTTTGGTCTGTGCGTTATATGTCAGTCAGTCAGTTTGTCAGTTACGGAACTGTTTGATATACTATATAGATAGATAAATATAATAAATAATATATATAAAATATATATCATATACATAATATATATACATATATTATATGTAATAAAATATTATTTTTTTTTAATGTTTCCTTCGGACCGTAAGACGCACACAATTTTAAGTCGATTTTTTTACGTAAAAAGTTTTGTTTCATGGTCCGAAAAATACAGTATGTTCATTCGGACTTGCATACGTATATCTTGTCTTCAGCTGCAAGGGTAATATTAAACAGTGATTAGTTGGCGAAGCCATGATGACGTGCACGTGTATGCGACTGTTTCGAAAAAATATTTACATTCACTTACAACTATGGTTGCTTCTTCTGATACATAAATTTTACATTTTTTTGACAAAAAAAGTTTATATCTATTTTTTCTCTTGCCGTTTTACTTCTGCAAAATTTGCATACGCGACTAAATTTTCTGCTTCTGTATATTGCTGCGTATGTCTTTCCTTAGGTATTACTTAAAAGGGATGATCAATCAACTTTCTTTTTTAGTCATCTCAATCAAATCACTGGAGAGTCATTTTGATGGATAGAGAATCAAATCTTATCGACATATTACCATAATTCATTTTATCGATAGATTATAATATTTTCGTATTGATAGTAATTATCTGAATTCAAGGTTTTAACTAATTATACTCCACTAAGTATCTTGTCCGTGGAAATTATATTAGGTAGTTTCAAACGATTTTCCTGATGCTAAATAATCTCTCTCTCTCTCTTTCTCTCTCTTCAGGGTAGCGAAGTCAACAGATGGCGAAACTGATGCTTTCATCAAACCGGCAAGCGAGTGCCGAGATCGCTAGTCTTTCAAAATATGCCTCCCGGCCTCGGGACGATGCAAGTTGCCCGATCCCAGAGAACGGTGAACTGGCCACGGGTGATGTTCTTTCTTTTACTTTCTTTTCTGTTCTTTAATTTCTATCCTTAATTTCTCTCTATTTTGAAAGCTGCAGCAGGTCCTTAAGAATCAATTTATTTTAATTTTTTATTATTATCAATTACGCACAGAATAATTAAGCTTTTGATTCACCAGCCACTTCACTTTATTGGATTGATTTTTACATAATTATTTGTGTTATATGGAGAGTAGAATTGGTTTAAACGGAATTGTATTTTATTCAAGTGAATTTGGTTTGTCGTAGTAATACAGAAAAAGACTTGAGATTATGAGGATGATTGTTATAATGTCTGTGAAATTGTTAATAAATTTGTTATTTTACACTGCTGGCCACTGTAAATACAACACCCTGAAGGAAACATGCAAATAACATGAAATTTACAACATGCATTAGCGGAGGTGAGATATGCAAATGATTAGAATTTCAGCGCAGACGCACATCACGCGCGCCTGTGGCGCCCCTTCAAAGCGCTATTTAAGGCTTGGAATTTTCGACGATTCCAAGTTCGGCAATTGTGTTTTTCTTGTGGTTTTTTCAAAAAAACGATCAATTATGCCTCGTCGAAAACAGCGATCATCTTTTGATCAAGTATCCGAGTTCGACAGAGGAAGGATAGTGGCCTACCGAGATTGTGGATTATCTTTCAGGGAAATCGGTAGTCGTGTTGGACGAAACCAAACAACTGTAATGCGGATATGTGATCGTTGGATGCAGGAGCGTACGACGGACCGGCGTGTTCGATCGCATCCACCTCAGCGCACCACTTCACGTGATGACAGGCAAATTGTGCGCATGGCAGTGACGGATCGCTCAGTTACATCACGAACCATAGCACAACACATGCAGTCTGTAACGCATCATCCAGTGTCTGCGCGTACCATTCGACGCCGTTTACAGCAGAGTGGTCTGTCCGCAAGACGTCCATTGCTTTGTGTACCCTTGACGCAGAACCACAGACGTCTCCGCCGCCAATGGTGCGATGACAGAAGGATGTGGACGGCAGACGGAATGAAATTGTCTTTACTGACGAGTCACGCTTCTGTCTGCAACACCACGATGGTCGCATTCGAGTCTGGAGACACCGTGAAGAGAGGATGCTGAACAGCTGCGTTATGCACCGCCACACTTTTCCTGCACCGGGTATTATGGTATGGGGCGGTATTGGATATCACTCTCGCACACCTCTAGTACGCATTGCCGGTACTTTAAACAGCCAGCGCTACATCTCCGAGGTGTTGGAGCCAGTTGTCCTTCCTTACCTTCAGGGCTTGCCCGCAGCCATATTTCAACAGGATAATGCGCGACCACACGTGACACGCATTGTCCAACGGTTCTTCGTCAATCGCCAGATTGAATTGCTTCCCTGGCCGCCTCGCTCTCCGGATCTTTCGCCGATAGAAAACATGTGGTCCATGGTTGCTCTACGATTGACCCAGATTCCATCCCCAGCTGCCACAGCAGATCAACTTTGGCAATGTGTGGAAGCTGCTTGGTCTGCTGTACCCCAAGAACTCATCCAAAGTCTCTTTGAATCAATGCCGAGGCGTGTGGCAGCGGTGATCTCCAACAATGGCGGCAACTCTGGCTACTGATTTTGGCAGGAACCACACTTCACAGAAGTCTATAAATTTAATCATTTGATACTTGGTCAACATGTTATCTACAAAATAAATTTTGTTGTGATATCTCTTGTCTTTCTTGGTGTTGCAATTTAGGTGGCCAGCAGTGTAGTTTGTAAAGTAGTGTCCTATCGATCCTTGCCTTTGAGTTAATTTTCTGATTTTCATCTTTAGGTTTTTTTATTTCAGCAGATTTGATTTTCTTGATTTTTCTTTTAGGTGAAGTAATTTTGTTTTTTAGGTGTGCTACAATAATAGGAAAGTAATTTTATTAGATTTAAGTGCATTTTTCTTTTTGGCTCATTAATCACCACAGTAATGAAATAGTAAGTAGAACCAGTTTTAATAATTAATTTTTGGGTTTTTACATTTAAATAAAAACATAACGCAACACTGTTCCTTACTAACTTAAATGTACTAACCACTATTGCTATTATTGAAGTTAAATATAATTGAAACGTAGTATTAATTGTAAATTGATATTAAAGATAGTAAAGAGTTAACATAATTATTAATTAGTAATTATTAAATCACTGTAATTACCCCTACACAATTTACGCCCCCCCCCACACACACACATATATATATACAAAGATTTGTATAGGGAGCAGTGATCCCATCTAAAGTCGAATGTCATGACGCTTTTGTATATGCCTCGAATGCCGTCGTCGGCTTTTATTTGTATACCAACACTAGGTAGAACTTTGGAAATCCACTGGACCTTAAACAACACATGGGTCCTCCCGATGCAACCAATCAGAAGCAGTTTCGTGTTTCTTTTGGTGATGTTTCTGCAATTACAATCTGTGTTTCTGAAATCTTGTTTATATTTGCGAAATTAAAAATGAAAATAGTACAAAAATAATAAAGCATAAACCTAATGAACCTATTTTTCTAATTTTTGTTCAAATTCTTAGTCAAATTGTTATCTTTAAGTGTCTTATGTGCAATTATCAGTATAGTAATTATGTTGTATGCTGTATAATATAGAGAAAAATATGAGGGGGTCGATGAAGAAAATCATTCTTTTAAAAGGGGTCGATGTAGGAAAAAGGTTGGGAATCCCTGTGTTAGAGGATCTAAATACAACTTTTTAAGATGGTGCTAAGACTGAAAATACCTGTTTTGTTTTATCGAAACGTCAGTCGAAAAGAGTTAGCCAGAAATTAAAACTTTCTCAGTTAAGGGAACAAGGGACCTTCAATCTCGTTCTTCTTTAATTTTTAATATTTTACTCTATATACACCATGAGTATAATAAGTATTATTTTCTACTACATTGAAGATACTTAGAATCCACAAATAAGTATTTTGGGGAGGAATAAGACATGTTTATCAAAAAATTCTTCAAAAATTCTTGAACTTTTCAAAAGGCTCCATGTGCATTCATCTTCCTCTGATTACTTCCAAATTTCTCAGAATTGTTAATTGAAGTGTTTGTCACAAAACTGTGCAGAATTCTTTGAAATGACAAATATTTTACAAATTTATAGACCAAAAAAAATAAAGTAAAAACATAAAAAAACATAAAAATAGCAGGCAGAACAGAAAAAAAATATTTAAGACTTTAGATTCATACAAATAAATGCACATTTGTATTTATATACACGTGGTTATCATATAATACAAAATTTAAGGATTTTAATTAATACTGAATGAGAATAGGGCATTTTGAAAAACGTTAGCATTTTTGAAAATTTTTTGAAAAACAGGCATCATTCTGCAAAAATTCCTTATTTTGAATTTTAAGGGTTTTCAATGTAGTAAAAAAGAAAATTATTTATTCTCATTTTGTATATCGAGTTAAATATTGTAAATTCAAAAATTTGGATTTGATGGTCCCTTGTCCCCTTAAATAGTTTAAAATTGGGGACAAAAGAACCCAAATTCCCTAAAATTATACATCAGCTCATAAGTATATACTTCCATATTTATGACTATTGATTATGAATGCTTTTAAATACATTTATATGTAAATGCTTTGAACATACGCTACAAAAGAAAACAGACGTATATGTTTTTCATACATGCATGCATCATAAAAACGTGAATGCTCTTGAATTTTCCAGTTTTTTCCCCACATATGTTTTTTTTTAAAAAATTACATAACCAGACAGATAAAACTGACGTGGATAGCATCAATTCCTTTAAACATGATTGACACATCTATGGCTCATATCTTAAAGCATGACACAAATACTAAAAATAAGAAACTGGAAAAGAGGCGAGCTATAAATTCGTGACTGCAGTGTAAAAGCGTGCTGTTGTATAAACGGACGGGGCAGCTGAATCCGATTTTAAGCAGGTATGAGATAATTTAAGATGTGATTAAGGAAAAGTGCTTGTAAGCCTGGAAACGGGCTCGAATTTAATGTTATCTTCGTGAGAGAGTAAGTGAAGTTATTTTTTACCTTCGAGCATAAGAAAAGGGTGAAGAAAACAAAATAGTCGGTATCTGATTCGCTGTAATTGGTAACGCAAAAAAAAACAAGATCATTATATAAAGCAATAAATTAGCAGATTATAACAGGCTACAATTTTATTACGAGACATTAAGTTTAATTTTTTTATGCAGTAATTTCTCGAGAGTGTATTAGCTCATTATAAAATAATTATATGTATGCAGAAGGGTAAATATCTTTCGCATTTGAAACCGAATTACTGCATGTTTTTGCTGTTAATGAAGACATAAAAAAGTTTTCCAGTAGTCGATTAACTTCAAAAGTTTGTTTTAACATGAAATAAAATGATAGATAATCTATCCGAATACAATGTATCATAAATTTAATAAGTACAAAACGTGTGGTTAAACATGGATTAATTTCTGAAAAATTTGATAATCGGGATTCCGAATTTGATTCAAAACAAATATAGTTTTGAATTGCTCTGTACAATATATTTTCTCCATTACATTTTAAAATTACATTTTAAAAATAGAAGACTGCCCAGGAAGTTCTTTGACCTTTCCACCATCGTAGATATTTTGGCTTCTATTCCTGGGGCATGAAAAAGTTCTTTGAACTGAAAAAGACACCAACAAACTAACTGACCAGTGGTGCAGCAGTCCGTTGTGGGCCAAGGCCTGTGGTGCCCACATTTATGCACCACAGGCCAATATGCATCTCCGCTTTCTTGACCGTTGGCTTGGAGTGCCACACAGCAAATGTCTCGGTCAGGTGGTTAACCTGACGCGGGACCTCAGAGTTAGTTCCCAAGCATGATTGGTCCTCGTTTTATCGACCCAGTCAAGGGATGAAAGACATGAGGAACAGGACACCACCAAGGGGAATATCTTATAATGTTTTGTAATGTTCAACAATGAACGTTCTAGTTGATTCAAAATATATGTCTTGACGGCGCCATTTTGACGTGATAAATTTTTTTCTTGACCTGAAGCCCCTTGGAAAAACATTTTTTAAGTCTTTAGAATAATCTTCTGCTGGCCAGTTCAAATCATTCTATAATATTTAAGCTACATTGGTCTTGCTGTTGTGAAAGGTTCGTCATTTTTTAGAACAAGTATGTACTTATCTCGAAAATCTTGAATCTTTACAAATTATGAGCATCGAAGGCTCTACAAAAGAAAGATAAGACTTGATCTTCCAAGTCCACATGTAGTTTATTAAATTTATTGAGTATTAGGCATTTCTGTTTAACTTGTACCTTAAACATATACAGATCTTCCACTCCAGCAAAGAAATTGGCCACAATCCTTGTGATGGCTCAATCGGAACTCGTCAGATCATGTGACAGATCTCTAACGTTCAGATGCCCTATTCTTTGTTATCCATGGCTGCTAAGAAGGGAACACGTATAAAGTGTACTATAAGTTATTAGTTCACTTTGTTCAAGCTCTTCAGTAAGATCTTGCAAAATCAATCTCAAACCAACCTGCAAATCACCTTCTAGTGGCGTGTAAAATTGTTGTACGGAGATGGTAATTATTGAGGATGTTTGAGTTTGTTGTTTTGTGATTGTCCTTTTACTAAAGTATGTATACACGTTGATATGTGTAAGAGAATTAGGGGTTATCTGATCGAAGCTTTCTTCTGATAAAAAATCCATTCAACAATAAACTGTGAATTCATTTTTCTGTAATTCAGTTTAACAAAAATTGTGCACATTAGCACAATATTTTTACAAATGCGGTCAGTGGACTGAAATGAAACACCCACGAAACAAAAGTAAATTTCAAAAGTTTGCTAATTTTACAAAATTCATTTCAAAAAGGGATTCAAAAATCGAATGGTAGTGAATTGGAACTATGGCTATGTTTAATTATGGTTTACTGCCCATTTAATGTTAGAGGAAAAATAGTTCATATATTTGATTGTTGCCATCTGTGGGCAGAAAGAAATTCGTTTATATAGGGCAACGCTATTTTATTTTCAGAAAAATGGCAAGAGATCATTAATATGACACTAATCCAAGGAAAAATGAAAGTAAAATGTCAGAGTATTTTTAAAGATCAAGCAGAAATGTCGGGAAAAACACTTCCTCTTGCACAAGTAACTTCACAGACTAAAAATGAGAAGTTTATTCCGATTCTTGAATTATGAACAACACAAATATATTGAAAACAATATTAAGTTATCGCTTGATTAATCCTCAATTCAGTGTAACATTGAAAATAGATTTAATTCTTCAGAGCTAAGAATAGTAGGAGATCCACGGGGCAGTCTAGTTTGATTTCATAATGTGTTTTATACTTTTATTGAACAGTATTACGTAAAAAAGACGTTTATTTTATAAAACTGTCTTATTAAATTTATATTATCCTCTTTTTATGCTTAAATAATATTTGTTTTCTATGCATTGCATTGCAATGAATGAATCATGCACGATGAATATATACAAATTAATGCTTACATTTTCCCTAGGTCCTGTACGTTGGAGGTCTATATTTTGGAAATTAGAACCATTCAGGCGTGTTATGTATCTCGCAACAAGTAGATGGACGTATGCAAATCAGCCAGGTAAGACGCCAACTTGACCAGTCAGATCAATTTCCAATAGTTGACCAATAGTAGTAGCCCTCCATCTGCATGTGTTTGTGTCTGGATTTCTGTGTGTCATCTGTAATCGACAACTGTTAATAAACTGTTAGTTATGTCTAGTATCTTTACTTCCTCGAACTCACTGCATTTTTAAAGTATCTTCAAATTACAAAAACAGGGTGTGCTCTATTTATTTTGTGATCATCGTATGGTCTAATTATTGTACCACAATTCGTGATAGACGATGATCTTCCAGAAGTGGGCTGAATGACCGTACTTTATTTATCACCAGTAAAAATTTACAGAAATTCCGTATTTGAAATCGCTTTTCCTCTAAACATATTCACAGGTTTTGCATTGCTTAGATGCCCATAAAAAATGTAAAGCCTATGTTTAAGGCTGTCTGTTCATTGGATATATATATATATATATATATATATATATATATATATATATATATATATATATATATATATATGTCGGGCGTGGTATTACGCCCGCCATAATGGAAGATGTTGCAGTCATTATAATCATCTAGTTGAATTTCAGCTTAGTGGAAGGCATTTCAAGAGTCAAACATACACAATAATCCTTTTCGATATATTTATTACTTCTTCCAAGTTATAGGAAACCACATTTCCAAGATAGCGCTCATCGCACCGCTCGCCATTTTTCGAAACCCACGGACCTTGCTCGCGCGCGTCCGCTTTCAACAACTTAGTCCCCTCGGTCTGCTGAAATTCTATTATTCTTCAAGGCTATTAAAATTCTATTATAAAGCTACTGCGCATGCTCGTGACGTCTGCGCCGGCGATGAGGCCCAGTCGGAGTTATAGCTGTCAATCAAATCCAACCCTGTAATCTATTTTCTCCGCGTTGCTTTTATCCCTATATCTCGTAAATTAATAGTATTTAATTCTAGAAATTTGAATATTCTGAAGCCCCCTGTAAATTGTTTAATTATTATTCTTTTTCTAATTAATTCTTAACATATATATATATATATATATATATATATATATATATATATATATATATATATATATATATATATATATATATATATTGTAATGAACTCGTCGAATGGTAGCTTAATAAAAACGACGATACAGTATAATAAAATATTAAATTAATTGATTTAATCACAGATGGGATGAATTCTATGAAAGGTTATTATCAATGCAGTAGATTATGCACTCAAAATGACGTGCGGGAAAACAAGTTCAGCTACAGAACATCAGTCTATATTAGAAGCCTGGAAGTCGTTATGCAATCACAAACTAAACACTAGTGTTCTATTGCTTCTTACACGAAAGCTCAGTAGGAATCGCAGCAATCACTTCTGCTAGAAGTTACTTACACCGCTGAATAATCTAACTACCAGATCCGTCTGGGATCGAAATAAAAGGGGCTATCTCCAATAGCTATGATAGTTCCTTCTGGAAACAGGTCGACAGGGAGTCGAGAAATCTTTGCCTATTACAAGGACTTATGGAGCACTCTGCGGCAATCACGGCTGCGGGCCAGAGTAGGTACCTTCTAGATGCAGGTCTAGGATCTATCTGAAATTTTAATATTTTGCAGCGACGCAACTTTTAATTTTTTTGGCGCTGCGAACTCAGGAAATATAAAAGGGTTTTAATTGGTGCCCTTTCAAAGTGACCTCACTTTCTGGAGATCCGATTGGCGAGCCATTTTCCTCGTCATCAGATCAGCTGAGTTTCAGCCGATTAATTTTCCCAGATCATCATCGATCAAGGGACGGAGCGAAACAGATGTCCTTTCAGCTTTACGTCGGGAACTCAGACACACTGTCGCCTCGCGTCTAGTCTGGTATTGTCGGGAACTCTTTGTCTAGCCCGCTTCTGTTGTTCGGCTGTTTTTGCCTCGGGACTCCATACTTGAGATTTCTGCTGGAACATGAATTAAATGAGAGTGTTTTACTCTATTGGGAGAATCATGGATTCTTCACAATATATATATATATATATTTGCAATGAGTTAAATTTTACGTTTCGATATATTTATACTGAACGTTTCAACGTTCAACAATATGTTTTCAAATTTATCGTAATTTGTAGTCTTCTACATAAAGCCTATCTTGAGCTTAACTTCTTTTGTATAAAAGAATAAGCCGTCTGGTGAGAAATACCCTCCATCAATATTCTTTAATCCGATACTATATCAAAATTACATCAATGATGAAGTGACATTCAAGAAATAATATTTATAAATACAAGTTGAGTATCCCTTAGGGCCTGTTCACATAGGCGTCCGGTAGCGGAAGCGTAAAAGGAAAGATGGCGCTGAGACGGAAATAAACCAATCATAGGCGTTAAAAATTTCGTTGCTAATCGTTTGGAGGTTTGTCATTGGTTAAATATATTTCAATATTTTAACGCTTCCGCTAACGAACTCCTACGTAAACAGGCCCTTTCCATGAACGCTTTGAATTCAGAATATATCGGATAGAGGAAATTTCCGAATTTTCTAGCCATTTATCATTAACACCCCAGCCGTGAGAGACGATGAAACCGCTTTCTACGTACATATTCTGATAACTTCGGAGTCCCACGCTGTTATGGCGTCGCATTGAATTTTTAGAGTACCTGAACAGCGGGAAACGTTTTTTTCCCCGCCAAGCGAATTTTATTTTGCGTTTGAATATAGAGAGGTGTTATTTCCCTCTCTATGCTTCTAGGAAATTTTGCGCGTAAGACATGCGCAGCTTTCTAAATAATGTTAGTATATCTTGTAGGAAATGTTTTATTTTCGAAACTATTACTGCATTTTTACTAAACTCTCTTCCTACAAGCTGTAAGTTAATAAATAAAACTATTTTCTTACAAAAATTATTTCCCCATTTATTTTGATTATCTTTTTTTTTCGCCATTCGTTAAAAGTCTCTTATGACAGACCTACGCAAGAAATAGATTTTGTACAGAAAAATATCATAATTCCCGTCGCTTGGGGGATAATTTACTTCATGGAAGCGAATTAGTGGTGCACGTGAATTTCATATTTTCAATTGCTAACGTAAGATTGGAGAGTATCTTGTTGACTTGTCTCTTAAAATCAACATATTCCAGTTTTAAAAAAACATTTCACCTTAAAATTAATGTAGGTGCCCCTTCCAGAGCTTTTTTTCTCAAATTTCATTCGCTGCACGTTTTCGAGAGGCGACGCTTATAATGCATCGCCCCCTTTTTTTATGATAATATCGTTGAAGTCGATAGCGTTAAACAAAGAATTTGAAAGCTGCGGTTTCCCCCAGGTAATTTTTCATAAAACAAAATTTTTCCGAAGACGGTAGCCTGCAAATACTAGTAGTTCGCAACGGATAAGATGGCGGATAAAAACGAGCTTTGTAACATAGAATCCAGCAAAAAATAAATAAATAATATTGGTTTTTATCTATTTCGTGAGGAAACACGCGTGACATGCGGAGGCGAAGCAAGAAAAAAAAAACTACGTGCATGAAACTTGCAAACTTTCATAGGAAAAAAAATTACAATGTGGCCTCAAAATGTTGACACTTGGCTTATGATCAAACAAGAAATTTTCTAAACCTGTCTTAACCAGGACTGAAAAGCTTGTTATAAAATCTAATCCGCAAAACCGAGTCATGAATTTTTAAAAGTAGGCGTTTCCTAGTTCAGAATATTGAACGTTTCATTTTTAAGAATTAAGTGTTTACTACAATAAACTCTTGATTCTGTGGTATTATTTATATAAATTTGATTCTGGCATGATCTTTGATTTGTTTTTGGATAAGTTAATTCATGCAAAGAAAATGTTCTACTGAATTGCAGACTGGTGTAGAGTAAGTGTTTATGGCCTTCATTCAAATATCAGTTTATGGCCTTCATTCAAATATTTTTTTAGGAGAAAATAGGATAATTTTAAAAATTATACAGGGATTGGCAGTTTCATCAAATTTCTTATCTTCAATTTTTTGCCATGTAAAGTTACGTTTAACATTTCAAATCATCAAGATTGAAATTTGAACGTTCTACAACACAGATTCAAATATAAGATGATTTGCATAGATCTATGATTTATATAGATTTGATTCTAGGATGATCTTTGATTTGTTTTTGGATAAGTTAATTCATGCGAAGAATATGTTCTACTGAATTGCAGACTGGTGTAGAGTAAGTGTTTATGGCCTTCATTCAAATATCAGTTTATGGCCTTCAATCAAATATTTTTTTAGGAGAAAATAGGATTATTTTAAAAATTATACAGGGATCGGCAGTTTCATCGAATTTCTTATCTTCAATTTTTGCCATGTAAAGTTACGTTTAACATTTCAAATCATCAAGATTGAAATTTTAACGTTCTACAACACAGATTCAAATATAAGATGATTTGAAGTCTAGTAAGATGTCTAGTTTGAAGTCTAGTAAGATAGATGATTTGAAGTCTCTTCCCTGGGTTGTATTTCTTTTGTAACGAAGCATCTGCTTACATCTGATGAAAGAGAAAAAAAATGTCAATTTTAATTGATTTATCTGGAACAATTTTAAATGACAGTAATCGGGAAACAGTGTTGATTCTTAATTCGCAGGAGAATGCAACGAAAGAAATGATAATAACAGTAATGTTAAATTTTGCCATGAATATATTAAATGTTAAAGAACTTTTGCTTAAAGTTAAAAATTTTAATCAAAGATTTGTCCGTTTTAAACTGACAAATTTCTGACTGATATCCTAGGCAATCGCTCATTTCTCATCTCTTGCCTCATTTCTTTCACTGATTCCTTGATAATCTGCCCTTTGATCATTGCACAGTAGCAATATTTAAACAATACAGACATCGTCCTGATGTTAATTAAACATAATTGATTTTCACAAGTCAAACATTGAATACTGAATATTTAGGGATACAAGTGCAGAATCCCTTACCCGTAATATAGGATCTAAAAATATATCGGACTGCAGAATATAAGTGATAATAGCAATTTTTATACAGTTGTATGGGTGCGGAAAATAACTACTGACCACCTCTGGAAAGAAGTGACCTGGGACCTGTTTTAAGGTTGCTGCCACGGAAGTCGATTCTCGAAATGAGTGGTCGGGGATAACTAACCCCTCACGAACAGTAGCCACGAGAAGTATTTATCTCTCTTTAGGTGTTAAAAAAATATGAGAGTTTTAATTATTTAGTGCTTTAAGAAAACCCTCGCATGATTTGCTTTTCTATTTTTACCCTGTATTTATTAACTCGCTTTCTTGTTTGTTTGTGTGTGTGTTTGTCCAGTACAAATCTTGCAATCGATTTTTAACTAACTTCCCGACTAGCTAAACATTTGAAACTTTCGGAATAGCTCAGAACACGATGGTAATACTTTTAGCCATCTTTAAGCAGATTTGAATTCATTTTCTGCTAATTTTGTTTTGTAGACTGGTGCAGCCATCTATTGGCCGGGACTGGAACGAAAAGTTAAACGCAAGTAAACTTCTAATTAACTTCATTTTCTTTCAAGTTGTGGGATAATTCATCGAAAATTTTTTAAAATAGTATTTATTAATACATAGAATTGTCAAATTTATATGATTCAACAGGAAGTTTAAAAGCATGGTATATAAAAAGTTCTTTTTATCTTGTAATTATTATGAAATCAAAGTATTTTAAGACTTCTAACCCTGCATTATACTACTTACTATTTCCCAAAGTAAACTGAAAGCGTTTCAGAATTCTTCGATAAAATTTAGACTCATGTTTGCTTTTACAGATAGGGGATCTTGCAATTTTTTTACATTATAGATGTAGAAGATTTTCGGAAATTTGTGTTGTTGAGATTCTTAGCATCTATATTTACTAAAGGAATGAAGATTTTTTTCCGTAGTTTTGTTTCCGTTTAAAATAATAAGTGCTGCCAGTCATATTAATAAGAGATGCAAACATAAAACACTTTTATACGCAAAAAATATTCTTTTCTACTATTAAACTATTTTTCCTTGTTTTAAATATAAAGAGTTTTAATAAAAATAAAAGAAAAAATTATTTATTTGTAATCTTCAGAAAAACCATCGAATGAGGTTGACTGTCCAAAAAATGGAACCTCGAAATATAAAGAAGATGGGATTTGACAATATTTTTTAGCGTACCTCGTGATGTAATACGTCTCTTCTAAGATTTCGTTTTTGTTCTGCTTTTATTATATATAATGAAAATGATTTTGCGTTAGCGACACATTCATAATCTTTCAGTTTCCCGATAAATTCGTTTTTCGCTAATCATTTTTAGATATTCTTACCAGCGGTTGAGCTGTTTTCTCGTCCTACCGCTATCTTTATGACTTACATAATTTAAAACCTCGATTACATCCAACAATTTCAAAATCACTCAAAGGATGATTTACTGGACATCATTATCGATGTTCAAGACTTTCGGATGCACTTTTTCTACGTTATTTTGACACTCAATGAACATCGCTTGCCCAAGAGAATAGGAACGCTCTCAAAATGCTCGTTTCTTTCAATTTAGTTATGGAATACCTCAGACAAATGAAAAGAACCATAAGTCTGTTTTGGGGCACAGAGTTAATCAGTAGCAAGGTTAAAAAAAAAGCATTCTTGAACTTGAACTTTTCCTGAATGCTTGCTGAATTCCAGCCCAATTCATATTGTCCCTAGAATAATTTTCATACTTTTTTTTATCATCAAATTTATGTTTCATCCAGTAAAAAAATAAAAAAATAAATAAATAGAATCATGATTCATGGAGATTTGTCGATGCTACAAACACGAAAACTGTCAAAACAGATAATAGAACTTTTAATAGAAATTCTCCCTCACTCTATCTCTCTATCTCTCTATCGATCTAGTTATCTCTATCTATATATCTATCTGTCTGTCTATCTATCTATCTATCTATCTATCTATATATATATATATATATATATATGTGTGTGTGTGTGTGTGTGTGTGTGTGTGTGCGTGTGTGTGTGTCTACCTCTCTCTCTCTCTCTCTCTCTCTCTCTCGCTCTCTCTATCTATCTATCTATCTATCAATCTGTCTGTCTATCTATCAACTCGTATCTATCTATCGCCAAATGATGACCGAGTGGCTAGGGTGCAGAAATTCGGTTCAGATCCGGTGGGTTCGAGTCCCACTTTTGGCATGGATGTTTGTAGCCGTTCGGATCGGCTTTAAACTGTAGGCCCCTGTCTAATTCGCCCTCGTGTAGCAAAAAGTTGACCGTAGAGCTCCAAACCAAACCAAACCATCTATCTATCTTTCTCTCTCTATATATATATATATCCATCTCTATCTATCTATCTATCTACGAACCGAAAATACATATACTAGAGGACTTTACTCGAGAAAAAAAGAATGATCAAAATCGTCAAAAATGATCTAGTAGCACCGTGATTCGAAGCTCGCATAAGAACTAATTTTATATCTGAGTTGAGGGATATGGCGCATGCGTCAGTCAAAAATTTCGAACCACGTTTCGCAAATCGGATTTCGAGAAGTCGCATGGAGCACCACATACACATGACCACCACATACTCATTCCAGCCACTCATTCACCAGTCACCACATACTCATTCCAGCTTCATCCCATTGTTCCCATGCAGTGAATTCCCTCACTGAGTAGCAAGATTGCAAATTTAATAATTTGGAATATTTTGGCCACGATATTTCTAGAAGGGGGTGCTAAACTGTATTTATTAAAAAACTGGTTATTTTTTCACTGAATGCAATTTCCAGATATGTATTTATATTAATAAAAACACAACTTTGTTTCTACATTCCTTGAACATGCAGGGGTGGGGGAAGGTACGATTTCCCAGATGTGTCACACCTGGGGTGCTCAGTCAAAATTAAGGCCTAAGCCATCGGCCAGGTGCATAAGCAACAATAATAACAACTCAAGGTACTGGCCGCTCGCATTATGTTATTTTATATTGTTTAGGACGATAATTTTTCCCCCATAATAAATAATTTTGCTTTTTATCAATTAAAGGTACTCCGGTATTCTTTCCAAAGTCGAGCATCACTATAACGACCAGTTGTACAGAGGCTGTTCGCAGATTTTTTAGTCGATTTTGGTAAGCGGTAATAAAAAATCGTTTGCCTCAAAATAAATAATTGCAATTGTACAATGTTTTTAAAAGTCAAAATTATCGTCTGCGGCTTGAAAGTTTTGTTTTTATTCAAAATAGCGTTTTTAATAAAGCAGTGGTTCGAAGGCTACATTTATGCTCTTTCCGAAGAAAAATATGCATACTCCGTTATCCAAAAACGATGTGAGAGTTACCACACAGTGCCGTCAATCTGTGAGACTCCATCAGGACAAAGCTAGCAGTCACACATCAAAATCCACTGTAAATTTCCTAAAAGAAATGGAACAAAAAACTGGTATCAAGGCCATACCCTTCACTGATATCCCTACTAAATCTCCCGATGTATCACCTATGGATTTTTGTGCTTTCGGACTTTTAAAATTTGTATTATCCAAACGTCGTCACCAAACCCTTACAGGATTCTGGAAAGCTGTTCAGGAGGAATGGGATAGAATACCTCTTTTGACACTTCAAAAGGCATTATTATCCTGGAAATTGCGGTGTCGAAAGATAGTTCAGAATAAGGGATGTCAAATAGAACATTTAAAACACAAGAATTTTATGTAATTTAGTTTTGTGAATACAATATACATCGTCTAAAAATGTGTGAACAGCCTCTGTATAAACGAAACTACGGCCTCTGGAATTCAAAGCCAAACGAGTACCTTTGTCCCAAGTGCTTCGATTTGAATAACGAGAAATTTCATCTTTTAAACACTATCTCATGCAAATTGTGCCTGCCGTGTTGGAAAAAAAAAACTCTTTCAAATTCTCTTTCTAACTTTACAACTAATAATTCCGAAGGTAATTTTTTCCCTCTAGTAAAATGCCGTGTGTTAAATAGCTGGTCTCACACTATTCATCAAAAGATGAGCTAATTAAAATGATATCCTTATTAACCACTCCATTAAATAAATATCGATTAATCGATTCGAAGACGTGTTTTTTAGAACAATAAGGCTTTATTTCCCCTCAGGAGTGCATTTAATTGAATGCAACAAATCAATGATGTTCAGAGTCTCCCTGTAATTATAAAACTATTGGTATATTCTTAAAGTGAAAAAAAATTCGATTACTCTAATTGATTGTAGTTAATTGAGTATAAAATTTAGTGCTTAAATGTCACGCGACAGCTTTGTCAAAGGAAAGATTACCGTAAAAAAATTTCCTCGTTTTACCGTTTTTATCATAGAGTTGCCACATTTTTTAATCGTAAAAATAATCTTGCGATGTATTTTTTTCTATGAGAATGGGATAAACTGTCGTCAAAATAAGATAAACGTTCATGACTGTGTTTTCAATTTGTGCCCAACTACAAATTTTGAGTTTGATACTCGTAATATTGTCCGGGGTATATATATATATATATATATATATATATATATATATATATATTAAAGTCCCACATTCAAAAGGCTGCAAAAAAAGAACCACTGGTCAGAATGACTTCAAATTTGAACTGAATATACTTGAAGAAGGGGGAAACGATTTGGCATAATAAAAAAAAGTTCCAAAATTTATCAATAGATTGCGCTGTAACATTTTGGAACTATTTTTATTATGCAAATCGTTTCCCCCTTCTTCAAGTATATTCAGTTCAAATTTGAAGTCATTCTGACCAGTCGTTCTTTTTTGCAGCCTTTTGAAAGTGGGACTTTAATTATGGACACCCTGTATATATATATATATATATATATATATATTGTTGAATAAAGCGGTGTTGCAGTGAAATTTCTTTGTTATTCATTTGTCTGATTATTACAACTTTTTCGGTATTCACCACTTATCTTTATAGCCCGAAATACTATCGCTGCTGTCGATTACGTAGTCGTGAATTTGTATTTTGATGTTTTACCTGCGTTTATGCAAATTCTCGAGTGCGTCGACAATTACAGCACCATATCTTCCTCTATCGGCGACTTTTGGAACTATTTTTTTTTCGCGGAAACTCTTTCCCATGCCGTCTCTAGTTCCTATCAATTATATATATATATACACACACATTTTCACTTACAGTGGCTCCCAAAAGTGTTCGTACACTTACGAATTTCAATGAAATAGGGGTCTATCCATTAATTAAAATGAATATTTCAAAATGGGTATTTAATAATAAGATCTATAATCTATTCTGAACAAAACTACATGAAATATTTTGAAAACATATAAATACTTTATTTTTAAGAAACCAGTAATCAAAAAGTAACAAAAACTTTATCTCACAAAAGTCATCGTACACTGAAATATTTTCGGATAAATTCATAAATAAATTATCGTCTGGCGCTTTCTTTTATTTTTGAATTGTGGTGGCATTTAAAATATTGTTTGGCTTTAATTTTTGCTTGCCTACTCCGTAATATTCTATTTATTTTTTTAAAATGGCTCTTCGTCGTAAAGAAACAACATACAGCATTCGAAAATTGGTTATTTTTCATCATAGTAGTGGTAAATCAGTTCGGAATGTTGCTAAATTACTTAATTTATCCCATTCTACTGTGCAGTATGTGAAAAAACGCTTTAAAGAAGAAAATTGGATCGAAAACAAGATAAGAAAAGGCCGTCCGGGAAAGTCAACAAAACGTGATCAGAGATTTATAATTAGAAAATTTGTGAAAAATTCACGTTTGAGTGCTGTAAAAGTTTCTGCAGAATTCAATGAAACATTTTCTACTTCAATTTCACCTGAAATTTTTTGACGAGTTCTCAGAACAGGTGGATTACATGGGCGTTCTGCCCATAGAAATTTTTTTGTGAGCGAGAAAAACAGAAAGTTTAGGCTTCCCTTCCCACTATCAATGATAAATAAGCCCCAAACCTATTGGAATAATGTCTTATTTGCCGATGCTGGGGGTGCTGATGGGCGTATAATTGTATGGAGAAGAAATAAATGAGGAACTTAATCCCAAGAACTTAGTAGGAACAGTTAAGCATGCCGGTGGAGGTATCCTTGTGTGGGGGTGCAAGTCAGCATCAGGACTAGGAAATTTCGTATTTATTGATGGCATAATGAATCATGCTGTTTTTATAAATATTTTAAGAGACAATTTAAAATTATCAGATCAAAATTTGGGTATTAGAAACAACTTTGTTTTTTATCAAGATAACGATCGTAAGCACACGTCTCTCGACGTTCGCATCTGGTGTCTCTATAATTGTCCACAAGTTTTCAAAACGCCACCTCAATCGCCAGATTTAAACCCAATAGAACATATTTGGAGAGAACTGGAGGTTCGAGTACGAAAACACGACATTCACACGAAAAGCGAACTAAAAACAATTATGAGGGAAGAATGGATGAACATTGATGCAAAAATTACAAAAGAACTAAAGCAATCTATTCCCAGAAAAAAGCTGTTGTGAATGCTAAAAGCTGTTGTGGATAAAAGCTGTTGTGTTTAAAAGCTGTTGTGGATGCTAAAAGATATCCTACTAAATATTAATTTAACGAAAAATTAGAATATTTACTAATATGTAGAGATTTTTTACAAGTGTACGATGACTTTTGTGAGATAACGTTTTTGTTACTTTTGGATTATTGGTTTCTTAAAAATAAAGTTTTACTGTGTTTTCAAAATATTTCATGTAGTTTTGTTGAGAATAGATTATAGATCTCATTATTAAATACCCATTCTGAAATATTCATTTAATCAATAGATAGACCCCCATTTCATTGAAAATCGTAAGTGTACGAACAATTTTGGGAGCCACTGTATGTCTTTATAATTCTGTTGACGCCTATGGACATTTTCACATAGAATCCGTCATCGTTACTCGTATTGGCATATTTTAAACCAATCTCATACCTTAACAATGGCATACCTTAAACTGGCTAATCGTTTAGATGTTTGTAATTGGTTAAATATATTTCAATACGAGTAACGCTGACGCGGACGGATTCTATGTGAACAGGCCCTAGCTATCGCTGGTCATATTGCACCATAGATGGTCACGAGGACAAACGAAACTAATTTTCCTTTCTTCTGGTTTAATATTCGATCTGCGCGTCTTAGCGAATTGGATGTGGGGTGAACAAGACGACAAACACTCTCACCTGTATTTGTTGTAATTGTGTAAATAACTTTTTCTCTTTATACATCTTATAAATGTTTCCCAACTAAATATCAGTATTGTTGATACTGGGTTCAAATCAATAAACTTATAATTAACATCGACTGGACTGTTTGACTGGATCTGATTTCACTCCCACCCGACTACAACTTTTTACAACAACAAGCTACCGTTTGCCGTAACGATCCTTTGTTTCGTTTCTGATTGCCGAATTTCGTTGCAAGTGAGAATTCTTTTAAGACAGTTAATTACATGTATATAATTATTTATTTATTTATTTATTTATTATTTTTGTAATGCAGAGTCATAAAAGAGCTTTTCACATTGAATCCGTCGGCGTTAGCGTTATAGGTCCGTTGACGCTGAGAAGATTCCCGTTCACAACGCTTGCGTCACAGAAAGCGTCGCGCACATTTCATTGGCTGACGGCCGCACGTGCTTTTGACTCGGTATATTTTTCAGTACCAAGATTGGATTGTTAAAAAATGGTTGCCATAGCAGACGATTCTTGAAATGACCGGTGATTGGTTCAACGTATCACATGTTCTTGCGTCAGCGTTGAAATTGAATCGACGAATGGTGTCATACCGCTCAGTTCTATGATTATTCAAAAAATGTTTCGCTGACGCTATGTTAACGCTCAGTATATCAATGTGAACACCTCTTTATTCGGAAACATTCGCACAATATTCCACAGAAATTGTTGACTTCTTATCTGGGAGCACGTGAGTAAATATTACTCACTGGGGGATTTAAATAAATATCACAAATAGTAGATATAGAATGTGACATAATTAAAAAAATGCACTACATACTTAGAACATAACTTTCATTTAGTTTTCTATACAATACATAACCCATTGTAAACAATATCTTTGATAGGTGAAAAAGTAATGAAATGACTTTAATGAAATTAATTTTTTTGCAAATTCTGATAACTGCTCAAACAATGGACGAAACTGAATAAATGTTACTGATTTATAGTGAAACTGCATTATAGCGTAGTATCTTTGATATCGATACTTGACTTAAAATATATATTTATCTAAAATAATGACTATCTTAGGTAAGTATATCAACTAGTTATCACCTCGTATTAATGAAAAATTTAATAAAGTGTATACGGATATATGTTCCTTGTAGACCTATTTATTCCAAATACGATGTACTAAGAATAAAGGACAAGTTATCACCTCGTATTAATGAAAAATTTAATAAAGTGTATACGGATATATGTTCCTTGTAGACCTATTTATTCCAAATACGATGTACTAAGAATAAAGGACAAACTTCGTAAGACGTCATTTTCAGTCTCTCAAGATCGGAGATTCTGTCAAAATTTCGTGATTGAATAGATATAAAACAGCATTTATATCATTTTCTATCTAGTATATCTGTGACGTGCAAAAAAGAAAAAAACAGTATGATTCGAAAGGCATATTCTACTTACATTCCTATTTCTATAGCGTAACTACCTACCCCAAAGTTTGACGATTCTGTCTTTTATAGACAGAAACAAATGAAATTCATATATAATAACTACCAGAACTCTAAAAATTTTTGATAGCTATTAATGCCATTTCTTTTCGTTGGTATGATGTATATGAAGAACTAAATAAAGCAGATCACATTAAGGGCCTGCTCACACAGTAGTCCGTTGCGTAGCGTTAAGGGAAAGATGACGTTGAGACGAAAATAAACCAATCATAGGCGTTAAAAATTTCATTGCTAATCGTTTGGAGGCCTATGATTGGTTTATTTTCGTCTCAACGTCATCTTTTCCTTAACTCAACGCAACGGACTCCTATGTGAAGAGGCCCTTTATAGTACCCTAAAAGATCATGACATACACAAGGTCAGTCCCGCTTTCAGGATTCAGTCGGAATCGGGTCGAACGGTGAATTGTCGGGTTTCTGAAGACACATGTGGCTGAGGAAAACTCTCTAAGAATAAAAGAGAAAAGCTAAAAGAATCAGGTCCATGAAGTGTCCAACAGTTATAACGTCATAAGCCGATTGCGCTAGCTTCGAGGAGCTGGCGGACGCCGTATCGCCCCGTTCACCTCGGGATGTTAAAGTGCATACAGGACGTTACCGCTTTCACGATTCGAACGGAATTGGCTAGAACGGTGAAATTTTGGGGGCCGAGCATAACTGCAAATTAATAAAAAAGCTAAAGGAATCCCTGGCATAAAATCTTTCTCCGTTATGACGTCACACGCCGATAACGCTCGCTTCAGAATCGGCTCGAACGGGGAATTTTCGGGCTTTTGAAACCACACGCGGCCGAGCATAAGGACCTGTTCACATAGGAGTCCGTGGCGTTGCGTTAAGGGAAAGATGACGTTGAGACGAAAATAAACCAATCATAGGCGTTAAAAATTTCATTGCTAAACGTTTGAAGGCCTATGATTGGTTTATTTTCGTCTCAACGTCATCTTTTCCTTAACGCAACGGACTCCTATGTGAACAGGCCCTTACTGTCTATGAATAAAAGAAGCTAAAGGTGTCACTTCCATGAAAGCTTCAGTCGTTATGACGTCCCAAGCTGATACTGCTCGCTTCGAAAAAGCCTCGAAAGGTGAATTTTCATGTTTTTCAAGGCACACGTGGCCGAGTATAACTGTTTATGAATAAATAAAAAAAAAACAGCTAAAGGAATTCACTTCCATAAAGTCTTCATCCGGTATGACGTCACACGTCGATCTTCGCGGAACTGACGGACTTCGTATACCTTCGCTTACCTCGGGTTATTAAAAGGCGATGACATGACCTGTTTCAAGCTCTGAAATATGTTCTTAATGGCTTTGAATCCTTCGGTGAGGCTTTGTGACGGTCGACGTAAGATATCCGTATTCGAAATGCAATATTAAATGATTATCAGATCGAGAATCGCTACTTATATATACACCTACTGGATGCGCAGTTCTGATGCGCTGGAGCTCCCACTATTCCTTAGTAACTAAGGAACTAAGGCTTAGTTGGACACTAAATTTTAGTCATTTGAATGTTCTGTCGAAACATCTTTGCATCCGAAATTCCATTACAATAGAATATCTCCTTCTCGCTGCGTCGATTTATTTATTTATTTATGCATTTATTTTTGTTATAGGGTGCATTTACAGAAATATTCCTCTCCATTTAATTTTAGAATTCAGCGTAATTTTTGCGGTCCCAGTGATATTATTTTCTTCAGAACAAAGATGCTGATGACCTGGGAATGAAACTATGTACAAATTAATACTGACAGATGACTAAAAACAATAAATTAAATCACACTAACTCGAAGACTTGAAGGGATCAGATTGAAATATATTCATTTTATTAAGATAAAGTTTTTGTAGTCGTGTAGTGCTTGAGAACTGAACTATCAAAAGACTTTGTAAACTTTCTGGTATATTTTACTCTCGAAACGCAGACTTCAAATCAAATTATTTCAGTGACAAAGTCATTAATTTTTCCCAGTTATGTATGTTAATATATATATATATATGTGTGTGTGTGTGTGTGTGTGTGTACATACATATATATACATACATATATATATATACATGTATATATATATATATATATAGTAAATATATATATATGTATATGTATATATATATATATATATATATATATATATATATATATATATATATATATATATATATATATATATATAAATAAATATATATATATACATATATATACGTATATATATATATATATGTGTGTGTATATATATATATATATATATATATATATTATATATATATATAACCCCCTTAATGACCGTCCTTACAATGGGGGTATGAAATTTCCAGTTCTAAAAAGGCAATAAGAGAAATAGGCCCCGTAAGCTAAGGGTTAATTACATTTAATAAAATATGAATGAATACCTTCAAAAGAAAATAAACATTTAAGTTAGACGCATCTGTAAAATTTTATTCCTGAAAAATAGCCTGGAATTGCATTTTAAAATTAGTCGTTGGTTTTCATTCCTGAAAAAAAAAATTATTGTGATGCCCTTTAATTCTCCATTTTAATTTCATTTATCATCTTCCTGTGATTTGCAGCTATTTCACGTCGCTTTTGAATCTTTTAATTTTAATTCCTTGTTAATCAGCTTTTTCGCAAATTGCTCGTATGGTGCATTAGCAATGCTAATAGCAAATTCAAATTTGCTAATCCTTGAAGTCTTTCTTTTTGTGATTCTATTTCCTAATAAACTGAATCTAATTCAAAAGGAAAAATGTTCAGAAAACACTTCAAAGTTAAGTCAAAATTCATCAGGCAAGATAATCCTAAAAAAGTCCCGCTTAGTTTAGAATATTGATTCCAAAACTTAAAATGAGTCTTTTTTTTCTATTTCCAGTGTGGATGAATTATAAATTTAATTGTGTTCATTGTAGGTGCAAATTCTTCGTTTATTGTTTCAAATTGAATTATTTTCTTCGAAAGAAATTTTTTCTCAGACTCATGAAACTATACACATATACACATATACAAAATATGCTTTCATAAGTAATAATCATTTTTTCCTTTATCAGGCATTTGAAAACTAATCGAAAAAAATGAATGTCTTTTTAAATTCGAGTTATTTTGAAGAATTTTGATGTATTCAAATGTTGCGAAAGATAGAAAGAATGAATAATATGAAGATTCATAAAGTCAAAATCATACCTACACTATTACAAAATTGACATACGCTAAATTACAGCTGAATATGCTATTATAATTTACTAAAACTAATCCACGCGTATCCTTGAATTTTATGAAAGATAGACTTCCTTTATATTTGGAAAAAATAACGAAGTTAGATTCACAACAGGATAAATTGAGTTTTAGGGGTGATGAGCTTCCAGGAAGTGTTAATTTTCTTATTAAAGAATTATTTTTAAAATATCTCAGGAAAACACTTTAATTTTAGTTGTTACGAAATTTCTGAAAATTGTATTAAAAATCCCTCTAGTAAAAAAATATATTCATTACTTGAAAAGGAACATAAAATTCCTTTAACTAAATTTCTTTTAAAAATACTAGCGTGTAATTAAGTAAAACCTATATTTTTCAATGATAATCAATTTATTTTGAGAAGAAACAAAATCATATTGTTCTCTTTTATATTCTATAATTAACTATTCAATCTTTGGAAAAGGAATTTTTTTAGAGAAAATGAAAACTTATTTTATTGACTGATGTATTTTCCTTCTTCTATCAAATAAATCTAATTTCCTTTCATTTCCAGGTATATCGGATATTTTTAAGCCATCGACAATGTCCAGCATCTTGTAATTAAAATAGCCTTGTAAATGAAAGATAGATTGTACCTTCCCGTTCTGAAGGCTTTTAACTGATTTCAGATCTAAAGAATTTCTTTACATGAACTTTATCATTAACTTCTACGCAATTCCCATCAGAAACTTACAATTTATTTTGACTGACTTATTCGGCGTTCGACTTAGCGAAGAATTATTAATTTTCACAATTCTTGAACTTCTACTTTCATCTTTTAACACTGATCGAGACGAAATGTTGATGAACAGAACACGTAATATTGTCCACATCGGTCATTTTTAGAAAACTGGGACGAGATATGTCCTCATTAGATTTAAAACTTATCTGTTGTACCCTTACTTTATTGAATAATGCACCAAACTGAAATTACAATATTTTGAAACATCAATATCGTGCCTTCAGAGAAGAAGCATTTTGAAATATTCGTGATTTTCAAAAGCCATTTCTGCTCTGTTGATCAGTAGCTGAGCCCTAGTAAAGAAAGCTGGTTGAATAGAGATTTTACTTCCCAATGAAAGGAATATCGTTCCTCGGCAAATAGTGATTTTAATATACGACTGTAAAGCCAATTTGATTTGGGTAACATCCATTGAAATATTTGCATGTACTGCTTCACTTTTTGAGCATGATAATAGATCTTCTAAAACTAGTCACTATACTATGTTTGGACATTTTATAATACGCATGACTTACCATTCGGTTTCGTATTATCTGATAAGTTACTGAATATATAATTTCTAGTAATCAGTAACTTATTAAAACGAATTTAAATTTTCATGTTCACACATTGTTGATAACATTACATATAAATTGGAAAGATGACGTTTGTATTGTGTTTCCTCGTGAGTCTAAAAGACCATACGTTTCTTTAATTAACGCAGTGTTGTTACTTTTCCCCAAAAATGTATAAATTTGTATCAAGATTAATATTCATGACTAGTAAATAGCATCGGAAACACCCTGTTGGGTCAAACTACCAAATATCAAGGATCAAATCTAAACAATTAAGTTCAGCTTTGATTTAACTTTTTCTTCTTTATATATATATATATATATATATATATATATACCGAGTGGGCAAAAAGTCCGTAAAAACTTTAAAAATTCATAAAAACCGGAAAAATGACCAAAATAACAAAACGTTAGCAGTGTTAGCATGCTAGATCACAGGATTTATTTTAAGACAGGAAAAAAAATAACTCAAAAAACAGCCGACAGGTGGCATTCACGTACACAAGCAAAATAAAGATACGCAAATAACGAAAAGAATGCTTCTAAATGGTTTATTACAGCATTAGATGTTCCACATGACCCCCAACACAGGGAATAATACATTGCAGGCGAGTCACAAATCCAGCAACGCCAGAGTGCAGCAACTCCGAATATATACATGACATCTCTCGGCGGATCGCATCTTTCTGTTCCAAAATATTGGATGGACCAGATAGATACACCCGGGATACTACACCCTTTGACTTGCGTCAGCGCCACCTGTCGGCTGTTTTTTGAGTTTTTTTTCCTGTCTTAAAAAAATCCCGTGACCTAGCGATGCTAACCTTGGAAACGTTTTTTTGTTTTGGTTATTTTTCCGATTTTTAGAAATTTTTAAAGTTTCTACAGACTTTTTGCCCACCCGGTGTATATATATATATATATATATATATATATATATATATATATATATATATATATATATATATATATATATATATATATATATATATATATTATATATATATATATATATATATATATATATATATATATATATATATATATATATTGTTTAATATATATATATATATATATTGTAGAGTATAGCTCACTTCTGCCCGCACTTGGGTGTATATAATTTGAAGTGGCACTCTATTTGAATTTGATGCAAACACAGTTTATACATGAAACAATGTTTATTGAATTCGTTGCACATATAGAATTTGCTTTTACAGCAATAAGCATACGTACTACTTGTACGGAATATATATATATTAACATTCAATAGAAATACACCTTGCAAATACTCACAAACCAGCAGAGAGTCAAACCAGCAGTACTGCCACGTAAACTTTGGGCCCCCTAAGCACTAGCGCAGGATAGCACCTGGAGTCGCTTACCTCGTAACTCCCTTAACTCGCTTATCTATCAACCTTAACTACCTTTTTATTAATCAAGCTGCATGGTATTATACCAATCACGTATGCCGAAATTAGCATATCTCAAGCAGCTTCTTTAATTCATTCACTCAAAAGTTCAATTCTTGTGAATCGAATCTTATGTATACCTTACACTATATATATAAATATATATATATATATATATATATATATATATATATATATATATATATATATATATATATATATATATATATATATATATATATATATATATATATATATATATATATATATATATATATATATATATATATATATATACGAACTGAAATATTTTGTATTTTAACCGTGGAAATTCCTTGATTCAAAGGCATTTAACTAAAGCCAATTTCAGAGAGTCTTCTTTTTTACTTTAAGAGTTATTTACGCGCTTGATTACGAAAGTGGCCTAAGTCGTTGTACCGGTGTTTACAAAAGTGGTGTAAGTCGTATTTTTCGCTTCGAGATATTTAAAGGTTTGAGTTTTAAAAAACCAGAAAATATTTTTATACTATTCAATAAAATATTTTTAAAAATATTTGCGGTTCAAATTTTTAAATTTTTTGCAAGACTGCTTCAGATTACGGCAATGTAATAGAATGCAACAGGAAAACTTTTTTTTTTAGATCCTTGACTTACTTAACCACTTTCACAGCCACCGGCACAATGATTTAGACCTCTTTCATAATCAATGGGACATTTAAGTGGTATATTATTAATCTTAATAAATATGGATCTAAATGCTATAAGGCGAAAGGCAATGAAATAAATGGCTGTTTTCTTCTGAATTTTTTAAAAAAGTACTAAATTACAAAAATATAATTATTGTTTAGTATCTATAGTTGAACATATCATTTATAAATAATCAGTTCTTATAAAACAAACTAGCTGAAAACCCGCGCTTCGCTACGGAGTACATTCAAATTAAATACAACGGTCAGTGTATGCAATTGATGAAAAAATATATATATATATATATATATATTTATAGTAAATATGACGATCAATGTATACAATTGATGTAGAAAAAAATATATATTTATAAATAAATCGTAAGGGATATTTTTAAAGACAAAATAATGTCCAATCGTCTGCCGCATTAGCAAGAAATTTTTTTTTTGTCTATTTAGTTGTTATGCACGTGACGATAATTTTATTTAAAGTACCAGAAAAAGAAATCACGTGATCGGCATTTAATAAATTAAATTCTAAAATTTAATCTTTAAAAATTAACCAAAAATTAAGAAATGGAGGTAAAGATTCGAAAAAGATGTCATTTTAAAGGTATTTTTAGGATCTTTCTCGTGATATAAATTTTATAACCCTCAAATTATTATTTTAATTGCAAACTTAAAAAAAGTTATAAAAACAGCTTAAAAATTTAATTTAAAAAAATCTAAGAAGAATTTTTGAAAAATCTTTCTTAGTGCACCCCTACACTATTAGAAGAATCGCCATGCAAAATTTCAGCCCTTTAGGTCCCGCGGTTTGGTCTGTGCGCTGTATGTCAGTCAGTCAGTCAGTCAGTGAATGAATGAGTCAGTTACGGAACTGTTTTATATATATAGACAAGTTCATCTGTGATGTGTTTCAACTCAGTTTTAATAGAGAGTAGACTTTTGCAATATAATTAAACTAATTTTCTGGCTTGTTTATAAAAAATAAATGAACGAAACAATTTTTCCTACTTCAAGTACTATGTAAACATTAACTTTGTGTTCTGATTTACAACCCATTTTAATACACATTAGACTGACATAAATCTGACTTTGAATACAGAATTCTACGTACATTCATCTTTTAACACTGATTGAGACGAAATGTTGATGAACAAAACACATGATTTTGTCCCCATCGGTGATTTTATAAAACTGGGATGAGAAATGCTCTCAGTTTATTTAAAACTTATCTGCTGTACCCTTACTTTATTAAAGAATACACCAAACTGAAATTACAATATTGCGAAACATCGTTATCGTGTCTTCAGAGAAGAAGCTTCTGTAGACACGAAATCTTCAGCTCAATAAATATAAATTAAAAAAAAATTATATCTTTCAAAAACTAAAAGATAGATCAATCACTGAAAAAATAAATATGTACTTCGAATCATCTGTAGCAAATTATGCTAAAAAATACCATGTTTAATCAAGTCCATGTTAATTCAGATGCATCCCACAAAAAGGATCTCAAAATAGCCAAACATCAATTTTTACCCTGATCCCTGCACGATTACAAATGATTCCGTTTTTCAGAGCACGGCAGCACCTTGAGAGATCGTGAGACGATTATGTAAACATGTAATTTTAAAATCATGATTCCCGATTCTTTACGGCACTCAGATTAAAGAGTGCGCCGGAATAAATCATCCAGTGTACGGTTTCTTGAGTCTGACTCGAGCCTTAAATTTTTCTTCAACAACTGTTGATTTTAGACAACTAAATGCTCCCGATTCCAGTAATTTCGTTTACTGCTACGTACTCGCAGTTTATATAAAATTTATTCCACTGCATGCTTTAATTTGTGCTTAAGGTAAGAAGAAAGAAGCCAAGAACATTCTAAATGTCAAGGCTACAGAGTTACGTAGCCAAGGGGAAATTTATACAAGTATATAATTTCGATCCTATATTTGTTCTAAAGGATTTTTTTCCCCATTTAGTCGAACCTTATATTTTTTTTACTAACATAGGGACTGTTTAATAGTTTACATTTAGTTTTTAACAATTGGGGAAATTTGAACATCTATGGGGAAGATTTTCTCAGATTATCTGAATTTTTTAATCACATCTCAATTTAATACGGGCATATTTCCTAAAACTTAAAGAATTCATTATAAAAAGCAGTTGTAATAAAAAAAACTCTACGAAAAATATAAAATTTTTTTTTAAATATATTGTTTAAATTTGAATTTTTCACCAACACTATAATAAAAAAGGTTATTGATATTCCGTAAATTGCAGGAAGTTGGTTATAATTATCTAAAAAAACCATATATTATATAATTATAGTGATAGTCCGACTGTTTGGGAATCTGTAATACATTTACTCGTTTTCATGTTTTACTGAAATGTAGAAAAATCTCCAAAAATTGTCATTTATAATTTATATCAAAGTTATACAAAACACCAATCCATCTAAAGATATGACCTTATTCTTTAGCTTTAATATATAATATAAATTCCGTTTGAAAACTTTTGAGGCTTTTGAAACATAAGCGATATTTTGTGTAAAACAAATTTCAGAAAAAATAAATTCCTTTCAAGTAAAAGCAAAAATTAACTGTTAACAACTTTAATTTCCATGAAGCAACATCAAAATAATTGTGCCTAACATTTTAAGTAAGACAGAAACATGTTTATAATAGTTGTTTATAATAGTTAGAAAAGTAAAGGATTGGGTTTAATTAAGATGTAAAAAATTGGGAATTTGACAAAAGAAGGTTTGTTAAAGTTTTAAGATATATTTGAGCAATGTAAAAAATAAATATGTGGCATGTTATTAGCTAGATATTTTATTTTGTAAATAAAATCAAGGAAATATTGCTTCATAACAACTTTTCTTCAGTTTTGTTGCAGAGTTTGAACATTAATAGTATGTACTAAGGAAGGAAGTGTCTGAAGAGAATAAAAGTCAATAGAACCGTTATAATTAAATAGCTCAGTACAGGCTTCTTTTAATAATCAATAATCAGTTCTCAGTCTTCATTATAGAAAAAAACTGAGATACTGTTGCAACATATGGTCTGAGTAATGTACTGTTACGGCATAACCTAATTAGATCTGCAAGCTCAAGAGGAGAGCTTTTCGTGGAGGATTTACCATGGAATATGTTTTGTATTTTTGATATAATTAATAATACGTAACTAGTAGATTCTAAGACTGTCATAGAACGTGCTACAAACTGCATTGTGTGTTATGCATATGTCATATAGATTATATCAAATTACTATACCCTCCCCCCCCAAAAAAAAATTATTGCATCAGTTAAAATGAATACTTATCCTTTAATTGGCAAAGCATTAAACCCTACTAAGACTTTTAAACATCAACATTATTGTGGATATTTGAGGAAAAATCGACAAATATGTTTCATTACTATGAAAACTTAATAACAAGGAAGTAAAATTTTTATATCACGCTTTAAAATATTGCTGAAATTATTAAGAATTATTTAGTCGTTACTAAATTACACTCAAATAGATTAGGATTCATGTTTTATTTTCTATTTTTTGCAGAGAATGGCAGGTTCTAGAGAATATTGATAAAATTATTTTTTACAGTTAGACTTCAGAAGTTTGCATTATTGCACACTGACTAGACTTTCATTTAGACTGTAGATTCTTCACAAATATCGCTGCGCTGAAAAAAAAAGTGCCCTTGGAAAATTTTTAATATTTTAAGAAGACCTTTTCGCCATTTTGAAATCAGTTGCGCGGTCATTTATGACAATTATCTCATGTATAGACCACACACAATTTTTCTCTGTCTTCGCTTCACATATACAATCTACATTATAGACTACGGTTGATAGCATTTCTTAAAACGAGATGACAGAAGGTAAGGAAATTACTCATAAGTAAAGTTTTATGGGAGAAAGATGTATTTAGAGGAAATATATCACCGCACAAGAGCATTTTTAGCTTTTAATTTTAGAGATTTCCAAACAAAATAGAGAGTTACCTGAGAAAACCAGAAATTTATAAAAAAAATTTCAGGCAGTCTCTTCTAACGGAACTACCACGGGTTATTAACGTAGGATTACTTATCGTTGCTTACCTCTATTTTTTTCCGACGCATTTTGGTACTTTTCTGTTTAACTGTTTACTGCTTGCCCAAGCGATATAGACTGGGTTTGGCGCGCTGCCAAAATTATAACTCTCGACGACGGAAGTCTGAAATTTTGCTTTACCGTGGACCGTTATGGAGGAACGTATCCTACGTTTAAAAAAAAAAAAGAAATTCCACCAGGAAATCTAGAAACTTATTATAACCACTCATTCGTCAATACATAAAACTCATTTCTTGTCAGACTATTTTCTTCAAATATTTTTTGAGTGAGATAGCTATGATACCAGATTAGCTTAAATTCAATATTCTGTTCGTGAATGTCATATTTAGATAACAGGGTGAAACTACGTAATAACACATACAGATGATAAAATGGGAATCAAATCTTTATTCCTCTTTAATTATAGATATCATATATTGAGATGAAGGAAATAGTCTTTGTACTAATATCTGACACCCCCAAGTTGAACGGATATAAGAAAAATAAGTACAATAAAAATAAAAACACAAAAATCTTGCTTCGTATATCTCTGTAAAATATTCATTAGTGCAATCTAGAGAGAAATAAAATTAACAAAATCACTCTCTTCTGCGTGATTATGCGTGATAAAAACAACGAATCATGCCGTACAGCGTTGTTTTTAACTTTTTGTTGTTATTCATGTTCGATTTTCCGAGTTAGAACCTCTGCTGACGTTATTTAAATCACACATACTGTTCTTTTTTTTGTACAGTTTCACACACTTTTTAAAAATCTTATTTCATGATCTAGATGGAATGTTGTAGTAGTTTTTTTAGTTTTAAAATATTACATTTTTGGGGCTTTTCAAACAATAAATTGCTAAGTAACATAATCTGAAATTCTTTATCGGGGGCTCTTTTGCAAAATTATATATTATTTTCTCAAAAAACTGTCGGTTATCAGTTTTATGATAACTAAACCCTTTGAAGAAATTGGTCTCTTTCGCAAACCTCGGAATTTTCCTGATTTCACAGGGCTCCAAATAATGTTATAGAGAGGTTTTTAATAGATGGGCGTTTCGCCGTTTGACGTTCGGACATGATGTCTTTGTAATCCTGCGTTGCGCTACTCAGCATCAGCTAGGAATGACTATTGCTGACTTTTTGGAAGCATTGTCAGCATAATAGTGGAATGACAGACCTACAAAGCTAATTTAAAGAGATTAATTGTGTGTGTGTGTGTGTGGCTAATGTCCCTGGGGGATGACAACATTACACCCCAGTCCGGTGTACATATGAATACAAGACATAGAAACAGACAAATGACACAATCACAGAAGAATTTTATTGACAGACGATGACACCGGCGATGGTCGATGGGTTGCAGCTCCCCTTTCTAGACGGGGTTCCAATTGCAGGCGGAAGACTGACCGGTTCCCCAGAATACAGCCAAGTCTTATGCGGGAATCGAACCCACACCCCCGGCGTGGCAGGCTGATGCCTTATCCACTTAGCCACTGGGCGACGATTAATTGTGTAGAAACATGTATTACTCAGGGGACGCTGATACAGAGCAGCATGTTTTGTAACGCTGTGGCCCAATGTATTTTAGTATTACGCCCTTATAGTGCAAGTAGGAAACTCGCACTATAAGGGTTTAAATTATCCATCCGTTGTTTGAATTATCCATCCGTATAACCGTAGGATTCAACTACTTATTTAAAAAAAACCTATTTAGAATTTTACAGAGTCGTATTAAAATAGAAGTTGCATAGGATTAAAAAATATTGGAAGACAAGGTAAGAAACTTTATGAACAGTTCCGAAAGGACAAAGTTCAAATTTTCCAGGCTGTAGGTGGCCGTCTTCAAGCGGATCTTTCAACTGCCACCCTAAGGTGTTAAACTACTTTTTCCTATAGACTCTTAGCAAAAAAACTTTCCAAGAATTCAGTGTCGTTGTCCCTCGGCATTTAACGAAAATTCAGTTGAAAAGGTAGTAAATAATTTGTTTTAGCAAAAAAGCAAAAAAACTTTCCAAGAATTCAGTGTCGTTGTCCCTCGGCATTTAACGAAAATTCAGTTGAAAAGGTAGTAAATAATTTGTTTTAGCAAAAAAGCAAAAAAACTTTCCAAGAATTCAGTGTCGTTGTCCCTCGGCATTTAACGAAAATTCAGTTGAAAAGGTAGTAAATAATTTGTTTTAGCAAAAAAGCAAAAAAACTTTCCAAGAATTCAGTGTCGTTGTCCCTCGGCATTTAACGAAAATTCAGTTGAAAAGATAGTAAATAATTTGTTTTATATTTTTCTTAACGACCACTAAATACAAAGCTAACAACTTCGGAAGGATATTATTTGTAAATGAAGAACATCAGCTGTCATGTAATAATCTAAACTCCTTGGGGCAAGTTCGTTTTGAAGTACTGTTAAAATTTTGTGTTCATTAAAGCACATTTTTTTCTTTTATATTTCTGAAGAAAATCTGAATTTCCAAACTAGATAGCCGTTCCAGAGTGTTTATATTCATAAACACACAACAGAAGTACATTTTGTTGACAACGGAGAAAAAATATCTGAAACATTGCCATGCATCGTTACAAGGGCATAAGCACATGTTTATTTTAACCTTACCGAAATTTTTAAACGACAAGCACATTAGTTTTTTTTTTTCATATTTTCCCCAGATTTAGTTTACATTGTTATAAATTATAAATGTCTACATTGTTATATGTTAAGTCAGAGATGCCTGTTTAGGAAAAATCCCATTTTATAACAATTTTATCATTAATATCTATCAACTTACTATCAGAACTTTCTACGGGGATAATCACTTATTTCCCTTACCTTTAAAAGAGTAAATTTAATCCCTTTCAAAAGATTAATTTTTTAAAGGTTTTATTCACTTTTTATTAACTCTATGTTCCTTAGCATAAGAAACGCCTAGTAATGAGAATGTACGAAAAGCCAAACCTTATTAGCTGTCAGAATCAGACTTTAAAATCCACATACGATAATCTTTTCACAAAGAGGCTTAAGTAGTTTGACCAATTTTTTTTTATATATTTCCCGCAGTTACTTCATATATTTTCCAGGAGGAAAGTTCTACACTGTATTACGAAATTTTTAATCTTTTAAAAAGCGAGAGATCGCAGTAAAAAATTCAGTTTTTTTTTTCTCATTAGACGAGTGTTTTTGCCCGGATGAAATGGCGAGCATAAAAACGCGTGTCACTGGGATGTTGTAAATATTAATTTACTTTTTATTATGCAAGAAAATTTTCGTTCAAAGTACAGCCGGCGTCTTAATGATTAATCAGCTCTTAGATAATCAGCTGGAAGGTAAGATGAATAATTCAGTGCCTTTATCAGCAAGTCATTAAAAAGAGCATGTTGTTTTATTGTTTCGGTTGCTTGCGACGTTTGAATGGAAAACGTATGTAAAAATTGTTTCATTTGTAACACATTTTATACATGTGTACAGTTTTAGTCCCAGAATTTCATTACATGAAATTTTCAAAATGTATCTGTTATCACAAATGTGCTATGTCAAATTTTAAAATGTATAATTTTTTAAAATATATATTTTTTTCTAATATATAATTAATGGGCTTGTGGCGGCTCTGTGGTACAGCGCGCGGGTTTTCGGTGCTGAGGGTGCTCAGATCGAATCCCGGCTTTGCACCACGAAAAATGCCTCCGTTCGTGTCGTCCCTTCATTGGGGGTAATGCTGTCCGCCTATATGGCGCCCCCATAATAAAAATGGGCAGTAAAATTGCGGAGTAGTATAGTCCAATGTTTGATTACAAGTGCCTCCGCATTGGTTAAAAAAAAAGAATTTTTTTCTCATTCATTTATGAAATATCTAACGTAAATTAATTTCTCTTATTCCTCTTTTTACAAAGATCCAATAGGGTAGTTTCCCCTATGACATGTTTTATACAGTCATAATGTAGTCTTTATACAGAAGGTTTGGCGTTGATATAGCATATACAGGGTGATTTTTATTAAACTGACACTACTCAGGGCCATCTGTAGCGTGATCTATCAACCAAAATTCCACCAAAATTGATAGAGGGACCAAGGACGACACGGGAAAGAGTTTCCACGGAAAAAAAAGTTCCAAAAGTCACCGATAGGGGAAGATATGGCGCTGTTGCAGTCGGCGCACCCGAGAATTTGCACAAAATGCAAGTAAAACATCAAAATGCAAATTCATAACTACGTAGTCGACAGCACTACCAGTATTTATGTCTATAAAGTTAACGGGTGAATATCGAAAAAGTTGTAATAAGCAGACAAATGAACAACAAAAAAATGTCACTTCGACACCGCTTTATGCAGCAAATTTACTTCTCCCTCCTTCAATGTGACCTGGTGGACGACCCATTGCATCCTGAACACTAGGTTCTCAACGGCCGAATGTAACATGTCATTAGGAATGTTCATCACAGTCCGGGATATGTTTTCCTTTAGGGCCACCAAGTTAGAGACTTCACCAAGATATACCTTGAACTTTAAATAACCCTACAGGAAGAAGTCACATGGGTTAGATCCGGCGAGCGAGGTGGCCATACAAGTGGAAAAAAGCGACTGATGACCCTTTCTTCTGTAAAGCGATGATGCAACAGATTCCGCACCAATCTTTATAGCCCAAAATACCGGCGCTGCTGTCGACTACGTAGTCATGAATTTGCATTTTGATGTTTTACTTGCATTTTGTGCAAATTGTCGGGTACGCCGACTGCAACAGCGCCATATCTTCCCCTATCGGCGACATTTGGAACTTTTTTTTTTCATGGAAACTCTTTCCCATGTCATTCTTAGTCCCTCATGAATATGCATTTTGATGTTTTACTTGCGTTTTATGCAAATTGTCGGGTACGACGACTGCAACAGCGCCATATCTTCCCCCATCGGCGACATTTGGAACTTTTTTTCATGGAAACTCTTTCCCATGTCATTCTTAGTCCCTCTACCAATTTTGGTGGAAATCCGGCTCATAGTTCGCGTTACAGGTGTTTCTGAGTAGTGTGAGTTTAATAAAAATCACCCTGTATTTTGTTGAAATAATTATTAGAAAGCCATTATCTTGCAATATTCCTTCTGTTCGCTTCCATGACTTTAAAACCTAATTCGGATTTTAAATTTCGTCACTTGGTTTGCAATGACTTTCAGAACAGAGTAAATTTTAGGTATCCATTTCTATGAGAACCCGTTCATCCTTATCCAATCCCTGAAATACTTTTCACCTAAGAATATCCACAATTTCGAAATATGTGAGCGTCTATCCTAGAAAATTATAATCTATTGATGGATATTTTAGAGAATTAATTGTTCTCTGCTTAGCCAGTGAAATAAGTCTCAATTAATTCTGGTAAATACCCGTCAATCAATTTATTAATGGGCTTAAAATTCGCAAATTTTCAATACCATGCACTGGTTTCTAGATATAATCCGGTACATTTCCTGCAAAATTAGTCTTTAATCATTGAAACTGTGTAATGCTATTCTCTCTTAAAACCAATTTTCGGCATAAATATCAACTTATGTTTATCTTTAAAAATTTCATAATTCACTTAAAATTCATAATATCATTACAGATTACTTTTGAATATCCAAAATCAAACTTATCACCATTTCTTATTCATTCTTATTCATTTCATTAACTTATCACCATTTCTTATAAAAGTGGTACACTTATTCAACATTTAAGTCAACTTTTTGAGTTTTCAAAGTCAGCTGCTTCATACTTTTGTTCAGAGTTAATGAATGAATGAATGACTTTTCACTGGTTTCAAAACTCGCATTCTTGCGGATGGTAAAGGTCTTTTTGGTGTTTCTTGGCTTTAATGTGGTATTCATTCGCGAAGTGCGAATGAATACCACATTAAAACCAAGAAACACCAAATTAATATTAATATGTATTTAAGCATTAATATGTATTTATATTTCATTTAAATGAAAAACAACAAAAACTAAAATTAAAAAAGAGCATGATTTTAAAATTGTACGCTTTCTGTTAAAACACAGAAAGTTATAAATTTCATTTATCTATATAAAACTAAGCTAGAAAAAAAAAGAATGAGTAGCATTTGTTCAATGTTTGGAAAAATATTTGGGAGTGCTACTCTCATATCATCGTTGTATGGTTTCTATAGCTACTCATTTTGAAATCCCGGTCTCGCGCATGTAAGTAAAAGCGAATGGAAGCAATGTAGCCTTGTAAGAATGTTTGACACATTTAATAATACCTTATATTTGGAACATATGAAAAACATAAAGAAAAATATTATAAACTAGCTGAAAACCAGTACTTCGCTACGGATTACATTCAAATTAAATTCAACGATCAATGTATGCAATTAATGCCAATATATATATATATATATATATATATATATATATATATATATATATATATATATATATATATATATTTAAGTTGCTAAGCCAAATTTTGGGCAGTCCGTGAGAGAAAACTACTGCATCAATTTACATCATTTTGGTCTTAAGCAAAAGATTGTAATCTGTAGATTTGTCAAATTTCGTTTTTGTAACCGCAATTTCTATTAATTAGCGATAATTTACAATTAAAAAATTGATTTCTTCGCATGCTCAGTGGCATGTTTACATCTGTCTTTAGAAACTCACTGTTTCTGCGCGTGCTCAATGACATGTTTTAATGATAAACACGTTTATTCCTTGAAGTCTCTCTAGATCGCTCTCTGCTATTTTTATTTTCATGATAATCACGTTTGTGAAATATAAGATTAAACCTGATGGAAATTGTTTATTTCGCTTAATTTGCGATAATTTACAGTTATTTCTTTCTGCGCATGCTCAGTGACATTTTTAAATGTAGCTTTAGATACTCACTAAGCACGATGCCACTTAAACACATTAATTTTTTCTGCGCATTATTATGATTTTCAACATTTGGGAATGATTTGTCGAGTGTAATTTGTGCATTAGTACATTTGTTTACTATCTAGCCGTCATGTTTTGGCGGATACCAACTAGTATATAGTTATTTATTTATTTATTTATAATAAATACAACGATCAATGTATGGAAATTATGTTAAAAAATGAAAAAATATATTTATAAAAAAATCGTAACGGATATTTTTATAGACAAAATAATGTAGTAGAAAATATTCAAATTAAATCTAATAGAACATACTAAAGAATATAGTACAGTTTGAGGTACATTTCTTTTACTGTATTTTAATATTTTTTTTGGATAATGTCCAATCGTCTGCCGCATTAGCAAGAAAAGAAAATTTTTTGTCCATTTCGTTGTTATACACGTGACGCAAAATTAGAAGAAAAGAAACCACGTGATCAACATTTAATAAATTAAATTGTATTAATTAATCTTTAAAAATTCGCCAAAAATCAGAAATGAAGGTAACGATTCGAAAAAGATTTTATTTTAAAGAAATTTTTATGATCTTTCTCGTGATATCAATTTTATAACCCTCGGATTATTATTTTATACGTAAACTGTAACGAATGCTACAAAAACAGCTTAAAATTTTAATTTATAAAAACTAAGAAGAATTTTTCAAAACTCTCTCTTAGTGCACCCCTACACTATAAGAAGAATCGCCATGAATAATTTCAGCCCTTTAGGTCCAGCGGTTTGATCTGTGCGTTATATGTGAGTCAGTCAGTCAGTTACGGAACCGTTATATATATATATATATATATATATATATATATATATATATATATATATATATATATATATATATATATATATATATATATATATATATATATATATATATATATATATAGATAGATAGATAGATAGATAGATATGGAAATATAGAAAGTGTAAAGCATGTTTCTTAATTTAGTAATTCAGCATGATATATTTGTTTCAGACTATTCGCGACACCTCCCATTTACTAATTAGTATATATTTAGAACTAAATTGTTGAAAAAGGTTCCTTACTCTTGTTCTAAATTTGTCACTTAAATTTAATACTGAGAGCGTAAAGTATACCTACTGGCAACTTTTTAGAGGCTCTTGTACCGCATCAAAATGTGGGCTTTGAGGAAAATGTGTTCATCATCGACAGAGTGTAGGAGTGAACATCTGTGCTTGCGTCAAAACAAAATAGATAATTGTTTTTCAATTTGAAGATAAAAGCGTCTTAAATCCTTGATAATTTATAGGGACAGCTTCTCATTTGTAATTTGTGCCCGAGACAAACGTATCTAATGCTTTCAGACTGATGAGAGCTACATCTATTAGCCCGAAACCAGTTGCCACTCCTTTGAATTATTTTGGATGTAAGAGGCTTTTACCTTCCACTTATTTGCTCTCCACAAGCCCTTGGCAAGTCCGAAGGGTTACTTCAATAATGTGAGCATAATTTACAGAGCAGAACTCCGAACCATTTACTTTCATTATACCACGCACTGCCGACTGACAGAACAGTTTGAGTCCACGATTTTGCATCCAGATTGAATACAATTGCGCTAAACTTTCAATTATCTATTAGTTTATGTATCGGTGAACTCTGGAAAGCGTGTATAATTCTAAAATTGCGCTGCATATTAAAAAATGTGAACTATACACAGATTTTGAATAAATTATGTAGATGGTTTTAGACAGTTTAATTAAAGTAACGAAACTTAAATCCTCAAATCTGTACTGTAAAATTCTCCCCTCTCTCTATCTAAATATAGACCTACACACACAAACAAACAAACAAACACACACACACACACACACACACACATACAAGTTGTCACCCGGCGTGGCATATACTGATGAAATTCCTGGATGGTGTCCAGCGGGGATTTCTTGCCAAATTGTCTCCAACTGTCTGGCTGAATCGGCAACATTCCGTTACAGTTGCCATCGCCTTCCCATCATGTCCGAAATGTGCTCTATGGGGAGGTGACCTAGGTGGTCAAGGAAGTGTTCGGCAACTTTGAAGGCAATTCATAGCACCACGTGCTGTATGCGGCCGGGCATTATCTTTTTCAAAAGTAATTCCGGGGTAGCGCAAGAGGAACGGCAACAAAACGGGTCACAGAATGACGTCTACGTACGGCTGTGCTGTAAGTGTCTCTAATGACTACCAAAGGGGTCCGGCTGTCAAAGGAAATGGTACCCGAGACCATAACGCCCTGTTGTGGGCCTATGTGGCGTGCGACAGTAAGGACAGGATCCCCACGCTACCCTGGACGTCTCCAGACACGTCTCCGGTGGTCGCCAAGACACAGTTGGAAACGGGACTCGTCACTAAAGACTATACGTCCCCTGTCAGAGCAGTCCCACGTCGATCGAGTTATGCACCACTGTAATCACGTCGATCGAGTTATGCACCACTGTAATCACGTCGATCGAGTTATGCGCCAATGTAATCGGACTTGACGGTGTACAGGCGTGAGGAGTAAGCGGCGTAACTGTCAGCGCGAGAGGAGTTTCAATTCTCTCAGTCGTCTGTCAATGGTCAGTTGTGTGCGGGTCACACGTCGAATGGCTAATAACGACGAAACCGGTGCTGTGACAGTTGATCTGACAATCGCTCTTTCTTCCCATCTGTTGGAGTCCGCTGCCGCCCGGACGCTTAAATCTGCCTTTGTTGACCCACTCATGCCAGCATCGTCTAATCGTTGCATCGCTTCGACACCCAGATGTGGAGCGATTCTTCGATTTGCCCAACCAACTTCTTTCAATCCGATGATACGACCTACTTCAAACTCTGACAAGCACGAATCCTTCGGCGAGGCATTGCTACGGTCGACGTGAGATATCCGCAGTCGAAATGCAACAAAAATTTTGAACAGCAGATCCAGAATCACTCCACACCTACTGGATGCGCAGTTCTGATGTGCTGGAACTCCCGCAGTTCATTCGTTAGACGCCAAATTTTAATCATTTGCTTGTTCAGACAAAACATGTTTAAGCACGAAATTTCATTAAAATCGGACAACTTCATTATGGTGCGTCGATTTTTTTTTTGTTATAAAGTGTATATACATATAACAGTGAAACTGTCCTATGGCGGCCAGTCATGGTTCCGATAAAAAGATGGCCGTTTTGAGGGGTAGCCGGCTAGAGAAGTTTTACATATATATATATATATATATATATATATATATATATATATATATATATATATATATATATATATATAGAGAGAGAGAGAGAGAGAGAGAAAGAGAGAGATAGATAGATAGATAGAGAGAGAGAGAGGGGGGGGGGATAAAGAAATACATATGAATAAGGTTCCGATAAAAAGTGGCCGTTTTCAGGGGTGGCCGGCTAGAGAAATTTTACATATATTTATATACTAGTTGGTACCCGTCAAAACATGAGGGCTAGATAGTAAATAAATGTACTAATACACAAATTATACTCAACAAAGCATTGCCAAATGTTGAAAATCATAATAATGCGCAGAAACAAATTAATGTTATGCGGCCTCGTGCTTAGTGAGTATCTAAAGCCAGATTTAAAAAGTCACTGAGCATGAGCAGAAAGCACATTTTTAATTATAAATTATCGCTAATTAAACAGTGCGAAATAAACAATTTGCATCAGGTTTAATCTTATATTTCACAAACATAGTTATCATAAAAATAAAAATGCCAGAGAGAGATCTAGAGGGACTCCTATGCATTGAAACATGTCACAGCATGCGCAGAAACAGTGAGTTTCTAAAGCCAGATTGAAATATGCCACTAAGCATGCTCATAAATCAAATTTTAATTGTAAATTATAGCTCATTAATAAAAATTGCAGTTACAAAAACCAAATTTGACAAATCTACAGATTACAATCTTTCATTTAAGACCGACATGAAGTAAATGGATGCAGTAGTTTTCTCTCACAGACTGCCCAAAAAGTCGGCTTAGCAGCTTAAATATATAGATATATATATACAGAGGCTGTTCGCACATATTTTAGACGAATTTCGTAAGCGGTAGCAAAAAATCGTTTGCTGCAAAAGAAATAATTACAATTGTACTATGTTTTTAAAAGTCAAAATTATCGTCTGCGGCTTGAAATTTTTGTTTTTATTCAAAATGGCGTTTTTAACAAAGCAGTGGTTCGAAGGCTATATTTATGCTCTTTCCGAAGAGAAATATGCATACTCCGTTATCCAAAAACGATGTGAAAGTCATGGTTTTGTGATATCTCAAGCGTCGATAGGTAATATCGCCAACAAGAAAGGAAAGAAACGTCAAATTGGAGCCTCAAGTGGGAAAAAAATTCCAAACAAGTGTCAAAGGAAAAAACGGACATCTTCGGCTATTGCAAAGGTACGTTGTTTAATGTTAAAAGAAAATCCCCCTATTCAAAGGACATTTGCAAAATCATTAAAATGCTCGGTGTCCACTGTAAACAAAATGATAAACGTTGATTTAAATCTTAAGAAAGCGAAAAAAACGCAATGTCCATCGTCTTCTTCCAAATCATATCGCTGAACGCAGGACACGCTGCAGAATTCTATATGAGAAACACTTATCCAAAGAAAAATGGAAAACAATTGTCACAATAGATGAATCATGGGTGTATCTAAATGATTGCAACAAAAAAAGAGCTATTTATTATCATAAAAGGGGAGAAAAAAATTTAAGCACATGGTTCAAAGAATCGAAAGAAAGTTTTTCTAAGGGATTCATGATTGTTGCTGGTTTTTCTTATAATGGCAAGTTAAAAATAAAGAGAGTGGAAAAGAATGTCAAGATTAACTGCAAATACTATCAGGAACATATTTTATCGCCAATTTTTCTGAATGAAATACCATCGCATTACCCACAGTGCCATCAATCTGTGAGACTCTATCAGGACAAGGCTAGCAGTCAAACATCAAAATCCACTGTAAATTTCCTAAAAGAAATGGAACAAAAAACTTGTATCAAGGCCATACCCTTCACTGATATCCCTACTAAATCTTCCGATGTATCACCTATGGATTTTTGTGCTTTCGGATTTTTAAAATCTTCATTATCCAAACGTCGTCCCAAAACCCTTACAGGATTCTGGAAATCTGTTCAGGAGGAATGGGATAGAATACCTCTTCTGACAATTCAAAAGGCATTATTATCCTGGAAATTGCGGTGTCGAAAGATAGTTCAGAATAAGGGATGTCAAATAGAACATTTAAAACACAAGAATTTTATGTAAAATAGTTTTGTGAATACAATATACATCGTCTAAAAAATGTGTGAAAAGCCTCTGTATATATATAGAGAAGGGAGAAATAGAGAATTACATATGAATATTCGTTATTTATTACCTTTTCACTCATTTTCAAGTTATTCCAATTACTTTTTGTATCAATCTTTTGTTAGATTTCGTGACACTTCAAACTCAGAAACAAGGTAGAAACTTGTCCCACGGCCGTTGTTTAAATGAGCGAACATTGCCAGCCTATTTCTTCAAATGTGCGCTTTACTATTCCTAAATGTCACTCGACAATTGGTCTGTCTGCATTCTTGAGACATCTTGTTTTTTTTAACCACTATAAATCTTTCACGCGTTATATATTTAGTAGATAGAAACGCACCCGAGGAAGGAAAAGAATTTGAAAAAGGTTTTTCCAAACGTGAATAGTAAATATGAATAATGAAGCGAAACAGAAAGGAGAGAAAAAACGAAAGATGGCGTCAAATGCGGGGTACTTCTGGAACTTCGGGGAAAAGTAAATGTTACCTTTCGAAGCGAATTGTTAGCGTGAGTGAAAGCACTACGTCAAAATTCTGTGAGCACGATCTTGGAATTTATTTCCGAATGGACACAACAAACTTCACACAGACAATTTTTTATAGAAAAATTGAGTTCTTTTCAGGGAGTGAGAAAAACTTGCTGAAAAGAAAAGAGCTTAGAGAAAGAATTACCTTTTTTTATGGATTTTATTCTAGAACAGAAAAAAAAATTATATGTAAAATTTATTGAAAGTTATTTTGGAAAAAAAAAACTTGTAGCCTTTTTTATTAAAAAACTACGTGTTAGATAAATTTTCTTTTTCTCAGAGAAATGAAAGGGAAATAATTTTAAATTGAATCAGATTTTCTTTTAGAAAGATAAAAAAGAATTTTTTAGTGTATTATGGTAATATCAATGATGTTTTTTAGGTTTTAAAAGTTTCGTCCAAACTGTTGACCAGCTGTATACTAAAATTAACTTCTAAGAATCGCCAAAGACGCAAACATGTGGTGTCAGTGGAGATAAATTTTCAAACTTAGAAGTATGTGCTTGGTACATGATGAGGTTTATCATAAGGAAGTCGAAACCCTAGAATATCTTCTACATCTGATGAAAGTCAATTTTCCTCTTATCAGTTCTGCTTTTATGTCAAGATATCTTTACTCGTATATATTAATTTGACATTTCATTTTTTGACATCTAAGGTAATATGAATTTTTGGTACTCCTGGTGAGAAGACCTGATACGAGGACAGAACCCGGGTCCGCAGCTCAAGCCCCTCAAGTAGCTGAGGCTACAGGAACACGCCACGATTCCCGGCAGAGATTTTTGCGCTTGACATCTAAGGTAATTTTTTACTTCACGCTTTGCTTTTAGAATAAAAGAAAATACATTATCAACTCATCTAATGCATAAGTGTGTTGATTACTTCAGACGCAAGCGTAAAAAATGCATAAAATAATATACAATTAATAAAAAAAAGGCGAAATATCAGTTTTCTCGAAATGAGGTCAGTTTAGCATCTATGACAGTTTCTAAAATGCCTTTGAATAGATTGCGCTTGAAAAACAAGCGAAACAGTTTGCGGAGAAGGAAAAAGGAAAATATGATTTTGTTGCATAATCACTCGAGAGAGAGAGAGAAGGCTCAAGGAAATATCTGAGACGTACACATTCGAAATGCAACTCCACCTCATACATGACTTTCTTTGAATCATATCCTCATTAAATCGGGAACCACAGGTTTCTGATGTAACTAACTAAAAATGAATTGAATAATTCATAGTACTCCCCCGCTGATTTTTGAAGTTCTGATTCATCATTAATACAGCAGCGATTCTTCATTTTTTTTATTTTAACCTGTCAGGAATAAAATCTAAATGAAAATAAACGCATATATAGGATAAGGATATATTTTCCCTCTTATTCTGGAGTTTTTTTTTCCACTAGGTTTGAGCGTGTTTGCTAGCTGACAACGCGTTGAAAATAGAATAGTTAAAATGAAGTTTGTTTGTGCATGGAATCGTTGATGCACAAATTTAAATATGCAGGCATATTAAACGGTTTCTTTATTGTACTTCATAATCGCAAGCCATTTCTGTGTTAATTTATCAAACGATTCCTTATGAACTTTAGTGCTCGTAGAAGCAGAGTTGTATGTTTTGCTAGTTGTCTTAGATTATATATACAGTATTATATATTGTCTTAGATTATATATACAGTCAAACCCCGGTATATATAAGTCTTATATATTGTCTTAGTATATACAGTCTTATATATACAGTCTTATATATATTGTCTTAGTATATACAGTCTTATATATACAGTCTTATATATTGTCTTAGATTATAAATATGCAGGCATATATTAAACGGTTTCTTTATTGTACTTCATAATCGCAAGCCATTTCTGTGTTAATTTATCAAACGATTCCTTATTTGTGAACTTTAGTGCTCGTAGAAGCAGAGTTGTATGTTTTACTAGTTGTCTTAGATTATATATACAGTCTTATATATTGTCTTAGATTATATATACAGTCAAACCCCGGTATATATAAGTCTTATATATATTGTCTTAGTATATACAGTCTTATATATACAGTCTTATATATATTGTCTTAGTATATACAGTCTTATATATACAGTCTTATATATACAGTCTTATATATACAGTCTTATATATTGTCTTAGATTATAAATATGCAGGCATATATTAAACGGTTTCTTTATTGTACTTCATAATCGCAAGCCATTTTTGTGTTAATTTATCAAACGATTCCTTATTTCTGAACTTTAGTGCTCGTAGAAGCAGAGTTGTATGTTTTACTAGTTGTCTTAGATTATATATACAGTCTTATAAATTGTCTTAGATTATATATACAGTCGAACCCCGGTATATATAAGTCTTATATATTGTGTCTTAGTCATACATATATATAAGTCTTATATATTGTGTCTTATATATATGATGTCTTAGTATATACAGTCTTATATATTGTCTTAGATTATATATACAGTCGAACCCCGGTATATAACGAACTCACGGATATAACGAACGAAAATTTTGGTCTCGCCGTTTTCCTATTGTATTTAATGCTAATTTATCCTTTTATAGCGAACCTCCGAAATCTTAAGAATCGGCTATAACGAACCTTTATTTCAGTCGACTACTGATTTTTTTAAAAATTTTTAAACTTTTTAAGAATGTTGAAGATACAACGAATGTTGAAGAAGAAGATGATGAAGATTTACCTATCGCGATGTCGATAGAAAAGCACAAAATTTCAATATTCTCAGATTGTGACATGTAATTGTTCGAAACATGTGACGATGAAGTCATTACATGCGAAAATCCGACTGATGAAGTATGACGGAAGAAATTAAAAGGAATCATTCTGAAATCGAAGATTCTGCATCTGAGGCTGATGAAGAGGAGCACACAAATGACGAAATCCCCACCATCTCAGGTGCTACAGCAGCGATGCGTGTAATTAATATGTTTTTGTCTACACAAACAGGGGAAGAAAAAGTATTGGAGTCATTTGATGCATTGGACAAAGAAATTCATAAAATTTTTTTGAAATCGGCATCACGTCATCAGAAGATTACCGATTATTTCTGTACAAAAACAGTGAGCAACAATTGAAGGTAAATGAATTTATTTCCATTTGTCTTTATTTTTTATTAATTTAATTAGTATTGTGAGTTTAATGATCTTTTTAACAGATTTTATCACTTTTTAATACATCATTATTGAATACTCAAAGTAACTAATGAGTTATACATTTTGTGAACTCAAACATTTTTCTTAACGGTATGGATATAGCGAACCACCGGATATAGCGAACGAAACCTCTGGTCCCTTGAAGTTCGTTATAACGGGGTTCGACTGCATAAATTTTTTAATGACTTTCTTATAAAATAATTCTGTTTAAATTTGGTTGATCTTTTTTTTTTAAGTTATGAATTTATCTTTTCCCGATTGTCAAGGTTACGAAGACCACTGTAGACGAAAAATAAATACATGAAAATACCTAAATAGAATTTCAAAGAGATGCACAACATCTACAGCTGAAGTCTTTACTCATAGGGTAGCTGGCTTCACAGAAACGATCGGAAAGAGAGCTTTTGAAGAGTGCAGGACAACGAGAGGCTCCCTCAAGATGGCTCCTTTATCATACGCAGAGTTTGCAGAAAGGATCGGGGGCGGTATTAATGCGGTGTAAGTGCTTCGATAAACAATCAGCAACAATGACGAGACAGAATCCAGCAACCCCCTGCGCCTTGGCCACTTAGGAAAGGCAAAAATTTTATCCCTCCAAGACTTCTAAAAGGACCTATCAAAGAGGCCTCGATTGACGCCATAGTTTTTTGTTTAACTGTTTGATTGTGTCAAATGCTCGCCAAAAGGAGAGATTTGTGAATCGCTGCGCCTCTCTTGGCCCAGGAATAGGCAATATCGTTGTCAAAAATTGTTTTCTTATTTCTTTCGTCATACCTACAATTTCTTACGTGCGCGGTGGCCTTGTTGGCAAAGGCAGCGGCAAAGGCCAGTGATCTGAACGTCACTGGTCAAATGCCAGCTGACAAATAAACCGCCGTGTACACTAATGACGACTGGTGCACGAAAAATCTGTCGTGAAGGCAATGTCCTCCAATTTCTCAAATTTACCTCTGGAGTTGCGGGGTCAAGTGTTCCGGTCTCGTCACTTGACTCGGTTCTAAATTACAGGACCGACTGGTAGGGGGTAGTGCTGGCCACTTATACAGTGCCCCCTTAAATGAATGGCCAGTAGTCTCGCTGTGTATACACAAGCGAATGTCTAGCGACAAACTCTTCCGGGTTCGAAAAAAAACCCTGCAATTTCCTAATCATTGCTGAGTTAGTGTTGGAGAAGCTTCTGGCACTCAAGGATAAGGTAGGTGTCCCAAATATCGCCTACTAGAACTTTTTTTTGACATTTCATCCACTGTTTAGTTTCTGATTAGGCTGGAAACTCAAAGAACATCCCTAAGAACTATTTCCTTTGGTATCCTGAGATCAACCAGCTCCAAAACCAGTGCCAGTTTCTAGCTAAATTGGAAAAATTGAAATTTCCAGTGAACTCCAGAGTGGTTCCTAATATCGCCTACCTCTGTTCTTCTTACCGCCTACCAGGCAAAATTAGGAGCACCTGTTAAAAGGCGTTGATATCAAAGTCTCTGTTTAGTGCACTTTCAAATGGTATAAGCAAAATTAGAATTTGGATGCACCTACCTGGTCATTCGCTGGATTCTGATTCTTGGGAGCCAAAGTTTACGAAGACAACAGCCAAAACAACTTCAGACACCATACAGATTCTGTTGTCAGTGATAAGAGCGTTGTCGCTATTGCCGCTGTTAGTACAAACCCAGAACTAAGAAGTTAATGCATTTTCTCATACATGGCGCGAATCATACTTTAGAAACACGAGTAGGCGATATTAGGCAAAGGGGCGATATTTCGGACACTCACCCTATCAACAAGGTGGGGAGTCCTAGAACAGTTAACAGTTATAATTTAAATACATATTTATAAATGCATATTAATGCTTTTCAAATAGTTTCTCAAAATGTGCTTATTTCGTTTTCCTATTCTCTTGTTAACATTTTCCTAATTTTTTTTAATTAGCCATTACCAATAAATTTTCATTGGGGTCGCGTGATTTTTTATTTAACCCTTCGGTTAAATAAAAATATATTCGGAAGAAGATATTCCATCAATAACCAGGCAGATATAGATGGAATATCTCTTTCCCAGGTATTCCTAACTAGAAATTCAGAGGGTATTTGTGGCTTATTACATTTCATGGCAGCCACAATCGTCAAACCATTTCTCCTTCATTCTTGACCAGCTTCTATTGAACAGAACCAATTATCATAAGTTATATTACGGTTCGTTTTGTAGAGGCATTTAGCGAGTCGAACGAGTGATTGTGTTGGGATTTTTAATGTTTGCTCTGATTTTAATCTAATCTTTACCTGAATCATAGAAGCTGGCGTCACGAATCGCCCTTCCACACTGAAGAGAGGATATTCACTAAAGCATGTGTAGATTCATAGTACCCAAGGTAGAAGGGTGGGGGCCCAGAGTAGAATAAAGAAACCATGGCTGCCTGAAAGGAAGCTGTTCCCACCGAGGGGTTAAAGAAAAATGGATCGAGGTCTAAAAAAGTTTGCGCACCTTTGTATTAATTAATTAGTGTTATAAAATCTTTCGGAATGACATTGGATGCGTTCTTATGGCCGAAGTACATGACTGTTCACTTACATGTGTAAGGTATACATAAGATTCGATTCACAAGAATCGAACTTTTGAGTGAATGAATTAAAGAAGCTGCTTGAGATATGCTAATTTCGGCATACGCGCTTGGTATAAATTCCAAGCAGCTTGATTAATACAGAGGTTGAAGGAAGGTTCTTGTTAAGGTTGATAGATAAGCGAGTTAGGGGAGCTACGAGTAAGCAGCTCCAGGTTTTAACCGGCGCTAGTGCTTAGGGGGCCCAAAGTTTACGTGGCAGTACTGCTGGTTTGACTCTCTGCTGGTTTGTGAGTATTTGCAAAGTGTATTTCTATTGAATGTTAATATATACTCCGTACAAGTAGTACGTATGCTTATTGCTGTAAAAGCAAATTCTATATGTGCAACGAATTCAATAAACATTGTTTCATGTATAAACTGTGTTTGTATCAAATTTATTTAGAGTGCCACTTCAAATTATATACACCCAAGTCTGGGTAGAAGTGAGCTTTTCTCTATACATGTTCTTTGGAAACTGATATTTCAGTGTAATGTTCCCCGTCAACATATTTCTAGCACATTTTAAAAGGAACATTCGCTTAAATTGCTTTCTTAATTTTGCTTATTGAAAATTTTTCATCCCTAACTACCTTCCAGGCTGCTCAATTTAAAAGCTCAAGGCATAAGTGCCATCAGGAAGAAATACTGTTAAAAATACATATTCATGGATATATAGCTTATGTAATTAAGCTTTAATAATACATTACTCCCAAATTCATAGGCAAAGTGAAAAAGTATGAAACAATCCAAAACTTCTAGTCAGTCAGTTTCCTTTCATATAATATCTGTGACATAAAACAATTTACGTACATTGGTGTATGTTAAATTCCTATCATATTGACATTTATAATAATTCGACGAATTTAAATTACCTCACGTATTATGACACTTTATCTGCACAATAAAAATAAAATGTTGTTTTGGACATATATCTAAAATGGAAGTATATCTAGAAGGTAAGAAAATATGTTAAAGATACAAAGCTGCCAAACACTAAGGCAAACACAAAATTTAGAATCATTACAACCTTAAAGAGCTAGGTTATTTAACCCGAAACAGCCTTTCGTTTTTAAAGTGTGGAGATTGAATGACAAAAGAAAAAGAAAGTTGTGATGTCATGTTTTTAGATAAAAAAAATTTCTTACCTAAAAACTAATATCTTCTCCATCAAATCACGTTTGTTCAGCCTATTTTTCTATAAAACATTCAGAACTAAAAAAATTGGATGCTTTCAGCTGTATATTTAGCAGTTTTTAAAAATCTGTTTACTTTTGCGATGAATTCTGAAAGTAAACAAACTTGAATGTGAATGAATCACGTAGCTCAAGTATTCATATCGCGTAGTGAGCTGTAAAAAACTGGATGGCAGTCTACTACTCCAATCGCATGAAAATCTAAATAAATAAAAAATAATGAAAGGGTTTGCTTTTACAAGGTGTGGATTAAATGCAATATTGTTAGATAATTCGGGATATTTTTTAACTTTCATATACTTTTTCCACTGTGACGTCATTATTAGTATTATGACGTCAATTCTTTAGTATTCTTTATATTAGATTTAATTTGAATATTTTCTTCTACATTATTTTATCTATAAAATTATCCTTTACGATTTTCTTATAAATATATATACAGTCAGACCTCTATTTAACGAAGTCGCTAAATCCCGAAAAAAAGTTCGTTATATGGAAAATTCGTTAAATAGAGATTCACCTTTTAAAATACTTTAAACTACACAAAACAGATTTTAAATTCATAAACACTAAATATTATTAATAAAAGTAATTGATCCCACCTTTATTTTGTAAATTTATGTTTATTTGTTTTATATATCTTACCCATCAAACAGAAATCTGCAAGGAAAACAAGTATAAAACAACATTTTCCGGGAATACACTGTATTTTCAATTTAAAAAAATTATATTAAAATTAATGAATTTTAATGACATTATCGCATTTATTATAACAAATAATTTTAAGCATACATTACCCCATGCGTCCTTAAATTTAATTACTGATAAAGTCTGTTAATTTTGGTCTGAGTTTTTGTTTGAAAAAGTGTTTTCTCTCGTAATACGTCTCTCATCTTTGCAATGCACCAAAAACCCCTTCAGGCGTATTTTTTTCAAACTGCAATCCGCGTCGGAATGTGTTATAAGAAAGTTAATGTGTTAAATGTGTTAAAAGAAAGAATAAGTTTGAAATGTTCAGAAATATTTTGAGAAATATAGAGAAAAAAAATATTGGATCACAAGAAAAAGTTCGTTAAATAGAGAATGCACTTCGCTATTTGGAGGTAATTTTACGAAGAAATTCACAAAATGTTCTTGGTTCCAAGGAAAAGTTCGCAAAATAGAGAAATTCGCAAAATAGAGGAATAGAGGTTCGTTAAATAGAGGTCCGACTGTATATATATTTTACATCAATTGTATACATTGATCGTCGTATTTACCATATAATATATATATATATATATATATATATATATATATATATATATATATATATATATATTTATATATATATATATATATATATATATATATATATATATATATATATATATATATATATATATATATATATATATATATATATATATATATTTGGCATGAATTGCATACATTGACCGTTGTATTTAATTTGAATGTACTCCGTAGCGAAGTACGGGTTTTCATCTAGTTCTACATAAAATAACAAATGTAAAAAAAATAAGAAAATTAATGTACGATAATGGACGTTAAAATCAAATAATGATCTCTAAAAATACCTGGAAATAAAAAGTCTTCCTTTTTACCAAAGCATTTATTTTTTTTTCAAAGCGTATTAGTTATCAACTCATATCACAAAAGAATCTTCTCAATGCATGTATGAATGCTAACAAGAACAATAACTCCCTATTGAAAGATAACATAATGTATAAGGCCATAAGAAAACAGCGCAAAAATTTTATGCAACATGATATGTTTATCATCCGATTTGTAAAGTATTTTCAACCTTTACTGTTTACTGTGGAGATAGGTGATTCAAGAGTCAAGAGAAGTTATGAGTTATTAATCAAGCATTAACAGTGTTTCAACTTCCCGCAATATATTTACAAAATGTAGTCCTTTTTTGCGAATCATCTGTTTTCGACGGACTTTTTTCTTCCTTTTTTAGACTTACTATTCGACAACAAACGCATGAAATAATTTTGTAAATCATTTGGACTGTATACGAAACAATTTTAATTCACACTGCTCTCTATATGGACGAAAGTTAAATGACAGAAAGCTTTGAATAATGACACTAATCAAAGCCAAGAAAAGCCTCTGAAAGTAGTCTGTCTTAGCAACTGAGTAACACTTTTCACCCTTTTGTAGAATAATAGACAAATATAAAAATAATTGAGAATTTTATGGCTTTAAGCAACTATTGTATTCTGAAATTCTGAATGTTTTTAATATCATACTTAGCTTTCATTGATAAATCGAAGAACTTTCTGCGAACTAGTCACTAAAGAAACTTTAGGTATTTACTTGCAACTAATATTTGAAGAAATCGTTAATACAAAGTTTATATAATTATGTTTGAGGTTCACAGTTATTCTGTAATCGTCGCTATGCACTTATACTCTTCATATAAATAGTCGTCACATATTTCATTTGTAACTTACTTGTTATAACAAAATTGTATTTGATTTCAAATATTGGGTTTCGGATCTGGATGTTGTCATATTGTGAATCATTACCTATGCAGGTTGTGTTTGACATCTGGCTAAACTAACATATGCTAACATATTAACTTTATTAACATATTTAAGACAGTGAAAATTTGCTCTAAGAGAGTTATTGTAAATACTACAATAAAGATTTTAACACTAACACTTTTTCGAGAAGGCAATCCTGATGTTGGGACAAATACCATTTTACTCGATTTGGGGGGGAAAATTGTAAGGACATAGATAAATACACATTAATGCTAAATGTTTTTTCCTTCAAACTTTAAAAGGTGGTGAGGGTGGGGAGTGTCTTTTATTGAAGACAAAAGAAGTTTTACATGTTATAATATTATACGAAACTTTAAGAAAAAAAAAGATCCCAATGTATCAGCAAAATGTTTATTTTAGTTACCACGACAAATTACCATGATCTGTCCTCTTGAAAGTAATGGATTACCAAATTTCGGCAAAATAATTCGAATCAATTGGAAAAAAGAACTGGTTTTTCTCTCCTTCAACAACATATTATGACGGGTCCAGACTCCTAGCTTCTCAGTCTAGCTACCGAGTACCTCAGACCTTACTTGTCTGAAATGAATTCGTCTCGACGTTTCAACAAAGAGCACAGAGACGGGCTGTGCAAACTCTTATATTTTAGTTTCATTTAAAAAAAATATGTACAATAATTCGTATAAGATGCACTTCCAGTGCGGTTCAGGCCCCCAGTCTAAATTATTGCGGAATTTTCAGCGTCAAGCCCCGGTAATGCTCGTAATAAAGTTGATGTCTATCACGAGCCCTTTTCTGATTGTTGTCCTAGTCATATCTTTGTGAAGAAGAACATTCAGTCTCGAACTCATTATGAATAATTCTGGTAAACATGTTCTTAAGTGTGTGCAGTTAAACCTTCACAAATCTAAGGTTGCGACACAGCAGCTTATTTTAAATATGGAAACTGATGATATTGACTGTGCTCTTGTTCAGGAACCCCATTGCTACAAAGGTTCCCTTCCTGGTTATCCTAGTACTTATAGACTTTACTATGGTTCTAATTCCGGCGTTGTTAAGGCGGCCATTATCGTTCGTTCGCGTGACCTTTCAGCTTTTCTTGACCTTAAAAATACAGATTATAATATGGTCACTTTGGATGTTTCTGTTGGAATTAATACGTTCACTCTTTTCTCCTACTATTTTGAGCCTTCAAGAAACATTGACCTAGATCTTCATAAAATTAGTCAAGTTTTTACGTACAAAAATCTCAATCGATTGATTTGGTGTATGGACTCGAATAGTAAATCTGAACTTTGGTTTAGTCCCTCTTCTGATGCTCGTGGATATAAATTAAGTGATTTTATTTCTGCCAACAACTTATTTGTTATAAATGAAGACTGTGGACCTACTTTTCGTGCCACCCAAGGTTCAAGTTACATTGATGTTACAGTTATTGGTACTGATTTACTTGAGGATACTTCATGCTGGTGTCTTTCTGCAAATGAATCCCTTTCTGATCACATGACGATAGAATTTCAATTTTGCCTATCCACTGACCGTTGCGACGCTTCAGATATTCCCTTCATAATATTCAATACAAAGAAAGCTAATTGGTGTCGTTTTCGGAATGTTTGCTCCTCCCATGTTGCCCGTTTCATTGACATTCTTAGTCGCTGTACTGATGATTCTTGTCTTAATACTATTGTTGAAGAATTTGGCTCGGTTCTTTTCAAGGCGTGCGTATATTCAATGCCTGTTAAAAATCATGGCGTGCACAATGTTCCTTGGTGGTCTGTTGATATTGGTTGTATGAGAAAGAGACTTAATGCAGCCAGGCGTAGATTTCAACGTTCAAGAAATTCGATTCTTAGGGAGCTGTATAAGTGTAAATATCTTCAGTATAGAAAAGAATATAATCAAATGCTTATTGACGCTAAATCCAACTCTTGGAAGACATTTCTTTCGACCATTGATGTTAATAATGTGTGGAAAAGAATTTATACTTACGGTGTTAAAAGAAATTTCACGCAAACAGTTGAAATAACGGGTATTCATCTACCGTCAGGAGAAACTACAAGCTCTTCAGAAGAGACAATAAATGCTGTGCTTCAAAAATCCTTCCCCTCTGATTCAGAGGAAGATGACAACGACTTACACAGAGAGTACCGCAGGTCTGCTCAAACCGCTTACCTTTCTTCTCTCGATCCTCCTTTTACCTGTGATGAAGTTAATACAGTTATAGCTATGCTACAGCCAAATAAATCACCTGGTCCTGATTCCATCACAAATGAGATCATTAAACAGTTCCATTTTATGTTTCCTTCTTTTCTCCATAAACTCTTTAATATTTGTCTGGATGTTGGTATTTTTCCACGTGTTTGGAAGTGCGCACAAGTGATACTTATCCCCAAGGGAAATGAGTCTAAAATACCTCATTTGGATAATCTAAGATGCATTAGCTTACTTCCTGCTTTAGGTAAGTGCTTGGAGAAACTTTTCGTTAACAGAATTTGCTGGTTTTTGCACCGGGGAGACTTTTTTTCTAGTGACCAGTACGGCTTTACACCTCAGAAGAGTACTGAGGATGCTTTGTTACGTTTAAGTGAGATTGTTCAGAGAGGTAAAAAGAAAAATTTGCACACAATCTTGGTTTTTCTGGATATAAAAGGCGCTTTCGACAATGCTTGGTGGCCTTGCATTCTCAACCTTCTTAAAAAAGCGGAACTACCACTGAATATTTTTTCACTGGCTGCTGACTTTTTAAAGGACAGAGTAGCCAAATTGAGACTGGGCTCAGCTTCCACTATCCATCGGCTTAAGAGGGGTTGCCCTCAAGGCTCAGTTTCTGGACCTGCCTTTTGGAATTTGATTATTAACGATCTCCTCATAAAACTTAATAAACTTGCCTGTTGTGATACTATTGCTTTTGCGGATGACCTCCTATTTTGTTTCCAGGGTAGGGATCTTCCTGCGACTTTCCTTTGTGCTCAAGAAACCTTGAACCTTGCTACCATATGGTCAAAAGATTTTAAATTGGAATTTAACTCTGCTAAAACCAAAGTCATGTTTATTGAAAAACGCAATGTTCTTTATGACGCATTCCAGCTGTTTCTCGACGGAACTCCCTTGGCTGTTGTAGGGCAATTTAAGTATCTTGGAGTTCTTCTTGACTGCAAGTTTTCTTGGAAAAAACACCTATCTTACATTTCAGAGAAGTGTGACAAATTGCAACGTGGTTTATGTCGCATTGCACGTAATACGTACGGCATCAGATTTGATGTCCATTCGCTCATTTATAAGCAAGGCATTGAACCTTTCATTTTGTACGGCTCTAGAGCTTGGGGTATGGCGCTCAAGAAGAAGATTAATTGTAAATATCTCCGACACATTCAAAGGCGTATTCTCTTGCGAGTCATATGTGGATATCGCACCTTAAGCTATGAATCTGTTTATGCAATTTCTGGTTTTCCTCCGATCGACACTGCCATTCTTCATAATATCACCTTTAGAGAAAATTTCTCTACTTCTTCTACTTCTGGTTACGATTATGTTTTACCTCCATCTGATCTTCCTCATCCCACGGAGAGAAAGGCTATCAATGTTATTAATTATTGCAACAAAACTGCAGGTGATTTCCCTGTTACTTGCTATACTGATGGCAGTAAAATTGATGGCAAGGTTGGTTTCGCTTTTGTTGCCTTCAAGAATGGCATTGAATTCGAGCATTTTCAATTTAGAATTCGAGATGAATGCACTGTTTTTATAGCTGAACTTTTATGTTTAAACTTTGCCATTAAATGGATCATGAATCGAGATAGTGCTGACAAAGATTATCTCATTTGTACCGATTCACTTTCATCCTTGGAGACCTTAAAATGTATTGCTTCTGCCAATAGCATTATCGTCGAAATTCAAAGGCAACTCAAAACCCTTGAAAGTAAAAACGTCTCTGTTTTCTTTGCTTTTGTTCGTGGGCATACTGGTATCTTTGGTAACGAGCGAGCCGACTTCCTTGCCAAGTCCGCTACAAGGCGTGAAATTGACATTAGTGTCAATATTCCCAAATCTTTTTTTAAGAAGGTCATGTTTGAGAGTATGGTGGAGTCATGGAACCAAGAATACGTCAGCTCAAATAATGGTAGTTTAACCAAGAAATTTTTCCCGTCCATTAGAATGAGACTCTCTTGCCATCACTTCTTTGCTAACTACAAATTGACTCAGTTCCTCACAGGACATGGAAATTTTAAAAGCTATTTGAGTAGATTCAAATTGTGTTCGGCGACCCCCTGTGATTGCAGCGTTGGTGGCGAGGAAAATGCTGAACATGTTCTGTTTTTGTGTTCGAAGTACCGCAGGGAGAGAAATATTTTTAAATTGGCTCTTAAGGACTTAAATATTAACTGGCCTCCCAATTTCTCTCTGCTCGTTTCTGGGAAGTGTGCTTTCGGCTTATTTTGTAAATTTATTGTAAATATTTGTAATTCTTCTTAGTTTCTTTTATTTGTTTTATTTTGTCTGTTTCTTATGTTTTCTTAGTGTTTTATACTTACCTCTGTAAGTCCCGTGTGATACTTTGTGGTACACGGGAATTTTATGTGTATTTTTTAATTAAAAAAAAAAAAAAAAAATCTCGGCGGTCACCTTGCCTCGCAAGCGAATCAGTTCTCCAGCTCTCTCTGTCTGACGGAGCTGAGTGCCGTTCGCTTTTAACACCTCTACAAACCTCCCACCTTGAACAAAAGGCCGTCTCTTTCCATCTGTGGTGCAATCCGCTCGGGGTTCTTCGGGTGTCGCTGTGTCTGGTCTATTCACAACCGAAGAGGAGTCCAGTTGTTGGTGTTGACTGCTAGACACTCCCTTGACGAGCCATGTCATTATCGCCTAAAGCAAAAAACTGCTAACTGGAAAATAAAGCTCGTTAGTTACATTCCACAATCGACTTCAAAAGACGGCTACGTGACAGACGTCACAATATGCTTTGAATATAATTCATTATAAGTCTTTCGAATCGAATTTTCGAATGTTTCATGACAATATACCTATGACCTGTCAGCATAAATAGTCTCTAATTTGCTGTTTTGTGATTACTTACCTTCCACTGTATTCCTCCATTCTTTCTCAATACTTATTCTTCAACATCACTATTTCTCCAACAAAATTTCTACTTGGACATTATCCTCATTTGGACGAAATGAGGATAACATTTCTTCCACTGTAGGAATGAGAACGGAATGTAACATTCCTTCCATTGAGGATAACATACCTTCCACTGTATTCCTCCAATCTTTCTCAATATTTATTCTTCAACATCACTATTTTTCCAACAAAATTTCTACTTGGACATTTTCCTCATTTGGACGAAATGAGGATAACATTCCTTCCACTGTAGGAATGAGAACGGAATGTAACATTCCTTCCATTGAGGATAACTTACCTTCCACTGTATTCCTCCAATCTTTCTCAATATTTATTCTTCAACATCACTATTTCTCCAACAAAATTTCTACTTGGACATTATCCTCATTTGGACGAAATGAGGATAACATTCCTTCCACTGTAGGAATGAGAACGGAATGTAACATTCCTTCCATTGAGGATAACTTACCTTCCACTGTATTCCTCCAATCTTTCTCAATATTTATTCTTCAACATCACTATTTCTCCAACAAAATTTCTACTTGGACATTATCCTCATTTGGACGAAATGAGGATAACATTCCTTCCACTGTAGGAATGAGAACGGAATGTAGCATTCCTTCCATTGAGGATAACTTACCTTCCACTGTATTCCTCCAATCTTTCTCAATGTTTATTCTTCAACATCACTATTTCTCCAACAAAATTTCTACTTGGACATTATCCTCATTTGGACGAAATGAGGATAACATTCCTTCCACTGTAGGAATGAGAACGGAATGTAACATTTCTTCCATTGAGGATAACTTACCTTCCACTGTATTCCTCCAATCTTTCTCAATGTTTATTCTTCAACATCACTATTTCTCCAACAAAATTTCTACTTGGACATTATCCTCATTTGGACGAAATGAGGATAACATTCCTTCCACTGTAGGAATGAGAACAGAATGTAACATTCCTTCCATTGAGGATAACTTACCTTCCACTGTATTCCTCCAATCTTTCTCAATATTAATTCTTCAACATCACTATTTCTCCAACAAAATTTCTACTTGGACATTATCCTCATTTGGACGAAATGAGGACTGTTGTCCTGATTTAGGAAGCAATGGCGATTCACCCGCTTGCTGCTACAGTTATGAAGAAGTCAAGGAAAAATGTGTTTTACATGATTCGTCAGGATAAGGGGTTCCTCATGACCTGGAGAATACGAAGTTCGGAACGAACAGCCCATACAATTGAATAAGTTGTATAACCGCATCATACCACAAGACTCTTATATAAACCTAATATTTTCGAAATTTATCCATTAGTAGTACAATCACAGAAACAAAAGCGTATACGTACTATAGTTAATAAAAATTTTACACAATGAAACGCCAAATATAAGTATTAACAAAGTAGTTTTTAATTAAAATTTTCAAATTTCTATTCGATGTGCTAATTTATTTCTTGCTCTCTGCAAAACTCTAATTTTCTTTCAATTTAATCAGATTCTTTAAGATATTAAAAAAAAATAAATTATATTAATGAAACATCCACGGTTTTTACTGCGTAAAAAGAAACATTTTTTCTAGAAAACTTTTCAGCTGCTGCAGGACTAAGTAGATTTATTAATTATCCCTGAATAAATTTTGCTACAAGATTATTTGTTTTTTTCCCGAAAAAAAGGCTCAAATGATGGCAACATATTCGTACTTACCAGAGGGATACCTTAATAATAAGATAACTTGAGATGCCTTGATAACTTGAGAAGTTAGGGATTTTCGTCCCTTGTTGTTAAGGTTTATGTATAGAATGGCATCACAAATCTGTAGGACAAAAATAATGAATGAACAGGGTGACAGACAGGTAATACTAAATTTTTAGTAAAATAATTAGAATTTATTCATTTACTTTCCGTTTATAACTTCATAGTTTGATATTTTTTTCATAACAGTTGCAAGTAGTTATAGGCTTTCAATAGAATTGCCTGTGCATACATGTATTTCCATAAATGTAAACAAAGTTTTATATATTGTTAAATATTAAACAAACACACACACGTAAAAGTCTGGTACAGAGGCTGTTCACACATTTTTTAGACGATGTATATTTTATTCACAAAACAAAATTACATAAAATTCTTGTGTTTTAAATGTTCTATTTGACATCCCTTATTCTGAACTATCTTTCGACACCGCAATTTCCAGGATAATAATGCCTTTTGAAGTGTCAGAAGAGGTATTCTATCCCATTCCCCCTGAACAGCTTTCCAGAGTCCTGTAAAGGTTTTGGGACGACGTTTGGATAATGCAGATTTTAAAAGTCCGAAAGCACAAAAATCCATAGGTGATACATCGGGAGATTTAGTAGGGATATCAGTGAAGGGTATGGCCTTGATACCAGTTTTTTTTCCATTTCTTTTAGGATATTTACAGTGGATTTTGATGTGTGACTGCTAGCTTTGTCCTGATGGAGTCTCACAGATTGATGGCACTGTGGGTAAAGCGATGGTATTTCATTCAGAAAAATTGGCGATAAAATATGTTCCTGATAGTATTTGGAGTTAATCTTGACATGTTTTTGCACTCTCTTTATTTTTAACTTGCCATTATAAGAAAAACCAGCAACAATAATGAATCCCTTAGAAAAACTTTCTTTCGATTCTTTGAACCATGTACTTAAATTTTTTTCTCCCCTTTTATGATAATAAATGACTCTTTTTTTGTTGCAATCATTTAAATAAACCCATGATTCATCTATTGTGACAATTGTTTTCCATTTTTCTTTGGATAAGTGTTTCTCATATAGAATTCTGCAGCGTGTCCTGCGTTCAGCGATATGATTTGGAAGAAGACGATGCACATTGCGTTTTTTCGCTTTCTTAAGATTTAAATCAACGTTTATCATTTTGTTTACAGTGGACACCGAGCATTTTAATGATTTTGCAACTGTCCTTTGACTAGGGGGATTTTTTTTTAACATTAAACAACGTACCTTTGCAATAGTCGAAGATGTCCGTTTTTTCCTTTGATACTTGTTTGGAATTTTTGTCCCACTTGAGGCTCCAATTTGACGTTTTTTTCCTTTCTTGTTGACGATATTACCTATCGACGCTTTAGATATCACAAAACCATGACTCTCACATCGTTTTTGGATAGACGGAGTATGCATATTTCTCTTCGGAAAGACCATAAATGTAGCCTTCGAACCACTGCATTGTTAAAAACGCCATTTTGAATAAAAACAAAACTTTCAAGCCGCAGACGATAATTTTGACTTTGAAAAACATAGTACAATTGCAATTATTTCTTTTGCAGCAAACGATTTTTTATTACCGCTTACCAAAATCGTCTAAAAAATGTGCGAACAGCCTCTGTATAATGAACAGTTATGTTGCACTGAAGCTATATTATAATCTCTCCCCCTCTATTATCTACCTGTCTATTTATCTATGTATACAGGGTGAGCCAAAAGTTCGTAAAAACTTTAAAAATTCATAAGAAAGTAAGAAATCATGATAAAGAAGTGCGGTTTGGAAGAAAACACTCACAAGAAAGTCGGACTTTTTAGCAGCAACAACAAAAAAATTAGTTAAAACAATCACCTGTAGGTGGCGCTTACATGCGAGAGATTCAGCAAAATTATTCAAATCAATCTTGCAATAAAAGACCGTGATGCACGAGGATTTCTCATTCGCTTTCAGAATGTTATCATTACACGATGGAGTGTTGTTGGTCAAGCTGTTAATGTTTACCTTAGTGTCGAATAATGTTCTGGAGGTCATGTTGAACCATTGTAAATAGCAAAAATAAATTAATGGAACTTACTGTCGTCCTGTTCATTGTGTTTTGGGTCGCCAGCCAGCGCCTTCCACCGGTGAATTTTTTTTTGACTAATTTTTATTTTGCTGCTAAAAAAAATCCGACTTCCTTGTGAGCCTTTTTTTTGCAAACCGCACTTCTTTATCGTTATTTCTCCCTTTTTTTATGAATTTTAAAAGTTTTTACGAACTTTTGTCTCACTCTCTCTCTCTCTCTATATGTATATATATACAGTGGAATCGTTCCCAGAATCATCGTTTTCCCGTATGTGTCGTTTAATTCCCCGATTCCCGACGATCATATAGCTTTGTCATATTTCCGCATCTAACGATCTATACATTATATAAATAAATAAGTATATATATATATATATATGTATGTATGTATATATATATATATATATATATATATATATATATATATATATATATATATATGTGTGTGTGTGTGTGTGTATATATATATATATATGTATATATATATATATATATATATATATATATATATATGTGTGTGTGTGTGTGTGTGTATATATATATATATATATATATATGTATATATATATATATATATATATATATATATATATGTATATATATATATATATATATATATATATATATATATACATACATAAAGAAAGAGAGAGAGAGATGCGTTTCGATGATCCCTGACTGGTTTGAGGAAAAAAGTGTATTTTCATGGAATTGTTAAGCTAAAGTAAATAAAATAACGACCCGAAGAAAAAGATGAAAGTTTTTTCTTTTCTTCAAGATTTTTGAATGTTGAAATATTACAACTGATAATAAATACGAACAAAGTAGTTTCCTCATATCTCATAATCGAGATAAAATGAAGCCTCTTAATTAATACATCCTGAAAATATATCCAGACAATCCCCTCGATCATAAATAATTTTACCGGTTACTTACCGTCCGCTCCATTCCTTCTCATCTTTTTTTTTTAACACTTATCCGAATACATTACAATACCATTGATATGTGCCTCAGATAATACTCGGCCGCATGACTCACACCTTCATGCGGACACTTAAGATACCCGAAGCAGTCCTTCTTGCTTTACGAGAGGGGTTGGGCAATAAAACAGTCCGGGTGCCACTGAAATGCTCGGCACGTCCGAAGGCCGCCGATAAGAAAATAGCTCCCGAACAAGAGTTGACAACGGTGTAATCTCAGCTGTGACATCGGCGGTCATGCCCACACCCTTAGTATTAATTACAGTGATTACACATTTCAGCACCACCTCGCAATTGGAGAGGCGGCCGCCGACTGGTCTGCTGATGACAGGCCTCGGAAAAGTGTCTCCGGCAGAGGTGTGTGCTGGCAGCGGCTTGCAGCTGCGCACGCTAATGTTTGTCTGTCGGGGATGGGATTAAGTGGATAGTCGTGTCTCACAGTCGTAGAACTTCTTGTCAAGAAATATGTTAACACAATAATGGTTTTTATTGACAGTCGTTTATGTTTGTTTGTGGCGTGATTTGGAGCACGAAGCGTGAAGTCGGATGTAAAAACTAAGTGACCTAAACGGACTGTATGTAGACTCGGTTATAAGTTTACTGACCTTTCGTTTCATGGCTTGGCAATTTTGTTTCTTAACTCCTACTTCCTGTTAGAATGAGCGTAAAGTCATCTATTTTCAACAGCAAGTCGGCGTACTGACACTGACTTGATATACACGGGGAACTTTAGAAATCTATTACCTGTTTAACACAACTGCACATCAGAGTGATGGAAGAGCACAAAACCTTTATTTATTCCGCGGTAGTTTCTGGTTTAAAGTTTTCTGCTAGATGCTGTTAATGAAAAATTAATAATATGCAATTTTAAGCTATCAATTAGTCATGTATTTTCCTATTATACTAGAAGGTAACCCGTCATTTTGACGTCAAAATACTAATAATGACGTCATAATGGAAAAAGTATATGAAAGTTAAAAAATATCCCGAATTATCTAACAATATTACATTTAATCCACACCTTGTAAAAGCAAACCCTTTCATTATTTTTTATTTATTTAGTTTTTCATGCGATTGGAGTAGTAGACTGCCATCCAACCCGTCCGCTTTCATTTGCAGTTGGCCCACCTGAATTTCTGGAATTTCTGCCAACGGTAACCATTCCCCAACGATGCCACGAAAATATGCGGTTGGGCCAACGGTGTGTGTTACTTGGGATGGTATTTCATTCAGAAAAATTGGCGATAAAATATGTTCCTGATAGTATTTGGAGTTAATCTTGACATTTTTTTCCACTCTCTTTATTTTTAACTTGCCAATATAAGAAAAACCAGCAACAATCATGAATCCCTTAGAAAAACTTTCTTTCGATTCTTTGAACCATGTACTTCAATTTTTTCTCCCCTTTTATGATAATAAAGGGTTCTTTTTTTGTTTCAATCATTTAAATACACCCATGATTCATCTATTGTGACAATTGTTTTCCATTTTTCTTTCGATAAGTGTTTCTCATATAGAATTATGCAGCGTGTCCTGCGTTCAGCGATATGATTTGGAAGAAGACGATGCACATTGCGTTTTTTCGCTTTCTTAAGATTTAAATCAACGTTTATCATTTTCTTTACAGTGGACACCGAGTATTTTAATGATTTTGCAACTGTCCTTTGACTAGGGGGATTTTCTTTTAACATTAAACAACGTACCTTTGCAATAGTCGAAGATTTCAGCTTTTTCCTTGGATACTTGTTTGGAATTTTTGTCCCACTTGAGGCTCCAATTTGACGTATTTTTTCTTTCTTGTTGACGATATTACCTGTCGACGCTTTAGATATCACAAAACCATGACTCTCACATCGTTTTTGGATAACGGAGTATGCATATTTCTCTTCGGAAAGAGCATAAATGTAGCCTTCGAACCACTGATTTGTTAAAAACGCCATTTTGAATAAAAACAAAACTTTCAAGCCGCAGACGATAATTTTGACTTTTAAAAACATAGTGCAATTGCAATTATTTCTTTTGCAGCAAATGATTTTTTATTACCGCTTACCAAAATCGTCTAATAAATGTGCGAACAGCCTCTGTACAAGTATTTGAGAGACTTCAGATGAGGTAAGGTAGTAATGCTGCCACAGAAAAGGAGAAAAACAAACAAAAAAAAATCTCCGCAAATAATAGTTTTAAAAAGTCATTTACTGCTCCATTTCATCCAAAATTATTGCTAATAGAAAGAAAAGATTGACGATAATCTACGTCGCAGAGGCAGACGTATGCTTGAACGTACGATACGTATTGGGTTTGGGGGTTGAGAAAAGAAATGGAGGTTACATTTCTCAGACTGCTTTTGTTTGTTATAAACTCAATGTTGTTTTGTTGATTGCAGGTCTTATTCATGCACTGTTTGACAGATGTGTTTAGATTGAAAGATCTTCGGAGGCCGCAGTAGATTACGTGGAAGGACAATTCCTCAACACGTTGGCCATAGACGACGTTGCTGGATGCAGCGGAATTGCATTATATGAATTTTATTTCGTAACTTGTACTAGCCGGGGTCGATATAGTTTCTTAGAGTTGTTGGTAGGTGACGCTACAAGTGTGCTGACCGGTTTCTCGTCCGCTACTTTTCGGCGTTCACTCATGTTCCTCCTATGCGTTCGGCAGAGGTGATACCTTTTTCGTACTTCTCAGACTCCGTTCTTTTCATAGGATTCCGTTTCTCCTGGTCTTAATTGTGTATGCGTTTCGTATGTGCTACATAGTCGAGCTGAGGTCATTTTGGATCCTTTTAAAGGCTATAATTTTCAGAAATAGTAGTCGACCTTTATGAATGCAAGTGCTTTCTACAGATCTCGTTGAGCAAAAATCCGTGGACACTTCACTTGCGTATTTCCGATACGTAGTTCGTGCGTTGTGGGCAAAGTGCTCAGTGCAAAGTTGCGTTTATTTCCAAAATCGTGTCTTTCGGTACACAGTCCTTCATTTAATGATAATGTAGGCTCACAAATCCTGTCGTTTAACGGTTTGCCTTCACGTTCCGGATTTCAGCCTCAAACCATGCATATTTATATCTAAAGGACGGTTTCAATTTAGGAACACTGGCAAATCGGCTGTTGCCGAGCGGGGAATATTTTCCCCATATTTAGCGCTCCGTGTTTAGTGTTGAAAGGGGCATAGTTTGCAAACGTGATGTTTATTAATCCTGTGCAAGTGGGTGTTATAGGACTATTTCTTTGAGTGAATGTAACTATGTGTCGTGAAAACTTATAATAATGTTTTATAATTTTGTATTTAGTAGTAAAATAACGTATAGTTATTTTGTACCCACTTTAAAAACTTAAATTCGCAGACTTTTATAATACATTTAACTTGCGCCCAGAAATATAAATAAATAAATAAATAAATATATAAATAAATAAATATATATATATATATATATATATATATATATATATATATATATATATATATATACTGAAAACGGGGTATAAGACCGAAGTCATTTCCTTAAAAGTTCTCTTGCTTCCCAATACCTTGAGAACACAGTGAGTCCGCGGAGGGCCCCCACATCTAAGCAAGTGTACAAAATCTCAAGCATCATAGCACGGAAGTATGCCGAAGGCTGTAGATCATTTAGTCGCAAAGCGTTGCCCAGGGTGCACCACGAGGAGGTAGATCTACGTTGCACCCTTTGTCATTTTATCTTTTTATATGTATTGGTATTTTGCCTTGCCATTGGGAATAAAAAATAAAATATATATATATATATATATTTATATTTATATATATATACAGGGTGATCGTAAACTATGACGACAAAATAAGAGTGCGATAGTACTCATCTAGATGAACAATATTTTCAATGGAACCTAGGGCCGCATTCCCATCAGTCTGTCAAAAAAGCGTAAACTTCAGTGTCCAAGTTGAACTTATGTCACTGGAAAAAAAAATTGAGAATAAACCAAATTATAAGTTCCAGAATCCTATTCAGATTAGAGAGAGACCCCGTTACTACCCCTCGTAAACACCAGAAGAGATTTTCAGGGAGCATCTGGTCCAGTGGCGCACCCAGGATTTTTTCTTGGGGGGGGGGCCGAGATGAGTGGATAAAAATATTTATAATGCATGGAGGGGGGGGGGCCGAGATGAACGAATAAAATATTTATAATGCAAAATCAATATTTCTACTTGTTTTAGGGGGGGGCCAGGGCCCCCTGGGCCCCCCCCTGGGTGCGCCACTGATCTGGTCAGGTATCGTTGATGATTGGTTGGTGGGACCGTATCTCCTGCCAGAACGTCTCACTGGCACAGCGTATCTTGTCTTCATGGAGCAAGTGCTTCCTGGTACCTTGCAAGCTCTTCCGCTCACCACACAAAGGGACTTGTGGTTTATGCATCATGGAGCCCCACCACACTTTAGCACCACAGCCCGTCACTTCGTGAATGAAACGTATCCTGGACGGTGGATTGGATGTGAGGGACCTTTGTCTTGGCCTCCAAGCTCACCGGACCTAAATCTAATACACTCCTTTGGGGGACACATGAAATAAATGGTGTACACGAGGCATCTATGGACTCAGTGGAAGATCTCGCCGAGGGAATCATTGTTGCAGCAGACAAGACTAACACGACACAAGGAGTTTTTGTGAGGGTGGGACAGTCTTTCATTCGTGGGTGACAACTGTGCAGCGACCTCCTTGGACGCCTATATGAGAATCTATTTTGATTCTTTCTCTGATCTAAATGGGATTCAGAAACATTTTATTTGGTTTATTCTCATCTTTTTTTCCAGTGACGAAAGTTCAACTTGGACACTGAACTTTACGCTTTTCTGACAGACTGAGGGGAATGCGATCCTATATTCTATTGAAATTATTGTTCGTCTTGTTGAGTACTATCTCCTCTCTTATTTTGTCGACATAGTTTACGATCACCCTGTATATATATATATATATATATATATATATATATATATATATATATATATATATATATATATATATATATATATATATATATATATACATATATATATATATATATATATATATATATATATATATATATATATATATATATATATATATATATATATATATATATATATATATATATATATATATATACATATATATATATATATATATATATATACATATACACATATATACATATACACATATATACATATATATATATATATATATATATATGAATATATATATATGTATATATAACTAAAATATTTAAAGCATGTGTTGCACCAAAACCAATACATTATAAATATAGGCATTAATAAGTATATTGTCAATATGCGCTAAGCTGCAATTATTAGACAATACTATATAAGATATAATTAAAACAATAATGATACACCAAGATAAGCTAAAAAGGATAGTGAAGTTTTGAAGCAAAAAGGAAATTTTTGAAACAAAAACGGAGATTGATGTATTTAAAAAGACGTGAGGGGGATTAAGACCCCTCTATCCTGGTTAAAAGATCTTTTTACATAGCTAAAACTTTCCCAGCATTCGTCATACATCAATTAGAAAATTTAAAACTTTTCAAAAGGGTTTAAGACAATAAATAGAAAAGTTAGACATAAATGTAGAAGTTATATACTATAATAAAATAAAGTGACATAATGTCATAAGATGATCTCTAAAAACTACCTTACTAAAAACAGTAATTAAAAATATAAGAAAAAGCACTGAAAAAGCACTGAAAATGCCACAATACATTGATAAATTACACTACCATTATAAAACACCACATTTTATAAAACCATTAAAACTTTAAAATTCAAAACAGCAGACAAAAATTCTATACCTCCAAGTCCAAGTGCCCAAGGACATCCACGCGCCCAAAACAACGCCTCAGTATATCCACCAGAAAGCCAGCCGGATACCCCGCCTGTACAGCCAGTTCAATGAATTTTTTAACTCTTTTATTCATCTCAATCCTAGAATCACACAGTCTATCACAACGAATTATGTAGTTGTTGACTATATTACGTTTAACATTTTGATGTAAAGCTGTATTCCAATTAGATAGACGGTTTATGTTAAAGTCGTATAAATCTTTTTATCGAATATGCGGAAAGATAGAGTTCCATTTGACAAAGTGATGGTTACATCCAAAAAGTTGATTTCGTTTTTGGAGTTTGGTACGGTCTTAGTTAGTTTTATATTAGCTGGATAAAAAGTAGGAACAAAGTTACAGTTAACCTCGTGAGCAATGAAAATGTCGTCTACGTATCTAAAGAAAGCTATATTTTGTAAAAGTGATGATTTAGATTCAAAATAATATAAATATATATCTGCCAAATAGGACGATGATCCACCCCCCATTGGCAGTCCAAATGTCTGAATATAATATGTTGTACCATTAAATAAATAATTTTCAAACAATATGATACGAAGTGTATTTTTAAAAAGAGTAAAAGTAATATATTCTTGTAAATCAAACCTGTGAAAAAACTCAATTAGAATTGAAAAAAGAAAAGTAGTGTCTATATTATTGAATAGGTCTACTACGTCATAAGATTCTATTAGTTCTATATCGTTTAAATTTTTGATTTTTGATATTAATTGTAAGCTATTAGTGATTATATTGGATCCAAATTTTTTTATTTTAATGAAAAGATTTTTTAAAACTGGTATTATCAATTTATTAGCATAAGTTATGTAGGTACCGAAACCTACAGTTACTGGTCGAAAGGTAATAGGTTTTTTGTGGAATTTGGGAATTGCAACAAGGTAGGGAAAGGAGAAGGAATAAAGATTTATATTTATTTTTTTATGCAGTTTAACTAAACGTCGTTTCAGAGACAACTCATCAAATGCATATGGTTCGTAAAGTCTATTATTTGAATAAAAATTTTTTACAATTTGAATATAATAATATTTGCAAATAAATGAATAGTTAGATGCCACCTTGTCTACATAACTAATTACCAGTTTATTTTGTAGTCCCTTTATAGAGGTCATACTTGGACTATTGAAATATGTTCTAGAACCCTTTAAGGCCAATTCATAACTTTTTAGAAAAGTGAATGAAGTTTTTTGTTTCCATTTTGTAAATGCCTCCAAAGGCAAATTATATTTTAAAGCATTTTTTTCAATGAAGGTGGTGAGGTTCTTATTGAAGGTTATTTCTATGTCTTTAAAACAATTATATCTAAACTTAGTACCCATTTGTATAGCATCACGTATATATATACATATATATATATATATACATATATATATATATATATATATATATATATATACATATATATATATATACATATATATATATATACATATATATATATATATATATATATACATATATATACATATATATATATACATATATATATATATATATACATATATATACATATATATACATATATATATATACATATATATATATATATATATATATATATATATATATATATATATATATATATATATATATATATATATATATATACATATATATATATATATATATATATATATATATATACATATATATATATATATATATACATATATATATATATATATACATATATATATATATATATATATATATATATATATATATATATATATATATTTATATATATATATATATATATATATACACACAGTGCCGGATTTCTGCCTAGGCCTACAACGCCCCGGCCTAGGGGCCCAGCCAGCCTAGGGGCCCCGGTGGCTTTACATTAGCTCAAAAGTCATTCGTTCTTTTGCACAGAAGTAAGTTCGTCGTATGATTCTGTAAATTTTATAGAATAACGTAACTATAGTAACATAGACTGTATTATTCTGATGCTTATTAAAGTCATTAAAGTCGATTAAAAATTATACGTTCTGTACTAGTGCATTTAATTTGCTAAATTTCCAAATAGCTTCGAGATGGTGGAGGGCCCAAATGTCAAGTGCCTAGGGGCCCTGGGTCTCTAAGTCTGTATATTTATAGTTACAGGCCTGTATATTTATAGTTACATCTTAACCAGACATAATGTTAGTTTAATTCATAGATTCCCCTTGTCACTCGTAAGATGGTTGGTGGTTACAAAGCAAACATGTACTGTCTTGTAGCTACTTCGATTTTGTTGTTACGTATAATATGTGCTTCGAAGAGCGAAAAAATAAGGGATAGCTCTACGGACAGTTTCTCATTTATATGCAAAGAGACAATGTCCTAGAAATCAAGGTCTTCCTTTTTAGGACACTTTTTGACGATTACTGTTATTAAATAAAGTTTTTACTTTATAAATTGCTTCGATAGTATCATAAGATTTTTATCCTCAAAAAAGGTCTCAATTATTTTTGTCAAGAAAGAGATGATAACAGCCAGTTTCAGCCAAATCACGCAAATCTGCTGATTATATACAAATTATAGCTATAAGTTCTTAACGTCCACGAGGAAAGTAAAGGGAATAAACGAGAAGAAAAATGTTGATAAATGTGTTTCCTCGGCGTGTATTTTCGTCTGTCTCATGCCATGGGGTCATTTTTCCAGCCCGAAAATTAGACCAAGTTCACATACAAATGCCGCGAATTTAACTACATCATAATCGTGGTAAGATGTTCAAACACCATCAATTCGCGATTAAAGAAATTACCCGAGCCATCCATCAAACCATGCTATACCCTCGTTAAATGGTCTGCTGTACAAACACCATTAGTCGCACCCCGAATGCCGCGGACGTCCCGCTGCGCAAGCGGCCGGCACAAAAGAAAATATTGGCCTTCTATTAATTAACTTAATACACTTCTCGGAACGGAAGAGAGAGTTCTGTCCCCGTGTTTTTTAAGCGATGACTGGACCTATTAAAGAGTGCCAGATTAGGATCTGGCGACAGTCCAATCAGGCAGTTATGACAACCAGGTCTCATGACCGATCACCCGCCCGGGGCGAGGCAGTTAAAGGAGTCCGTTGCGACACGTGGATTTCTCTTGAAGAAAAGATCAAAAGAAATTGTCGATGTTGAGTGATAACATGCCACTGCATATCTCGGCGGACAAGCATGATGGAGAATTCTATGAAAGGTTATGTATTTCGGAGGGGGATTTCCATCTAGAAGGTTGTAATTACAGTGCCTGATAAAGGAGGTTATGATGTAATTACAGTGGATGGTCTCAGATTTTGAGGCGTGATATAGATTTTGAGCTACATCTGAAGTGAAATGTTTTCGGCTTTTATTTTTTAAATGTTGATGCCGGGATGCAATCGTATAGGAAGGCTGCACAGGTCCGAGACATGATTCCTATTAAAAGTGTTACGGAGATAAGAGGATAATGGTGTTTGCAATTTGCGACTGTCTTTAAATTGTGGTTGATTTGAGTTTTATTAATCTATATATATAAAACAGTTCCGTAACTGACTCACTGACTGACATACAACGCACAGACCAAACCGCTGGACCTAAAGGGCTGAAATTTTGCATGGCGATTCTTCTAATAGTGTAGGGGTGCACTAAAAGAGATTTTTGAAAAATTCTTCTTAGATTTTTTTAAATTAAATTTTTAAGCTGTTTTAGTAACTTTTTTTAAGTTTTCATTTAAAATAATAATTTTAGGGTTATAAAATTTATATCACGAGAAAGATCATAAAAATTCCTTTGAAATGAGATCTTTTCCGAATCTTTACCTCTATTTTCTCATTTTTGGTGGATTTTTAAAGATTCATTTTTAGAATTTAATTTATTAAATGCTGATCACGTGACTTCTTTTTCTGGTACTTTAAATAAATTCATCGTCACGTGAATAATAACTAAATAGACAAAAAAAAATTTTTCTTGCTAATGCGGCAGACGATTGGACATTATTTTGTCTATAAAAATATCCCTTACGATTTTTTTATAAATATATATTTTTTTCCTACATCAATTGTATATATTGATCGTCGTATTTATTATAAATATATATATATATATATTTTTTTTTGGCATTAATTGCATACATTGACCGTTGTATTTAATTTGAATGTACTCCGTAGCGAAGTGCGGGTTTTCAGCTAGTCTATATATATAAAACAGTTCCGTAACTGACTCATTCGCTGACTGACATACAACGCACAGACCAAACCGCTGGACCTAAAGGGCTGAAATTTTGCATGGCGATTTTTCTTATAGTGTAGGGGTGCACTAAGAAAGATTTTTCAAAAATTCTTCTTAGATTTTTTAAATTAAATTTTTAAGCTGTTTTTTTAACTTTTTTTACGTTTGCATTTAAAATAATACTTTGAGGGTTATAAAATTTATATCACAAGAAAGATCATAAAAATTCCTTTAAAATGAAATCTTTTTCGAATCTTTACCTCCATTTCCTGATTTTTGGTGAATTTTTAAAGATTCATTTTTAGAATTTAATTTATTAAATGCTGATCACGTGATTTCTTTTTCTGATACTTTAAATAAATTTATCGTCAAGTGCATAACAACTAAATAAACAAAAAGTCATTTTTTTTCCTTGCTAATGCGGCAGACGATTGGACATTATCCAAAAATATATTAAAATACAGTAAAAGAAATGTTCTACAAACTGTACTATATTAACTGTACCAACGGTTGCAAAATATGGTTGGCCCAACTGCAAATGGAAGTGGTTGGGCCAACGATTACAAAATGTGGTTGGCCCAACTGCAAATGGATGCGGTTGGGCCAATGGTTACAAAATATGGTTGGCCCAACTGCAAATTAAAGCTGTTGGGCCAACAGTTACAAAATGCATTATTCACTACGACAGAAACTGGTTTGTCGAAATGTTTGCACGTGTGGCGAAGAAATGAACGGTAAAAAGAAATGGATGTCGGCCATTCCATGTTCCACGTGATTGTAATATTACGAAGAATTCCAGAGTAAGTATATTATTTTATAAGTAATATACTTTTATTTAGTAAACAAAATGATGTACTTGGCTAATTAGTAGCATCAAGTAGTTTTCTAAAATGCATAGCAAAATGAAGCGTAACTTGGTAAATTTAAGTAAAATACTTTGTAAAACTTCTATAAAAATAGCCAAAGCTTTCCTCAAATAATAAATTTAACTACTGTAATTGTATTTGCTGTTTCTCTATTTTTAGAACACATTAAGTAATCTGTATATTTAGAATCTTTTATAGAATGGTTGTATTTAAACTTTTTGAAATCATGAATCTGTTTATGTTATTTATTTTAAATGGTTGAGTTACTTTAGTTAATCGGATCGTTCAGAAAGTTTTAAATTGAATAGTTGACCAAATTTGGTGTTTACTGATGATTCTTACCTTGTACTTTCAGTAAGATTATTTCTAACTAGAGTATTTATAATAAAAACATTATGGTAAACTTTTTATGCTCAAATATCTGTTATTAAAGTTTACTGAACATTTTATATAAGAAGTTGAACCTTTTATTCTAAGTGTATTTAAGTTGTTTATATGTTTATATCTCACAGTTTACTTCATAAATTTAGAAAACCTACTCTATTAAATCGTCAAATTTATAAAGAAGCGTCAGTTAATCACTAGCTTATGAATACAAGGATTAAATACAATTAGCTGTCTGCTTTGGTGAAATTTCAGTATTTTTTCTCTCCTTACTATCAACTTTGCAATTGGTATTTTATTTGAGTATAAAATAATTGTCTGTCTCAGACTCGAACAGGTATTTAAATATTTGGTTTGAAAGTAAAATATCAATAAACAGTATTTATGACGTATGCAGATCACTCATTAAAATAATTCATTTGTCTTTAGCATCTGATTATCTGCTAGTTATTGTAATATTTACATTTTAAGCAATTTTATGACAATATACTTAATAAAGTTTGTACATAATATTAAAGACTATTTATGAAGTAAGCTGATCACTCATTAAAATAATTCACTTGTCTTTAACATTTGATTAGCTGCTACTTATTATAATATTTACATTTTTAGCAATATTTTTGACAATATATTTTATAAAGTTTGTACATAATATTAAAGACTGTATTGTGACAATCCCATGGTATATGAATTATTTTTCTATTTTTAGCTGTCTATAAGATCATGTATTCAAGGAACTGGTATGCAGCATGTGATTCATATAGATAAAGCAAAGGAAATAAGATTATGAATTGGAAATTCTGGAAATTTTTATTTGACTGCCAGTCCTGATCTCATTAGTACCATAGATGAAAGAATTGGAAGTGTGGTTATCATCTTATGAATGATTGAATCAAGGTAAAAACTTGCTTTGAATTCTTGGCCTATTTCTGTAAACTGAAGTCTTGTTCCTCACTCTTTTTTATTTTTCCTTGTTTCCTACTAGTATTATTTGATTCACTTTATTAAATATGTATTTTTAAATCATTATGTTAATGTGTTTTAAATTTTTAGTTATATCTAATTAGTACAGTATTTTATGCAGTAGTTTATGCAGCCTCGTGCTTAGTGAGTATCTAAAGCCAGATTTAAACATGTCCCTGAGCATGTACAGAAAGCAATTTTAGATTATAAATTATCGTTAATTAATAGAGATTATGGTACAAAAACCACATTTGACACATCTATAGATTAAAATCTTTTTTTAAGACAAAAATGAAATAAATTGATGCAGTAGTTTTCTCTCCCAGACAGCCCAAAGAATCGGTCTGGCATAGCAACTTAAATATATAGATACTGTGATGTTCATTAGATAGAAAAGCATTAGTAGGGTTGATATTTTGTACAAACATTTGTAATTTTTTTTTATATTCGTGGAGTTATAAATATTGTCTAAAATTATTAAAGTGCTGGTTTTTTTTTAAAGATATTGTGCTAATAAAAAGCTTTGTGTTGACAAACATACATTTACAAACTGTTGGGCTTTTGATGATACAGAGTTAATTTGACTTCTACTGAGAAAATATTGTTTACTGTGTGGTTAAGAGAAGGAAAATTTCACCTTAATTTCTTCAATGTTGTTTTTTCAATGTGGAAATTAATCTTATCTATCATATACTACATTATCATATTTTTCTAATTTTAATTTGGTTCAAATATTTCAAACTATTCTTTAATTTTCTGCTCTGTTAATTTATGAAAATAAACTTTGCTAAATACATGCAAGCAGTTTAAGATGATTAGTTCCTATAATGTAAAGAAATTTCTGCCAATAGCTCTTGATATTTTAATTTTTCATGTCTAAATTTTTAGCAAGTTTTCAGAGAGTTGATATATTCATGTAAATAAATATGTACTAAAATTATTAAAGATCTGTGCAGTGTCTAATTTGTTTCTGATGTTAATTTAGTTTGCATATTTGAAATTGATGTTTTATTTTGTGCTTTGATAATTTATCAAATAAATAAACCTTTACTGATACATACGTGAAGTAATAGTTAAAACAAGTTCATGCAACATGAAGAAATTTTTGATTATGAAGTAAATGCTGGGTTAGATTTCATAATAAGTTAACTTGTTTTTAAAAAATTTAAAAAAACTAACTTAATCAGGCATTTTTGTTTGACTGTTTGGTGCATATATAGCTATTTTCCTTTTGACTCATTTACTGTACTAATTTATTTTTCTATTGACAGCTTCTGTCGGACTGGCTCACCAGGGAGAAGTCATAACGGAAAAATTTGTTGAAGACTTAATAAAGGGATTTTTCCTTTTTTCGAAAGACAGAGAAGGAGGGAGAGATAAAAGAACTGTTCATTTTTGACAATGTAAAATTAAATTTCATTAAATTTTTTGTTAAAATAAAAAAAAATTGATGAAAAGTTGTTTTTTATTAAAATTACTATAACATGCCTTATTAAGATGCTGTTTTAAAATATTAAACAAGGTAAGTCCAAAAATTGATATAACAGTTTTATGGAAAGTTTTTTAAAAATCAGACCTCAGTTGTATATATTGTATCAGACCTGAAGATAAATTGGAAGATAAAGTGTTTATAAATATATATATATATATATATATATATATATATATATATATATATATAAAATGAAAAAAAAATATTTATATAAAGGTAATCTTACAAAAAGTATTTGTCATATTAACTCAGCATGATTGTGCAATTTGACACCAGTTGATTATAATGGAAAGGTGTTTATTAAAAAAATTGATATATGTAGTAAAGTGACTGATTAAAAACAACAAGTAGCATTGATATTATAAATTGTATATATATATATATATATAGTGGCATAAGATTTATAATATCACTAAGGATACTAAGATTTATTCTCTTTAAAAAGATATAAAGTGTTTAAAACAAAACACTTTATATATACAATGTCAAGCAAAATGTAAACTGTTAAAAATAACATTAAAATTAAAATGTATTGTTGCTTTTTGTACATTTTAATATTTAACTATGGAAACTTTTTAATTTCCTAAAATAGTGAATTTTGTAGTTTTCAAACTACTTTTTGGGGAAAAGAGTTGTGCATTTTTCAACCCAGCCAACAACTCTTTGTTCATTGGGCCAATTGTCAAACTATCCTAGGGTGAATAGTTTAACATTTTGCTAATTTTCAGCAGACCGTTTACAAAGAGAATTTTCCTTTTTTAAACAGTATTAAGTTCTAGTATTTAGCCACAAATAATTTATATAAAAATAGTATAACCGAAATTCTTTTTTGAATATATAAAATAGGATATTCAAAAATGCTTTTTTGAATATACTATTTTTATATAAATTATTGGTGGCTAAATACTAGAACTTAATAAACTGTTTAAAAAGGGGAAATCCTCTTTGTAAACGATCTGCTGAAAAATAGCAAAATATCAAAACTATTGACCCTTGGATAGTTTGACCATTGGCCTGATGAACAAAGAGTTGCTGGCTGGGTTGAAAAATGCATAATAGCCCCAAATAAATTTAATGTAGGCTTACCTACAAAGTTGACTGTTGGGCCAACTGAATGCCTACTGTTGACCAACCTCGTGCCAACGGCCAAATCATTTAAACCCAACCGTTGGGCCAACAGAACGCCAACGGCCAAATCCTGTAAATCCAATGGTTGGGCCAACTGAACGCCAACCATTGGGCCAACATCGCGCCAACGGCCAAAAACCACCGTTGGCCAACCATGCCCGAAAGTGGTTGGCCAACGACTTGCCAACGGTTTTGTGTTACTTGGGATCGCTTTACTCACAGTGCCATCAATCTGTGAGACTCCATCAGGACAAAGCTAGCAGTCACACATCAAAATCCACTGTAAATTTCTTAAAAGAAATGGAACAAAAAACTGGTATCAAGGCCATACCCTTCACTGATATCCCTACTAAATCTCCCGTTATATCACCTATGGATTTTTGTGCTTTCGGACTTTTAAAATCTGCATTATCCAAACGTCGTCCCAAAACCCTTACAGGACTCTGGAAAGCTGTTCAGGAGGAATGGGATAGAATACCTCTTCTGACACTTCAAAAGGCATTATTATCCTGGAAATTGCGGTGTCGAAAGATAGTTCAAAATAAGGGATGTCAAATATAACATTTAAAACACAAGAATTTTATGTAATTTAGTTTTGTGAATACAATATACATCGTCTAAAAAATGTGTGAACACAGAATCCTCTGTACTACAGAAGGAAAAAAACATTTTTATGTTAATAATTCCACGAAAGTAACAACATAATGATTTATTTGAATTGAAATTTTACAGAAAACTAAAGAATTAATTGAGGTACAGTCTCATTAACGTTTCAACGTCGAAAGTTTGCAGCGAAAGTTTTACTGTAGGCCGCACTCTCGTGGAAACATCGGTTTTTCGATTCGGTCATCAACTAATAGGATTCACTCTGTTAAGTTGAAGACTAATTATTCTTGTTCCAGTTATCTTTTATAACTATTTAAGCTTCACAATGATACTTTACAACTCATTAAGTTAACTCATATTTTACGTACGTTTTGCAGAACGAATCACATTTTAAAAAATCAGTGGGTCCATGTAGACCCCGGACTTTTGTCCCTCCTACGTGGGTGTTACCTCACGCCATAATAAAATTATTTACAAATCTATAAATAAGTAAGTGTCCGTTTTGAAAAGCAGTTTCTTACTCACTCATCGAAGAAACTTATTTATCAGATTTGAGGACCTCAAATTTTGCAGAGAAAACCCACGAAATTCCTGACGGGCGCCGAATCTCGAAAAAAAAACGGAAACTGGCAAAAAATACGGTAACCGGTATTAACTATTTAAAAAAATACGGAAATAGAAATTACAATATTTTCTGTTTTTTTTTCTTTCTTTTTTTTGGGTGCTTTACGAAGCAAAGATAACATAAGGACTTATGGGATTTTAGAAAACATTGAGTGTTTATTACCCTTTCTGCGGAAAACTATGCTTTATATATCTTTTTAATTATGTATGTAAAAGCAATAACGACGATTTTTGTACTAGAAAACTAGAAAATCTCCTTTGGGAACGTCGCACTAGGATTTAAGCCATAGACAACGAAATTGAATTTTAAATGTCATTATATACGAGTATTTAGTCCGCAAATTGCGATAAAGCACACTTTCCGACAAATGAGCAAGTATCACACTTTGTATTTAAATTCTTTAATATCGGTGGATTTAAAAGTGCCAATTTCCCTTATTAAAAAGCTGCAAATTCAAAATTTCAGTATTTTTACTACCCAGGGAGCCAGTAAGAAGCTGGAGTCTGTTTCCATTGCCCTCTTTTCAAAGGAAGAAATACGGAAAATTTATTTGTTACTGCAGCTTCATTCATAAGGGCTGTGGAGTTTACAATGAAAAGGTTAAAATAAGGTAATAAAGGGGCTGAAGTACGATACTCGTACCACTGTAGAGAGATTTTGTCTAGATTTCACTCTGAAACGCCAATTTTGGCATTATTCTGCCTTCGGTTCGTCCCGTAGTGAAGCTATACATCGCAGCGATGGTTTATATGATCAGCAGTGAAAATGCACAAGCGAGGTATAGCACCCACTTATTTTAAGTTTTCAGCGGATTTCTATTTTCAGATTTTCCGACTGTTATAATTCAGAACTCGTATCAAACTAAAAAGTGAGAAAGATTTTTCGTTTTAGTTGAGTAGGAATAAATACAAATGAGAGAAGGCTTACGAAATGTTAAAAACCCAAGGCATATTTCATTCAAAGTAATTTATAAAAAGGCCACAACATGTTTGTGCATGAAATAAACAGTTTAAATGTCATCATATCATGAATTTTATGCGACTGTCTGTTTTGTTATTAACTTATTATAAAAAAACTTTAATTTGTTTAAGTAACACTATTTTGTATATTCACTAGGATACCTTTGTACTAGGATATCTTTGAATTTTACGATACATGTATTGTGAGGAATCTAATTGATTCCTCCCAATAAATAAAAACCCTCTCCTAAAATTGAACCTTTTCCAGCGAACTAGCTGCGTCACGAGATTGCACCTCTGGGAGGCAAGGCATTTTACTGCCGATACAAAGAACGGAAGAAAGTAGACGCCAGTAGTTTGACGTTGCGAATGAACAGAGGATTCATTCCGCTCCACCCAGTGATTAATGATGCAACCGTAACTGATTCTTGTGAGTTCAACAGTTCTGGTTTTGGCGGGAAGAATCGGATCAATGGAAGCGGAGGAATATGATGTCACAAAAAGTGAACCAATAAAAAAAATCTTATTTTTCAGCGATCGTGGCGCCAGTTGTGTCAAAAAAATTGAGGTCAGTTAGCGACTAGACCTCGAAGGCGAGACAGCTTACTCCGACCAGAGGGTCGTGAAATATTTTCTCATGCTGAGAAACTGTGGTTTAAACCGTGGAGTTCAACTTCCCGTACCGCACCTAAGGCTAGGTTGGCTTATATTGAGATAACCTGATCTCATAGATCCTGGAGCGATCTACCTTGAACATTCGACACCCTGTCGATAGAACTTCTATAACGTGATTCTTAGATCCTGGAGCGATCTACCTTGACCATTCGACACCCTGTCGATAGAACTTCTATAACATGATTCTTAGATCCTGGAGCGATCTACAGATGGAGTACAAAATAATACGAACACCTGTGAAAAAGTATGACGTATTCCACACCTACAGTACAGCCGCGACACCTGCAACAGAGGTCTCCCACCTAGTGAGCGTGAAGAGGAAGGTATCAGTCTCTCAACAGCAGTCACCTACGTTGCATGCTTCTATCGAACTGCCTGTGATAAGTTGAAATGTCAGACCTGTCAGAGTTCCAAAGAGGAATGATAGTTGGGGCGCGTTTAAGTGGAGCATCGATAACGGAAACAGCAAACCTTTTGGGGTTTGCAAGGAGTACGGTATCAGCCGTTATGACAGCGTACACGAAAGAGGGTAAGACGACATCTTCAAAGCACAACAGTGGCCGAAAGTCCAAGCTTGCTGATAGGGATAGACGGGTCTTGAAGCGCATAGTATCCCGAAAGCACAAGCAATCATAATCCGAGATAACATCCGAAATTAACAGTCCTCTCCAGGACCCCGTTTCAACAAAAACTGTCAAAAGGGGACTTCATGCTGCGAACATTTATGGCAGAGTGCCAATTCGTAAACCCTTGGTGACAGCAACTAATGCTTTCAAGCGACGCCAATGGTGCAGAGATCACAAAGGCTGGTCTCCACAGCAGTGGCAACAGGTAATATGGTCAGATGAATCGTCATTCACCCCATTTCAGACGACCGGACGCGTTTATGTCTAGAGAACGCCCAAAGAAGCGTTTCATCCTGAATGCCTCTTGCCGACTGTGAAGCATGGGGGTCGCTCCATTATGGTATGGGGTGCGATATCTTGGCGCGGTCTTGGGCCACTTGTTATTCTGCATGGGCGGATCAAATCCAATCACTATCTAAGCGTTCTAGGGGATCATGTCCATCCTTTTGTCCAGACTGTATTCCCTGGAGAGCGACCGCTTTTTCAAGACGACAACGCTCCTATCCACACTGCTAGGTGTGTTCAAGAATGGTTCGAAGAGCATGACGATGCAGTTGAACATCTCGCCTGGCCCCCTCAGTCTCCGGACTTGAATATTATTGAACATTTATGGCAATATTTGGAGTCCAAACTTCGTTCCCGATTTCCACCTCCATCCGGACTTTCGGAATTAGAGACCGCTCTGCAGGAGGAATGGCTTAATATTCCTTTAAATATTGTCCATGACCTTTATGCATCTATCCCACGTCGCATTAAATCTGTACTTCAGTCAAAGGGTGGTCCAACCCCCTATTAATAAAGATTTTCCATTATTTCACAGGTGTTCGTATTATTTTGTCCACCATCTGTACCTTGAACATTCCACACCCTGTCGATATGCTTCTAGAAGAAGTAATTTCATCGCAGCCTCGTGGGTTTCGGAAAAATACCGAGTGAATCCTGTTCCGCGTACTCTTGTTTCGGATGACTTAGTTAGCTGGCCAACCTATCGTTAGAGTGAACTGTATTGAAATCTTTCTAAAGTGTACTCATCTTTAATCCAGAATAATTAAATCATGTTATTAAAATTTTACTAGACTTTGTCGTCATCTTATTTTTCACGCTACCACGCGACGACACCTTACAATATATACACACACAGAAGCGTACGAAAATAAACGTACAGGAAATAATTAAAATGGGCTAGATTAAACTTAAAATAAAACACATTTCCTTTAACAGTACTTAATTCACTATGCAAAAAAAAGTATTTGTTAAATTAAATACTTTTTAACTGGAAAGTCTTACGCGACAAAACATTACATTACCTGTTTTTCATTATTTTTCACCTTTTTCGAAAATATTATTTTTTACTTATCAAAAAAATAATTAAATTTAGTCTTAAAAATAAATATTTGAATGATTCCATTACCATTTTAGACATTATAAAAAAAAAGAATGAATTAATATTAGGAGAGATCTTTAGTTTTTTGAAAAAATTAATACTATTGTCTATGAAATGAAGGCCTAGAAATAATTTCTGCGATATTTTTAATTTAAAGAAATAGCATAACCTCAGAAAAAAAGGGAAAAATAATTTAAAGAATGATGGGGAAAAAATTGAAAAAGCATAGAATTAAAAGGAAAATTTGATTCAAAAACAATTTAATTTTTTTGTCCATTGTGATGCACATTCATGAAGTAAACACTTTTCAAGGAACTCAAAAGGGAACTTTTTACGAGAACATAAATAAAGGCAGCTTCGTAGGCACACACAACCACATACGTACATATATACACAGTCGATTCCGGTTAATCGGACCACATCAGGACGCGATCATTTTGGTCCTAATAACCGACTATATATATATATATATATATATATATATATATATATATATATATATATATATATATATATATATATATATATATATACATATATATATATATATATATATATACATATATATATATACATATATATATACATATATATATATACATATATATATATATATATATATATATATATATATATATATATATATATATATATATATACATATATATATATATATATATATATATATATATATATATATATATATATATATATATATATATATATATTTATATGCAGGGCCCGATTTAGAAAATTCTTGACTATAGGTACAACTCGGGATGGGGGCCCCCTAACACTGATGTGAGCGTAAAATTTTCAAAATTGACACACACAAAAAAATAATCATGAATTACTGTGAAAGCACCATTTTACCAAGAATTGGCTATTTGAAGCGTACAAGCCTAGAACATTATCAAATAACAAAAAGCAATACAATGCATTAACTTCATCATTAAAACACCAATACAATGCAACCAAAAAAACTTATTCATCCCCTATATACACTGTAACATACATATGATGAACTATACATATAACTATACATATTATGAACCAATCAATCAATCAAATTTGAAAGGATATATAAAAAAATTGCTATTATAAAAGGTAAAATTTTAAAAATTTGAATTGGGAATTTTTCCTTTTTTTCCTTTTAAAATTAAAATTTTTGGGAGGCCCCTAACATTCCCCCCCAGCATTCGAACCCTAGGTCTACCGGGCCTAATGGAAAATCAGGGCCTGTATATATATGTGTGTGTGTGTGTGTGTGTGTGTGTACGCGCGACTGTCTTTATCAGCTTGTGAGGGCGAGAGTTTATGTATTCCTTCACCATAATCTTGATACGCTATTACGTATTTACATATCCTGGAAAAGTAAATAATCTCGCAGCAATAACCAGTTAAGATATTATTACGTGTCCCGCCAAAATAAAGCCAACACATTGTTTTTGCTTGCTTCCGACCTGATTAAGTAAATACACCTCCCAATCGTTCCCACCAGCTGCCGGGAACGTGGGACGAACAGCTCGTAACATATATCTTCCCTCTCCTACCATACAGAGCCGTCTGCAGGAGAGGAACGTCTCGGCTCTCCCCAAAAAATGAAAGTGCGTCGGCCATTACAATGAAGATTTACGCAGTCTCCAGTGGAGCCGCGTTTACGGCAGTTTGCTGGTAGTGAATTATTGTTTGAGGAATGGAGAAGGGTAGCGAAAATTTGTCTCACAGTCACCCGCTGTCAGAGATAAGGTAGGGGACACTCAGTTGTCAAGATGGTCTGGGTTTCATCTCGGGAGGGAGAAGTCAGAGGTCCGATGTAGTTTTGTTTTGTTTCTGGACGTCTCGGGAGATGAAAACGTGGGAATTGAAATGTTGGTAGTACTACTCGCGGAGGAAACGAAGTGAAATTGCAGTCCCCTGTCTGGGAAATGACATGGATTTCTGACGGAGCATTTACAAAAATATGCGAGAAACTTGTATTGATTTACGAAGAAGGGATAAGAACACGAGACAAAGAAATGGCACTGCAAATCAGAAATATATAGGTCCAGATTTTAAACTTAAATTTGACTGACCTACATTTTCTAAAATTCTATAATTTACTAGTAAAATTAAGTGAGTTATTGCAGTATAATTAGCAGGGCCTTTTTATTGCATGGGCAAATCGGGACTTTGCCCAGGGCCCCCTGATGCTAGGAAGCCCCAAAACTGTCCACTTTCACGTGTAAAATCCCTTTAACATTGTTTCTCAACAGTAAAATAGATAGGGTGCCAGATAAGTGAAAGTTTTTAAGGTAACAGTGGACCTTCAAACCTAACTTTTTTTGTTTTGAATGGATTTGCTTGAAATTTGAATATGTGATTAGTACCATAGATATGTAAAAGTGGTTAAAATTTAATGATGAAATATTAATAATTTATGAATTATGAACTATTAATTATATCAAAAATAGGACTCATTAAAAATGTCCCATGCGCATTTCTTTTGCATATAATATGGTAATTTTTATTTACAGTATACCTTATAGAACTAACAATGAAACTTATTGCTTATTTTAAGCATTCATTAAAAATATCAGGAGAAAATAATAATAATAGTGAAAACACCCTTTTTATTACGCAAAATACCTATAAATCATCTTTTCGAGTACAAAATTTAGAAATTCTGAGCTACGAAGCATAATTATTTTCAATAACATTTATTTGATAAACAGTTAAGTATATAAAACTTAAATTTCAACGCAATACGATCACTAGAAATGCGCCTGGAGAAGTTTGAATATTCGTATGACATGACAATTTTTATTTTTTGAAAAACACATTTAAAGTTATTGCTATTAGTAACAATATAATATCTAAATTAAATACAAATGCCTATAACTAGGAAAGTAATCACAGAAATTAAAAATTCTTTTTGCAACACATTCCAACTCTTCCGTAGTTTCACAATTCGATAAAATAAAAAAAAATCGAATTATTGGACAAATTTCACAATTTTGAAAGTCCACTGTCCCCTTAATTTCGCTTTCTGCTTTAGGAAAAATGTTAAATGATCAGTTTGTATCAGGTGTACAGCAGAAGGTGAAAGGCGTTTTCAATTTGATGTGAAGCATTTTAATGAATGCTTCATCTTATCAGCCATACACTGTAATAGCAAATATAGGACTAGCAAGCAGGTTTGTTTGGTTTAAATAATTATTTGAATGAAAATTTAAATCAAACGATTTTTTTTAATCCTGATTTTTAACAACTTTTCCTCACACGCATGGTTTATGCACCTAGTACTTCTAAAATGGTGCATATACATTGGTGCAGAGTGTTCTGCCTGTGCCTTGGGGAATCCAGTGATTTATGTTCACTCTGTACTCTGTACTATGCGTGGATCGCCTCCTCTGGCGGTCCATCAAAGAAAGGGCGGGGTGTCAGCGGGTCAAATGGTGTCGAGCGGGGTCGGGGGAGACACCAGATCAAAGAAATCTTGGGGGCGGGAATGGGGGTGGTTCTAAATACCGTGTCTAATGTTACCGTGACTAATGTGATGACAGGAGTCGGGGGTCTGCAGGCAGAGAACTCTCCACCAATCTATATGCGCTATAATAGTATAGTCCATGGATAGTTCTTCTTTTTATAAATGTTCGTAAGGGGGGCCCCCAAAATAGCATCTGCCCAGGGGCCCCCAGCGTTCATAATCGGGCCCTGATAATTAGATGTTCAATAGCTAGTTATTATTTTTCTTCCTTCTCCTGCCGCATCGTATGCATTTCTGAAATACTTCAGGTCCTAAACCACTTGGATTAAGATACAAAAAAAATTATATTCAAGATCCAAGTACTGAGGATTGTATGTTCATTGCTGAAAGTCTGCTGAAAGGGACCTTAATTGTGATTTGGTTATGAGTCATATTGATCTGTTGAATCAGAAGACAGCCACTATGTAACCTAAAAGTATGTGCTCTTGCTTTCTATAACGATTTAATTAAAAGTGAAATCGGACACGAGTGTCCTTGATAAAGAAGAAATCCACTTCACCAGGAAACATTCACTACCTGTTGCCTCTCAAAATTCTAGTCATCAAAAAAAAAAAAAAAAAAAGCAAAATTATCTATCGGCAATTTGCGATGGTTTTACTGCAGTCCTTGGCTAACTTGACAGCTTGGGCAAAAGGACATGCACTATTTATCGCCACTGCGCTCTTGAAAACAATAACAGATGGAGTATCCCTTTTGGAAATTCTGGGGGAAAGAAGTACAGTGGAATCGCGATCTATCGTTCTTCAAGGGACCGACTGAAATGAACGATAAATGCGGAAAAACGATAGATGCGGGAACATAACAAAGCAATATAATCGCTGGGACTGGAAGAAATGAACGACACATGCGGGAAAACGATGATTCGGAAAACGATCGATCGAGATTCCACTGTATTTAGGATTTTGGATTATTCGGAAAAACGTAGTGAGATATAAATCTTATGGAGATTATGCAAGTGAAAAAAATCCGTTAACCATTGAATACATTTTACATTTACAGTTGATATAACATTTAAAAATAATTTTGTGCGTGTACTAATGTATAAGCACACTGAACTAAGTAAACTTATGCCGTAACCTTAATAACATTTTTCTAGTGTTAGGGATTGTTTAGCACATCCTCATACTCAGTGGTGGGATTCAAATAAATTAACAGCAGGTTCTATGTACTAATCAGTGGTTGGCTTCAGCCGGTTCGGGCCCGTTCTGTAGAACTGATACCTACATTAGGTATCGGTTCTACAGAACCAGTGCGAACCGGTTGAAGCCAACCACTGCACATACTCCTCTGTAATGCTGCAATCACACACATCTAGACAATTCTAAAGTACGCAGCCCCCCGACACCTGTTGACACATTTGGGGGTCGATTAGTCACGGTCCTCCCCCAAGGTCCCTCGAATCTCTTTGATGATCTGCTGAAAAACCACACGACCGAGGGATCGCTGCAGAACGCTCTGCCCATAAATCACTATTTCCCTAGAATTCTGAGCAGTGCAGATGTGTGTGGAAGAAGTATGATGATTTTTCCTTTTTTCGCTGCTGTGAAATATAAACAGGAGAGTTGTGAATCGACTCTTCTCTATACTATTTATATAAACAAACATAAATGTTTCCTGTTACTCATAGGGGCATCTGCAACCCTTTTTGACGTTTCCATCAACATATTTGCTTCACGGGGCAGAGATGAAACAAAACATACAGTGAGTACTGTGTATGGTTTCTAGCATTGGTAAAAAAGAGACGTCAGAGACTGGTATCAACAAGAAGGTTGGAGTAGAAGTTTACCCTCGAAATTTTAGGTCAGTGTTTAAAAAATTTTCAGGTTTGGGTTTCTTGGAAAACTGGGTTTTCAGATTACAAATGCGCATTTTTTTTGTTCTTACAGATGATTCTTTTGAGAAAAAAGGTTTAAACCTAACTTTCGTGTTGTTTTTGGATTTCTTTTGTGGATATTCTTTGTTTACTATACCATACCACTTATGAAGAGATATTGGTGTACACAATTTGTAATGAACAGTCCCTCTCTTTTCTTTGTGATAGAAATGGATCGCTAATCACTCTCCTTTCTCAATAATATATCTGTTCAAACCTGTGTGACTGGAAAATGGTTAAGGCATTTAACTTAGCCTTACAACACCTCCTTTCGATTCTCCCGTGTGAAAGATTTCTGGGGGGAAAAGTGTCTTAGAAGAGTAAGAGCGTGTTAAATCTGTGAGTCTAACAACCCAGGAAGTTACAGTAGTTTTGTTAAAGGTGTAAATGGCTCGAGAAGATAAAGGCGACGATAAAAGTTTTTGTGATGTCGATTAAATATACAGTTGAACCCCGTTATAGCGAACCTGGGATATAACGAACTCCCAGATATAACGAACGAAATTTTTGGTCCCGCCGTTTTCCTATTCTATTTAATGCTAATTTACCGTTTTATAGCGAACCTCCGAAATGTTAAGAATCGGCTATAACGAACCTTTTTTTTCAGTCGACTGATTTTTTATTTTTTTTTATTTTTTCCGCAGTTGTGAAAACATGACTTCGACTCTGATTTCATATGGAAATATATGTCAGCTAGTGAAACACGGAGTAAATCAGCGATAAGTCTGTTTATTCAAGGGTAGAAACATCTGCATTCTTTCCCTTTTATGGTGTATATACATAGGTACAGAGTTCTCTGCCTGCAGATCCCCGACTCCTGTCATCACATTAGTCACGGTAACATTAGACACGGTATTTAGAACCACCCCCATTCCAATGAACACGCGTCTTCCAGATATTCCCCCATTTAGAACCCCCCCATTCAAGCCCCCAAGGTCCCTCGTGTTTCTTGATCTAGAGTCCCCCGCCCCCACTGTCACCATTTGACCCCCGGGACCTCGGGTACTCCTTTGATGCTATGTATCGGACCGCCAGAGGATGAGATCCACGCATATACAGAGTACAGAGAGAACATAAATCACTGGCAGATGCAGAGAACTCTGTACCAATCTGTATGCGCTATTACGATAGCCACTCTGCAGTTGTAATCCCGCCAGTAATTCGGTAAGCGAAACCACAGTAAGAGGAGGGAGGGGAAGGGAAAGGTTCACCAAACGCTCGAGGAGAACAAGTAAAAGCATGAACAGTATAGCATATGCGCACCCGAGAACAAGGGGAAAGGTCAGCTCAGGGTCGAGCCGGAAGATTCATTTCCACACACAGGTGGAAGGGAAGTCATTTCATCTAATTCACCTATTTGAGTGTTTATCACAAGTTAAAAATTCGCTTTTAAGAAATCATTAGGTACATCATGTCGAGCAAGCGTAAAGCATTCTGCATCGAAGAAAAAGTAAATATCATAAGAGAAATACAAAATGGAGGTAGCCAAGTTGACATTTGCCGAAAAAAAGATTTATCGAAATCTACAGTTGGAACAATATGGAAAAACAGAGAAAGCATACTTTCTGCTTTCGAGAAAAATTTGAACTCCCAAAAAAAAATTAAGAAAAGATGACCATCAAGAAGTGGAAGAAGCTTTATTAAAATGGTTCAGCATTCAAAGAAGCCAAAATGTACCAATTTCTGCGCAAATGCTTCAGTCAAAAGCTGATGAATTTGCCAGTAAATTTTGAATTCCATTTTCGTGTTCTAATGGATGGTTAGACAGATTCAAGAAGCGGAACAACATATCTTCCGGAAAAATTGTCGGAGAATCGGGAGATGTTTCAACATCCAACATCGATACGTGGAAAGAAAATATTTGGAATGACATCTCTAGTGAATATGACGAGAATGACATATTTAACGCTGATGAAGCTGCACTGTTTTATAAGATGACACCAAACCAGACATTAAAATTTAATGGAGAGAAATGTAATGGCGGAAAATTGTCGAAAGACAGAATCACATTTCTTGTGTGTGCCAATATGAGTGGAACTGAACGTCGTAAGCTTCTAGTAATTGGAAAATCTAAACACCCCAGATGCTTCAAAAATATCAAACGGCTTCCTGTTTCTTATGAAGCCAACCGTAAGGCGTGGATGACTAAGGAACTGTTTGAAAAAGAACTTCGAAAGTGGGATCGTGAACTTTCAGCTAAAAAACGTAAAATTCTACTTCTGCTTGACAATTGTAGTGCACACAAAAACGATAAACAGTTACAATCGATTAGAATTGTACTCTTTCCCCCGAATGCAACTTCTGTAGTACAGCCTATGGACCAGGGTGTCATCAGAAGCCTTAAATGTCATTACAGGAAGCAGCTCATTTTACGAATTTTAGAAGGATATGATAAAAATGCAAAATGTGACGTCTCTCTTCTTGATGCACTTATAATGCTCGAAAAATCTTGGCGGGTTGTTACAGATTCTACAATTAGAAAATGTTTTCGACATGCTGGCCTAGCAAAGAATGTTGAAGAAAATGATGAAGATTTACCTATTGCGATGTGGATAGAAAAACACAATATTTCCTCATTCTCGTATTGTGACATTCAATTGTTCGAAACATTTGATGATGAAATCATTACATGTGAAAATCCGACTGATGAAGATATTGAAGAAATTAAAATGAATCATTCTGAAATCGAAGTTTCTGCATCTGATGCTGATGAAGAGGAGCACATAAATGATGAAATTCCCACCATCTTAGATGCTACAGCAGCAATGCGTGTAATTAATAAGTTTTTTTTCCACACAAACAATGGAAGAAAGAGTGTTGCAGTCATTTTACATACTGGACAAAGAAATTCATATAATGTTTTTGAAATCGGTATCACGTCAGCAGAAGATTACCGAAGATTACCGATTATTTCTGTAACAAAACAGTGAGCAAGAATTAAAGGTAAAATGAATTTATATCCATTTGTCTTTCATTTTTAATTAATTTAATTAGTATTGTATCAGTTTAATGTTATCGATTTTAGTCAATTTAATTCATTAATGGTCATTTTTAATAGATTTTATCGTTTTTTAATACATCATTATTAAATATACACATAGCAACTAATGAGTTATACATTTTGTGAACATTTTTCTTAACGGTTCGGATATAGCGAACCACCGGATATAGCGAACCAAACCTTTGGTCCCTTGAAGTTCGTTATAACGGGGTTCGACTGTATCTCTTTAATATTTTCCTGCTGAAAATTAAATTATTTACTGTCAGACTCTCGTCTCCCATTCTTAAGTAGACTTGATGAACGTGAGTAATAGCGTCTTCAATGAGCCCAAAAGAAACGCAAACAGGTGTCGAACGATATACACATTTGGAGAGGTGCGACAATAGGTAAAAGTACGCGAATCATTTAGAATGATTTGTAAAACCCATGAGCGGCCCCTTTTCTCTTGGAAAAGTCGGCAGGAAGAAAATTCATCATAGATGGTTCGAGAAGGTGCTGAGAAGAATGCAATAAAAAAAAGACGGTGTTGCGAATGGAGGGGATAATAGACTTGGACTGTCGAAGGGTCGACACGCGTACGGAGAGAGAGGGTCTCGTACGGACTTTGAATAATGAGCCCTGCTCTGACGAGTGTATTAACGTTCGTCGGAACGAAACTTTGTAAATGATTTATTTAACCAAGATTTTAATGTGTCAATCAACCAGATGTAAATAACAGTTGGTTCTACAGTTGTAATTACTTCTACAAGATAATTATTTGTCGGATCACGACCTTAAAGGTTAACATTGGCGTAGTCGGTAGGATCCCGACTTTAAAGGTTAACATTTACCACGTTCAATTTTATCTTCTTTAAAAAGATGAAATAGGTATGAAATTTGCGACGGCACAAGCCAGATTATTTTTTTTTTCACTATTGGTGTTTTCTATCTTAATTTTTATGTTAATTCTCTCCTGACTCGTAATCTATTAATTTCGTCCCATTAAGAGAGTGAGAGTTGTAGCCTTGCTTTTGATGTACTTTTTGATCGAGATTTTTCAAAATTAATTTTAGTTGTTAGCTGTTAGTTGTTGTTGTTCCTAATGTTCCCTTGGCCGGATGTGCCAGACCAGGACCATACAGGCTTCGGGAAGAGTAGTGCGGCTCCGGTTTATAATAGCACCACCAGGTTCGGAGCTCGACTTGGGAAGGTGGTGCTATCTCCATTTTGACCGAGAACCCCCCAGGAACGACATCTGAGGGGATCGTACCTCCTCCACCCACTGACCTCATAGATAGACTTTCCGGTCTACGGATTGAACGTGCCCATATCCGGCCTAGACACGGAAGTATTTAACGGCGCTTGTCGGGACTCGATCCGAGCACCCTCAGCACTGAAAGCCGACGCGCTACCAATAGGCTACCTCGGGCGCATTAATTTTAGTGCATAGTGTGACTTCTTCCCAGGGAAAACCCAGTGTCCCACTAAAATTCAGAAGAGTGATGAACAACATAGCGTGGCTAATTTCATAGTGAGAGATGGGAATGGCGGGAGTAACTATGACTTAGCTTCCTCTATGGGAGTTGTAGAATGAACTGTTTTCAGCGTCGATTACCACCAACTCCACGTGGTTCCGGCCGGTAACTAGACCCAAGTTAAGCGGGGCATGGGTTGGTGACCTAGACAAACTCCCTAAGAATTTACTTCTAACGGGTTAGAAAGACCCTAAATTAATTTCTAAATCTGCCGGACTCTTGTGTCTGGGAGACTGCACTCTGTGACCATGCGTGTATAGCCAATTACAGCATGCTTTCGGATGGGCCGGATAGAAATTTGGATTAGAAAGTTATCAAAAGCATATACCCACCCGCAATTATCAATTTCAGACCTGACTTTTCAGCATGAAATGAAAAATTGCATGGAATTGCAAAATGGAACATGTAGAGCAGTCAAATAAACAGTTGTTTATCATGAAAACTCAGTTGTTGCCACTCCTATAAGAACAGATGCATTTGACATTATATTATCATATACCACTTCAAGGATTTTTAGCAAATGTTTTTTTTTTTTTACATCTGACACAAATATACAAAACATAACCAATGAAAAATTATTAAAAAAATTTCACAGACAAATTTAACTCTATCATTTAGATATTAAAAGAGAAATTTTTTTCACTAATTGTGAGTTGGATTAGAAAGTTGTCAAAAGTGGGTACCCAAAAACTAAACTCATGGCGCAACAGCCCGCTGTGGACCAAGGCCCGCGGTACCCATCTCCGCTTTCTTGACCTTGGGACTTGGGGTGCCATACAGCATATGTCTCAGTCAGGTGGTCAACCTGACGCCAGAGTTTAGTTCCCAAGCATGCTTGATCCTCATTTTATCGACCCACTCAAGGGATGAGAGGCTGAGTCGACCTTGCTCAGTCGCAGGGTCGAACCCTGGACGAGTGACGTGGCAACTTGACGCTTTTAACCACTACGCCAACGGGCGTAATGTCGATACCCTCCAACTGCAAATTTCAGACCTGATTTTGCAGCATGAAATGCAAAATTGCATAAGTAATATCGCCGCCGTCCACATCCGAAGGTTATACGGCCCTTCAATAATAAAACTAATCATCCCGACGGCAATCCAGCCCAGCCGGGTCCCGAAGTTTTTCTTTTTGCAATTCGTTTACGTGTCTTTTTTTTTAAATCTGAGGTGCTATCCACCTTCCCCTTGTAGGGGGAAGTATATATTCATAAGTTCCTGCATAATATTCTTGATGTACCTTCTACAATAATAATCCGTAAATAATTTACTAGGGGCCCAATCTTGAAAGCCCAAAGGTAGGTGTTTTCGTGCTTCAGCCCATTTGCTACAATTGTATATACAGTGCTTTATAGTTTGTATATTGCCACACTCACAAAGATCTGTTTTAGCAAAAAATCTGTTTTGATAGACTCCTATACAGCCATGTTCAGTTATTGCTTGATTAACAAGGAAATCTGCCGACAGTCTTTTCGTAGAAACTCTAGGGAATACCTCAAATACTTTCCTTCCTACACTGCTTCTCTCCCAATTTTCTTGCCATATTTTTATGTAATAATTCTTAATTTTATTCTTAATCTGTTCTTTAGTTAATTTATAATTTCCTGTGATTTCATTCAGCGTTGTTGCTTGTTTAGCTGCTGCGTCTACCATCTCATTTTCATTAATGCCACAGTGGGCTTTTACCCAGTGTAAGTTTACTGCTATCTCATGACTTTCTATTAGGTTTTCTATATTTTCAATCCTATCTCCCTTAAAATAATATGCGCATATAGTTTGCAGTGTACTTCTAGAATCACTGTATATGTCGATTTCCTGTATTCCTTTAGTTATAGCATCTGTGATGGCCATGTCAATGGCTTCAACTTCGGCGCTATAGGATGATGCATTATTAGGTAGACGTTTAATTTTTGTCTGTTCTAAAACATTAAGGTTGTAAAGTGTACACGCCGCACCAACCCCTAAAAAACAGAAAATGTGTAGCTGTCAAATAACTGGTTGTTTATCATGAAATCTCAGTTGTTGCAACTCCTATACGAACAGATGCATTTGACATTAAATTATCATATACCACTCCAAAGATTTTTAAGAAATGTTTTTTACATCTCACTTTTACAAATATACAAAACGTAACCAGTGCAATATTATTAAAAAAATTTCACAGACAAATTTAACTCTATCATTTAGATATTAAAAGAGAAATGTTTTATCAGTAATTGAGAGATTTGAAAGGAACATTTTTTTAATAGTCAACCAGAAAATATTTAATTGATACCCACCATTAAATATTATTTAAATATTCTCTCAAAACGGTTTGAAATCATAAATAACTTAATATTAAATTAAGTAAAGAAAATCTTTTTGAAATGGGTTGAAAAATGCAAAACCCATATTAACCAGCATTTAGATAATTATATAATAACAATAAGTAATATTTTCAATTTAACAGATTAAAGGAATTAAAAAATAATCATATATAAATATTAAATATGAAAAATAGTTTTTTAATCATAACTTACTACTTGTTCTTTTCCATTCAAGTAATTTATGTTTTTTCCAAACAGAATATTAAAATTTGTCTTTTTCAACCTCCAAAACCATATCAATAAAAAAGATTACATTTTAATTTATGAATTTTTACCACATATTTCATTTATTTGGTGGAAAAATAAATATGTCTGTTCCATTCAAGCTTATGCTGTTCCATGTTTAAAAAAAAATAAAAGAAGCTCCAAGTAGATACAGCTTAGAGAAATGAAAAATTAATGAGTTTTTTTCTAGGTTTTCAAATTATTTTAAATTTCAAGAGGTCACGCATTCGTAAATATTTTTTACGGCTTTTTTTCCATATATAAGTGAGTGTGATACATCTCAACAGAATTCAAATGCAATTTATCTGAAATTCATAACATGGAGGTAAAAATTTTTAACTTAAATAAAACGTAAATCAGGCGTGTCATTTTGCTACAATTAGAAATATATTTTTATCATCATAATGGCATTAAAAATGTCTCATGATTTTCAGTAGTTTTGTTTTTAAAACTTAATCGTAAAATTTTTAAAATTACTCAGTTATTATAAGTTTTTTTCAGATGCAGCCATAAATTATGTTTCTGCTACAATTGATCTGCATATGAGATACCAATATTAAATTCCATACTAATATATCATATTTTTCTTTATTAACTATTACCCATTTCTAAAATTTAGTAAAACTTATTGATGCTTGCTAGATTATAATGCATCTATTTCCTCTTTTTAACAAAGTTATACTTTTTTCAAACAAGTTTTAGCATTTTTAGAAAAAGAAACAATTTTAACAACAAGAAGTAGATGAATTTAATATTTTTAATATTTTTAAAGCATAGACTGAGTAATAATATATATAAATTTTAAAAAAAACTTTTTTGTTTGTACAAAAATTTATGCGAAAATTATATTACATATTAGATAAAAAAATTACTTCCCTGAAGTTATTGTGTTGTTTATATTTTTAAAATTCATTCTAATATATTTATTTTTGACAAATACATGATTAGAATCCAATTTGCTGTTAATTTTTAGCGTTGTAAATGTGCTTACTAAAATAAAAGAAAAATGGACTGAAAGTATAATTTTTACACTGAATAACTTAGAAGAAAAAGTATTTCTGGCGTTAAATTTGCATGAAATATTAAGTTGTTGAATAATGGTAGGAATCAGATTCAGTCGTTAAAAATTTTCATACTTTTGCTTCATGCATTTAATTCTCACACTTGAGAATTGTCAGATTTTTCGTTTAAATTTAAATCCCTTCGTTCGGTGACAAAAGAAGAAAACGTAATTCAATCGAAATTTCCATGTAGACTTAGAAAAAGAATCTAACATAGTGTGAATATAGTCGTTGATTTATGCAAGGAGTTATTTTCTCTAATGTAAAATCTTTCCTCTAAGCTGAGTTACAAAGTTTTTTTTTTCTTTTGCAAATAACTTCAATAAAAGAAATATAATTGTCCAAAATAAATTAAACAAGCATTAAGGTACGATATAAATGTAATATTATTATCAAATAATGTGACTAAATTGGGGTTTCACAACACTTAGATACACTTGTGTGTTTCCAGTGAAAGCAGGCTATAACACTCTACCTAAAAAAAATTTATCCTATAACATTCCATATTAATCTATCTTTCAGTAAACTTTTCTTAAAATTGTTGCTCCCTTTAAACACTTCCCATAAATTATCCATATACAGTGGAATCTCGATCGATCGTTTCCGGATCCATCGTTTTTCTCTATGTGTCGTTCCTTTTATCCAGTCCCAACGATCGTATTGCTTTGTTATGTTTCCGCATCTATCGTTTTCCCGCATTTATCATTCATTTCCATCGGTCCCTTGAAAAACGATAAATCGAGATTCCACTGTATATATATATATATATATATATATATATATATATATATATATATATATGTCCACTGTATATATATATATATATATATATATATATGTATATATATATACATATATGTGTGTGTGTGTGTGTATGTATGTTTGCATGTATATACATAGTAAGGACTTTGCTTAAAAAACAGACTATCAGCTTTTTTTGTATTTACATGCTTTAATTGCATTTTCGATTAAATACAGGCTATATACAAATTAACAATATAAAACAAATTAAATTCGTGGGTTCACGGATACGACGAGGAAGGTCAGACGATTCGGCAGCATCTCGGCTTCAGCTCTCCTCCGTCGTTGGATACTGTGACTAACTAATTACCTTCATCTCTCAATCACTGAATCAGTGACTAAATGAATAATTTCACTGACGTTCGGCGGCTATATATATATATATTATATATATATACCTCTCGTGGAGCGTTCGGGGGGAAGGTCTGGATACCGCTTTCTTGCTTTATGCAGTTATATTTCCAGTCGGGGAGACACCTCTGGTCGGCAACTTCCTTTGTATCTAAATTACTGTCCCGCACGCATCGTTATCACGTCCGGCCTATTATGTTGACAGGTGACTGTCTGTCTTGATAGTGGTATTTTGAGTCCATTATGTGCACAAAACGTGCGCTGGGCGGCCTTTCTTGGAATTTCCCTTTGCGAAGACAATCGAGAGTCGCCAGCACGTCTGGGCCCTTTGTGTTGGCAGGCGGCAGCCGGTTTGCTCTTTGCAAAGGGGACTTAAATCATTTATGTGCGTAAACCCCGCTCTGGGTGGTCGTTTCTTGGAATTTACCAATATGAAGGTGTTCGGCGTCATTAAAATTTATATATATATATATATATATATATATATATAAACACTAATTGGTCAATTTATTATGACCAGCTGACAATTTTAAACAAATCAGCTATGAAATCACGCTTTTGCTGGTAGAGGGTAAGATTGATCTGAGAAAAGATTGCTGGTTGATTGAAGAGACAGTTGAAATGTATTGATTTTGAAGGAATATCCAAATAAACACGATTTAACGGACTTTGAAGTCGGAATGATTGTCGGGTCTAGGAGCAGAAGAGCGAGCATCAGCGAAACTTCTTTTCTTGTGGAGTGTTCGAGAGCAGCTGTTGTTCATTGTTTGCGAAAAATGGGCTACCAAACAAAAAAAATCAGGTCTTAACGTGGGGTCATCATATGCTACTGGAGGCTCGATCTGAAAGCACAGCATCCAGAAATGACCAGTCCCACAGAAAGACAACTGTACATCAAATTACAGCTTATCTTAATCAGGTCATAACTCCGATAGCTTCTCGAAGCAGCATTCGCCGCACGTAACGGTGCATTTGCTCTGGAAGCCGAAGGCATTTTCGAGAGCTTTTGCTGTCAGCAGCTAACAAAACCAAACGTCTCCAGTTCGTAAGAATCCCAAGAACACATCAGGAACACAAGAACTGGACGGTAAATGAATGGGAGATGGTAATGTGATCCGACGAATCGCGTTTTTTCAACTACATTTCGCCGATCTCAGGATAGGATTATGGAGAACACTGCTCGAAAGCACCACAACACTTCAAGCTGGTGGAGGCGATATTATACTAGTTTGGGAGATGTTTTCCTGTTTGAAACTTTGCTTAAAGACTTCAATTCGTATGGAACAATATCTGAATACCTGAAGGTATATGAATATTACTGCTGACCGAGTTCACCCAGTTATGTTAAGCGTTTTACCCCACTGAAGATGAAGCCTTCCAGCAGGATAATGCCCCATGCCGTAGAAATCAGATTGTGCCCGGATAGTTTGAAGAATATGACTTACACTTCGCTTTTTTTTAAATAACCTTCACAAGCACCAGATCCGAATCCAGTTGAGCATTTGTGGGTCGAGGTCAAAAGGGGCATCAAGCAGCTGGATCCAAACCATCGAATCTTCAACAACTGGATGGGATAAGGTCTCAGGTCTTTCAAATCACCTTTCAACATCCCTTAGAGTCTGTACCAAAGATAATCGCAGCAGTATTGAGATCAAAAGGTAGCCCAACGATGTACTGAGGATAAACTGGACACTCAGTGTATATATACAGTACAAATCGTTTATAAGAACATCCAGGGGACTTTAAAAACTGGTTCTTATAATCGATAGTTTTTATATCCGATAGATAACTTAAAACTACTGGAAATGCCAAATTCATTGTCACATAATTTCTATTTACACCTGAAACATGACGTTAAAAAAATTGGTTAAAAGGTTCAAGTTCAATCAAAGGTTCGTGTTTGAAACGCAACGTCCTAACCGGGGTCATCCTATAAAACAGGCCAATTTCATCAGTGTTGGAAGATTTCATGGTCTTCATAGCCTTCTCTTAACGTGGTCCAAACGGTTTTAAGACAGTTATCAGAAACTCCTGGTGTCACGGCCTTCGATTATCCGCTGATTCTCCCGAACACAATGGAATGCCTCTCAAGAAATCTTCGGATCCACGAAGTTGAACAAACAAAATCATATTTTTTAAAGAGCTTCGCAAATTCATTTACTTTCGCTTGCAAACTCGGTCCACTTAGGGGAATGTTGGCACTCCTTTGAATCTTAAACCATTGCAAAAGGGCTTCTTCTATGTCAGCATGTGGACTTTTTCGAAGCTTCTTAATATTAGTCCGATCTTTTTCAAATTATTCCTTTAATTTTTCTCTATTCTTAAATACATTTGAAATCGTGGCATGACTAACCATTAATTCGTTGGCTAATGCTCCATTTTTTTTCACCGTTTTCTAAACTGGAAATTCCGTTCACAATTAACATGTTCTTATAAGCGATATATTTTCCCAGAAATCAATTAATTTTAAGTCACTAACAGCGATATGTTCTTATTAACGATGCTGTTATAACCGGACTTTGTATACATCTTTACACATGAGAATTTGCCGGGAACTTATAATTCCGTTCTTTTAAGCAATATGTTTTTATAACCGGTGTTCTTATAAGCAATTTTTACTGTATATATATATAGAATATATATATATATGTAAGACTATAAAATATGGGGGGGAGCGATCGCGTAAACTTTAAATGGGATCTTTGTTAAAGAAGAAATAACATTTATCAACAAAGGGTTGGGACATCGCAAAATTCGAAATAAACACCGCAGAGAAAATAGATTGCAGGGTTGGATTTGAGCGACAGCCAGTCCCCGCCCCAGCCTAACTTTCGGCGCAAGCGTCATACTGACGTAATCTGACCGTGGGAGATGCGTGGTAACTTAAAAAGCTGAACGTAAAGGGTTGAAAATCTTCAGAGACAATGGGATGAGTAACTGAGACGGTCGTGCTGCTCTGCAGCCACGCATTTTGAATAGGAACGGAACGAAATGAAAATTATTAATGGAGCTGAGACTAGTATGATACTTAATAAAGATATTTTAGAGATATTTGGTGTGATGTTGTTGCCACCGGACCACATCTGACTGCTGATAGATGAAGATAGAGAATTTTAGGGAGTCGACTGCTGTTTTATGTGATGGTTTGTTCAACTAGTTTGGATTACAATGGTTTAAATTATGGGCGTGAAGCAAAGTCCGACATATATATATATATATATATATATATATATATATATATATATATATATATATATTAATTAATTCTGATTTAATAAAATCAATAAATATTTTTAAGTGATAAATTTAGAGGAATATTAATACATTTAATGTACCTCTAAAAATAAGTTAATTTCAAAATAAGTGAAGCAATATTCATACGTTCAATGAATAATAAGTAGCGCTTTTTTATATTTGCTTAACGCACAGTACCAAAAATATCCTTTTTTTAATGATCTTTTTTATTGTTGTTGGCTGAACTTAATACGTTCTTAATTTATACTTTTTCATGTTTAAACGTTTATTATTTCTGGCCACGATAACACGTTATAAATGACGCTCTTATTAGTACATATTCATAAGATTTCCCAGGCCGTACATACCCAGAATGCTAAAAATTTCGTGATAATTTGGGAGAAGTTTGCTCTCCCATAAATAATTGATTTGTTATGAATTTTTCGAATGTTATAATTCATATATAATTATACTTACAAATTATAAATTTGCTAGAGGAGGGAATATACCTATTTTTCCCTAGTCATATTAACTGGAGAGGATTAAATATCCTCACTCATAAAACCGAAGAAATTATTAATTAGTTAGGGCTCTAAAGTAATTTTCGTTAATTAATTTGGATGAACAAAACTTGCCCCGAGTAGCTCAGACGCATTATGTTACATTAAATTTATTATATTTAATTAATTACAATTAATTGATCTCATTTAATTTAGTGTAAATGGAAAAATTATGTTTTTTCAGTTTATTAGGAATCCACTTTCGTGGAATTGCAAGTACCATTATTTATTTAAATTTATGCACAACTGAGCAATTCCAGTGTGTACGTGCGAAATAAATTCAGTTTCTTTCATTATAACCATCAAAATTATAACTATTCGTTATAGCCATAAATATCAAAATACGATGCATAATTTCACTCTCTTAAATCTTCTTACTAAATTTCTTTTTTAACAATAGATATTGAACGTTAAGTTTAAATTTTATCGCATTTCAAAAGATCTTCAAAACCTGATAAGTTGATAGGATTTAAATGTTAAAAAAAATTTTCAAGCAAAATGTATTAAATGCCGTTTAAAAAAAGACAAACATATATTGAAAACACTGAAAACAATATCATATAAATAAACATGGACAGTAACACAACGTTAAATTTCGCATGAATATCCAGCATTAATTTTTCCTTAACCAAATTACTCTCGTCTCGCATATCAGCTTTAAACGACGTACAATTTGTTACAAAACTTAGATAAAAATAAAGTATTTAACCATTAACATTTAAATCTGGAAAAAATAGAATTTTTTTTTCAAATCTGAAAAGTATACAATTATACATAACCAGACAGAAACGACATCTGACTATGTGATAATCACTTGGATACTTAAGCGATAACATCACTATAACGCGATAATTGTATTTAAAAAACCATTATTTCAAGTCACTTAAAACACTAAACACCTAGTTAAAAGTTCTGAGATAAAAGTAACTGATGGAGACAAGGATAAAAGTCGGTCATACGATATTTTATCAGTTGTCACCACCATCAGTCACCGAACGATAAAAAAAAAGAAAAAGAAAAATTCGGAATATATTTCAAATCAAAGTCTTTGCTTTTCATTCTTTTGCTATCGCGTTGGTTTAAAGTTACCGTCATTTCATATACCTTTTGGAAAGATTGGGGAGAAATTTTTCTTCTGCTTTTTTTTCCCACTCTGATAATGAACTATAAATGAAGTAAAGGGCTGAATTGTCAAGTTGTTTCGACGCCATGTTTGTCCCTAGAAGTTAAAAAAGGCTTAAGGCTACTGTGTATAAACTCTATTGGATTCGCTCACCTCAATGTTAACTTATGGAGTAAATATGTTAAAGGATTGCCGACTTAGGTTGAAAGATTATTTTTTTTTTAATTGTACTCCGTAATAGAGAAAGAAATTTTATACCTTAGGGCATTTTTCCTTTTTTTTTCTTTTTTAAATGACAATAATATTTTAAAATTTAAATTATTTTGGGGAAAAATTTGGTCAAGTGTTTTAAACACTCCTAAATTCCTTTGTCGGACGAAATCTATAAAATGAATCCCGATGTAAGATGCAGAAAAGTTCGAGCTATCTAAAAATACCATTTTTATTGGAGTTTCAGCATTTATATAGCTGTCAATACTAGATACATTTTTTCCATAGGTTAACATTGAAGTGAGAGAATCCAAGAGGGTTAGTATACGGCAGCCTTAATGCAGCAACTGCAAAAGTTCATCTGAACAGTTACGTCTTCAAACAGAATTTTAGTAATACTAGTGGTTCTATTATACAGGGTGTGCCAAAATTCGACCAACAAATTCAGAGGGGTGATAGTAGGCATCAAGACGAGCAATAATCACATAGGACTTACCAACTCCACTAGATGGCCGGAAATATCGCTGGAGGCGGTGGAAGGCGGTGGTTTTCTGGAGGCGGTGGAAAACTCAAAAACAAAACAGAATCACATAGGGATGTATCACAAGAAACGCAAACATGGTCAGCTAGTGAATAAACAAAGATGTAGATATGTAAAGCCAACATTTCTGCATCTTTGTTTCCGGTCATACATTCCTATGTTATTCTGTTTTGTTTTGAGTTTTCCACCTCCTCCAGGAAAATATGACATTTCCTGCCATCTAGTGGGATTGGTAAGAGATTTGGTCCGATTAAGTAAACAGCGCCTTCCAGCGTCATGTTTGTGTTTCCGGTCATACATTCTTATGTGCTTATTGCTAGTTTTGCTACTCTCACCCCTCTGAATTTGTCGGTCGAATTTTGGAACACCCTGTATATCTTCCAATTATTATTTTAAATGCGTACTGTATCCTAAAAATGTTCCATATTCTAATAAATATTCGGTGAATATGTAAGGTATACATAAGATTCGATTCACAAGAATCGAACTTTTGAGTGAATGAATTAAAGAAGCTGCTTGAGATATGCTAATTTCGGCATAAGCGCTTGGTATAAATACCAAGAAGCTTGATTAATACAGAGGTTGAAGAAAAGGTTGTTTAAGTTGATAGATAAGCGAGAGGGAGCTACGAGGTAAACAGCTCCAGGTGCTATCCTGCGCTAGTGCTTAGGGGGCCCAAAGTTTATGTGGTGGTACTGCTGGTTTGATTATCTGCTGGTTTGTGAGTATTTGCAAGGTCTATTTCTATTGAATGTTAATATATATTCCGTACAGGTAGTACGTATGCTTATTGCTGTAAAAGCAAATTCTATATGTGCAATGAATTCAATAAACATTGTTTCATGTATAAACTGTGTTTGTATCAAATTCATTTAGAGTGCCACTTCAAATTATATACACCCAAGTCTGGGTAGAAGTGAGCTATTCTCTACAAATATTTTACAGATAAAAGTATGTTTTAGAAAATTTCTGCTGAAAACACGGAGAGTATAATCTAAACTCAGTTTTAATTAGTTTTCTGTTAAGGATTAATTTTATTGTTAACGAGGTACCTTCTATCTGTTGTGCATAAATCATTTCCTATTCAAAGATTACGAAGAATTCAACATAATTTAAGCATTGCACCAAAAAGGAAGATTTATTTTGAGTTAATTTAATTAAATGTTTCAATTCATTTAATCATAATTCAAGAACAGAAACGAGTTATTGGGCATCATTTTGAAAAGTAACGTCATCGCGCACAACAAAGAAAAAAAACACCCGCTTTTGATGACATCCCTTTTCGGGTTGATTTGCAATCTTTAATACACCTTCGACTTATTCCCTTTCTTTTTCGTTTATCAAGTTTTATCACCTTTTCATCTCGAAATTAAATAGTTTTGTCGTGAACAAAGATACTAGTGTCAGCTAACAGATGGTGGCAATGCAATTTTGAATGAACATGGCATCTTTCATCCAAATTAAATGTTGATTACGAAAGTTTAAACGTAATAAAAAATGCGCATAACCTGGTAACCCGTGCCCCTATTTAGCAGAACTTGCGTTGTTCTGTCGTTACTTAGTCAGATGTGCCACATTTTCCCAAATATCGCACTATTATGCACTTGTTTGCAGTGCTGAACTACTACAGATAAACGCAATATTTTAAACTGTAGGAAACCTACGAGCTAATAAATCTATACTTATATATAAAGAGAGAGTGATTTTGTACATGGAGGGTAATCTTCAGAACCACTGTACCTATTTGAAAAATTCTTTCACTGTTTGAAAGGTACATTATTCCAGATGGACATAGGTTATATATTATGTATATCTGATCAGTAGAAATAAAGTTAGGGGCTTAATCCTAACAATCTCCATTGTTACCGCTACTGTCCTCTACCGCTTTTTGTGCCGAAGTCTTCAACGATCCTTAGCGTGGTGCTATCTATCTATACTTATATATAAAGAGAGATCGATTTTGTACGTGGAGGGTAATCTCCAGAACCACTGCACCTACTTGAAAAATTCTTTCACTGTTTGAAAGGTTTATTATTCCAGATGGAAATAGGCTATATATTATGTATATTTGATCATCTATACTTATATATAAAGAGAGAGCGATTTTGTACGTGGAGGGTAATCTTCAGAACCACTGTACCTATTTGAAAAATTCTTTCACTGTTTGAAAGGTACATTATTCCAGATGGACACAGGTTATATATTATGTATATCTGATCAGTAGAAATAAAGTTAGGGGCTTAATCCTAACAATCTCCATTGTTACCGCTACTGTCCTCTACCGCTTTTTGTGCCGAAGTCTTCAACGATACTTAGCATGGTGCTATCTATCTATACTTATATATAAAGAGAGAGGGTGATTTTGTACGTGGAGGGTAATCTCCGGAACCACTGCACCTATTTGAAAAATTCTTTCACTGTTTGAAAGGTACATTATTCCAGATGGACATAGGCTATATATTATGTATATCTGATCAGTAGAAATAAAGTTAGGGGGGATACTCTAGATTTGTGTGCACGGCCGCCATCTTGGATTTTTCCGCCAGGGTTTGGCGCATTTCGCATGGCGATAATTATTGCGTTCTGGTAAAAATAACCCAATGTCAAATTCTCTAATTTTAAGATCAAACAGTTATTTCTGATGTGATCTTTTAATTACAGTATAATAATTTTAGGTCAGATCTTGGCCTTGACCTGGAAATCTGAGTCAAATTGACTATACTCAAAAGAGTAAATTATTTTTAAAACTAAGAGTCTTTTTGTTGAAAATTTTTGAATCTATTATCAGTTTTTCGTTAACTTATTAAATTTAAGTTGCTTTTAATTTTGTTTATCGATTGTCAATTAGTATACTATAATGATACACCATTTCATTTATTTGAAGTAAAAATTATCTGCCATCATTTTTTCGTAAAATGTAAAATACAGTATACATTTTAAATACAATATATTTTAAAATATTTTATAATTCCAAGTTGTAGTGGATTACAAATAAATTTAAATAACTGAAGTTCAACTTCTCTCTCCCCAGGAACCTAAGTTAAAAAGTTAGTTAAGGTTAAGTTATTGGTTTAGGAAAAGGGTTTTTTTTTATTATTTCCAACACAGCAGGATAAATGGTCAAATAATCCTTGTCCCGATTTTATTGTATGCACCAAATATTTGGTTAAGGTCAAATCTAAAGTAAAATTTCATTACCACAATGCCCTAACAAAAAAAAAAAAAAAAAAAAAAAAAAAAAAAAAAAAAAAAAAAAAAAAAAAAAAAAAAAAGAGGATCTGGTTACTCACCATAAATTTATGGGTTCATAATTATTTTACATTTTTCAAAGCTGAATTTTAGATAATTTTTAAATTGCAAGTTATTTAGGTGGTGCGAAAATGCTGTATATTTTTTCTAATTAACAATATATTGGCATAATATTTTGGTGATTCATTGCTATTAGTCAAAGAGTTAGGGCAAACTGAATAGATGGCATTAAAATTTTATCTGTAAGTAAAATTCATTTGACCAAATTTTTCATATGGATCATAATTTGAAAAGGTAGTTTTTAATTAAAAATGACAAAAAAAAAATCTCAGTCCAACCATTAAATGATTTTTCAAAAATATTTCTAAGTTTCACAATTTAAAAAGGTCGTTTTTATTAAAAAAGCTAAAAGAAAAACCCAAAATTTCCAATATTTGAGAATGATTTTTTCAAAAAAGTGGTTTTTATCAAAAACCCAAAAATAAATCTAAGTCCAACGTTTAAATGATTTTTAAAAATTTTTTCTAAGTTTCATAATTTAAACAGGTGGTTTTTATTAAAAAAGCTAAAAAAATTCAAAGTCCAGCGTTTTGAAAACACCGCTTAAAACACATTGGCGAGAAGTTTTCCACTCCTCAAAACACGGTAAAATCGCCAAGTTGGCGCAAAGAAATCCAAGATGGCGGCCGTGCACACAATTATTAAGTAACGTAATATTAATTTGAATATTATTTTAGGTGCTTAAAATAATTAAAAAAACATTCTTTACTTAAAATCCTTTTTTATTTTTGTATTTTTATTTCATCTCTTACTCTAATTTTGAGATACCAATGTGTATCTATACTTCTATAATCTATACTTATATATAAAGAGGGAGAGCGATTTTGTACGTGGAGGGTAATCTCCGGAACCACTGCACCTTCGAATTAGGAAAGACTCTGCTCTTCGTAGAATGTACAGTATTCATCCTAGCCAATCTGAATGCTTTCATTTAAGGATTCTTTTACAACATATTCGCGGTCCAACATCTTTCCAAAGTCTTTTGTCAGTTAATGGACAGGTCATGCCAACCTATCAAGCAGCCTGTAAAGAACTCTGTCTTATTGAGGACGACGAACATTGGAAGTATACCTTAGCTGATGCTGTACTTTCGGATTCGGCTCCTAAACTGAGAGAATTGTTTGTGACAATTTTGTTATTTTGTCAACCTTCAGATCCCATTGCTTTATGGCAAACATTTAAAAAAGATCTCTGTGAAGACATATTGCATCGAGCGCGCCAGTAGAATAATGATGACTGTATGCCATTATCAAATGATATCATAAACCAAGGTCTCATTCAAATAGAAGACAAAATTTATCTATTAAGCGAAAAGTCATTAGGAGACTTTGGCCTGCCGTCACCACAGAGAATCAACAAAAGCAATTCTGTAAGGACAACATTGGTACATGATTGCAACCAACTGAGTGAGTACGTTTCTAATCACGTACCAATTTAGTACCCGATCAGCGACTCGCCTTTGACACCATAGTGAATAGCGTTGAAAACAATGGAGGCAAATTATTGTTTATCGATGCACCCAGTGGAACCGGAAAAACTTACTTGATAAATTTAATACTGGCCAAAATTCGATCAACAGGAAGACTGGCTCTTGCGGTGGCTTCTTCTGGAATTGCCGCGACTTTACTTAGTGGTGGAAAAACTGCCCATTCAACATTTAAACTGCCTTTGAATGTCTCCCTCCAGAAAGAATCCGTATGTTCCATAAGAAAAAAAGGGCCGTTGGGCCAACTTCTTCAACAGGTCTGTCTCTTAATGTGGGACGAATGTACGATGAGTCACCGCTCACATATAGAAGCCGTAAACAGAACTATAAAAGACCTAAGAAGTTCAGACAAAATTATGGGAGGCGTCACCTTCGTATTTGCCGGTGACTTTCGTCAAACTCTTCCTGTGGTGCCTAGAGGAACGCGTGCAGATATACTTAAAGCCTGCTTAAAGTCGTCTCCTTTATGGAGCTCTGTACAATCAATCACTTTAAGAACAAACATGAGAGCCTACTTAGGAGGTGGTGATAGGCATTTCTCACGTCTATTACAAGTAGGTGACGGGAAAATACCTGAACAAGATGGCCTTATCAAAATAGATGAGTTAGGAAAGTCTGTCTCAAATCTAAATGATTTGATCTTAAATGTGTACCCAGAAATTGAGAATCTTTGTCAAAACGATTACACGTGGATGTGCGAGAGGGCGATAGTTTCGCCAAGAAATTCTTCTGTCGATCATATCAATGAACAAATATTAATAAGAATACTAGGTGATAAAAAAATATATAAATCCATTGATACCGTATTAGATACAGAGGACGATGTACATTATCCACAGGAATTCCTTAATTCCCTTAACCCTTCAGGACTCCCCCCTCATACACTAAATATTAAAGTCGGTATTCCAATAATTTTATTGCGAAACCTAAATCCACCTAATCTGTGCAATGGAACTAGACTCCGAGTAAAATCGCTACGAAATAATGTGATTGAAAGTATTATTCTTACAGGACCAGCGGCAGGTCAGTTGGCTCATATTCCCCGCATTCTCATGATCCCTACAGATTTACCTTTCCAATTTAAGCGATTACAGTTTCCAATAAAAATTTCTTTTGCCATCACCATCAACAAATACCAAGGTCAAACATACAAATATATTGGACTTGACTTACGGGAAGATTGCTTTAGTCATGGACAATTATATGTTGGTTTCTCTAGGTCAGGAAATGCGGAGAATCAATTTATTTTAAAACCTCAGAAAAAACGAAACAAAAAATGTGGTATACCATGAAGTTTTAAAATAAATTATACCTACCTAATGAAACATGATGAAAGGCTGATAAGCAAAAATATCCCTACTGGGGAATCCTCGCCTTGCAAATATCGCAAAAGGAGGATAAGGCGCCTTTGCTGTACGCCTAGCGTGGTGGGGAAATCAGCAATTTATTCATTTAAAAATAATATATAAAGTAGTATAGAACGAAACAAAAAATGTGGTATACCATGAAGTTTTAAAATAAATTATACCTACCTAATATCTAATTAAGATAGATAATTGTTCCACCCGGACAATGTCGGGACGGGCCGCTAGTACTTATATATAAAGAGAGAGCGATTTTGTACGTGGAGGGTACTCTTCAGAACCCCTGTACCTATTTGAAAAATTCTTTCACTGTTTGAAAGGTACATTATTCCAGATGGACATAGGCTATATATTATGTATATCTGATGAGTAGAAATAAAGTTAGGGGCTTAATCCTAACAATCTCCATTGTTTCCGCTACTGTCTTCTACCGCTTTTTGTTCCGAAGATTTCAACGATCCTTATCGTGGTGCTATCGCGGTGGGCTTCTGTTCTGACGCTAGCTGTTCGAACCTAGCCGTTCTCCGGCACGCCTTTTTCTTTTAAAAAGTTTATTTTAATTATTAACTACCATAAAATTAATTTAAGGTATTATTTAGGTTATTATTAAGGTAAAAAAAGATTTACAATTTATTGGCTATCAACTGGAAATTTATTGGTATAATATTTTGTTCAACCCGGACAAAGTCGGGACGGGCCGCTAGTTGTATTATAAAGGGATTTGACGTACCGTAAAATTTCGTGTATAATACGCAATTTTTTTTCACATTTTAGTCCACAAAATTGAAGGTGCGTATTACACTCACGTACAAAAAAAACCGTATTTTTAAACATTGGATAAACGAACGTACAGCAGCTGTGAGACATTGCCGCAACACGGCTGCGTGCGCATCCGTCATTCATCCACCCTTTTACTAAGCAGGTATTCCTTTTAAACAAACGGAACTCACAGTTCGTATCGTCAAGTGAGGATTATGATGGTGATATATATTACGACGGCAACAATAATTGTGACATGGAAGCAACAAGAATAGATGAGTTGTATTCTAGTGAAAGTGATAACGACTGATAATTTGACAGTACTGTTTGTTTTGAATTAATAATTTAAGTTTTTTCTACCGAATTTGACGTTTTCGTTTCTTTTTATTACAAATTTTATTTATGTTAATAAATATTTGTGCAATTTTTAAATAAAATATTGAAAACTTATGGTTGCGTATTATAGTCGATTTTTAATTTTTCCCTAAAATTTCGCGCAAAATCAAGCATGCGTATTATACTCGGGTGCGTATTATATAGTCGAGATTTTAAGGTATATTATTTCTCGTCATTCTCTTTCACTTTGCCACGCCTTTTCGAATTTACTGTCTTTACCTTAAATCACAGGACGTAATTCACAATTAGGGAAAAATACATTTAATTTTTCCCCAAAATTTCGCGCCTTTTCGAAATTACTGTCTTTACCTTCAATCACAGGACGTAATTCACAATTAGGGAAAAATACATTTAATTTTTGCCTAAAATTTCGCGCAAAATCAAGCAAGCGTATTATACTCGGGTGCGTATTATATAGTCGAGATTTTAAGGTATATTATTTCCCGTCATTCTCATTCTCTCTGCCACGCCTTTTGGAGTTTCTTTTGGCTGCATACTCCCGTAGAGAGCATCTCGCTGCCGGATGGGAAGCTTCAAAAAGCCAAAGATAACTGATATAATTATGGACAACATCAAGCGCTTGGCTCAAAGTTTAACTCTAGTTCCCCAAAGTGTGGCCCAACGTTTAGCTTGGCCCGCCCAACAGAAAAACTTAACCAAAAAGCAAAAAAAAGGTCTATCCCTTGCACCAATGCCTACAAATACTGTTCTCGTATATAACGCTATGACTTAGAAAACTTTGATCTAGAAGTGTTGAAAATGAGTAAAATAATGCAAAAGAAATGAACAAATATTCCTAAAGGATGAAATAAAATCAAACGCGGACATTCTGATGTCACAAAGTACCATAAAGATTGCATTAATTAAATAAAGTATTTATGATCTTGTTTAGAGTTAAAAAATGATTTCATCCCTGTCGCTGATCCATTGAGCCACTAACAGAAGAAGCCGAATATATTTTTAAGGTCGCAGATTTTTTTATTTTTTAATGTAGGATTACGTTACTCCATAATGGTCCTCCAGAAAGCAAAATTTCATACGCTAAAACCGTCCGTCATTACCTCGCGTAATTTTGGCCGTAATTACCGTCCGTAATTTTGGCAGAGCGCCAAACACAGTCTGTATCGCTTGGACAAGCAGTGAACAGTTAAACAGTAAAGTACCAATGAGTCAAAATTTTGACATTATATATATATATATATATATATATATATATATATATAAATAAGAATAAGATGAAAGAGAAAACCAGTAATAGCTCTAAAGCTACATGAAGCCAGGAACATCCAACATGTAAAGATAAGTATGAATACGGTTTTTGACAGCATTTCTTCATCAGCGGTGTCAATACTGTCTAAAAACCAATGGATTGTTTCTGATGAGTATGATCTATTAAATAAACACACTCAGACACCGTACAATCCATTATTAACAGAAGAATTGAATAATAAATGAATTTGTATTAAAGTACTTAACCAAAGAACACCAAGCCTATATATATATATATATATATATATATATATATATATATATATATATATATATATATATATATATATATATATATATATAATATGTATAAAAATATAAAGAAAACAACACAAGCAAAAAAATTTAAAAGGCGGGCATATACTGCCAAACAAATTAACTCTAAACATACCCTAGCATTGAAAATATAAATAACTTTTCAATATATATATATATATATGTGTGTGTGTGTGTGTGTGTGTGTGTGTGTGTGTGTGTGTGTGTGTGTGTGTGTGTGTGTGTGTATGTATGTATATATATATATATATATATATATATATATATATATGTGTGTGTGTGCGTGTGTGTACATATATATATATATATATATATATATATATATATATATAGATAGATAGATAGATAGATACATAGATAGATAGATAACACATACATACATATATACATACAAAAGAGGTTAGCAACGATAAGTAATCCTGCGTTAATAACCCGCGGAAGTTTCGTTAGAAGAGAATGCCTGAAATTTCTTTAATACGTGATTACAAACAATTAATTCAGTGTTGATACCAATAATTGACTAGTATTTTATGTACTTTAAAAATTCATTTCTTCCTATAACGCACCACCTTAATAAATAAAGTTCTTGATTTCTTTTTTTTTTAAAGGCAGAAAACGTTATTCAAGATTTATTTTTAATTACGCCATTTTGTTAAAATTTTATGACACAGTCTTCATTTTTTTTTTCTTAAATTGTTATAAGCAAGGGGAAAAAAATATTTGACAACAGATCTTGATTGATGAAAAACTTTCATTAGGGTTTCATGCTTAGAAACTTTTTGCACATTAGCGTCATTTACATAATCGTTAAAACCTTATATGACCAACATGTAAAGTGAAGTGAACAGAACTGCGACTGACAAATTCCATTAAGCAAGTCTGGAGAAAGAGACTACAAACATTTTAATGAGAAATTACATTTTTTAATGTTTCGAGTTTAGTCAGTTTTTGCTCTTTCTTAATTGTATGTTAATTTAATGCCATTAATAAATTCGGGAAAATAAATGTTTTTTATCTAGGGAATTTTTCAAGCTAAATTTGGGAATTATATTTTGAAAGATACTTTTTTTATTCTGAAAATAACTTCAGATGTAAAACGGGAAATTGCGTAATAGCAGTGACTGATTTGTGTATTACAGTGGAATCTCGATCTATCGTTTTTCAAGGGACCGATTAAAATGAACGATAAATGCGCGAAAACGATAGATGCGGGAACATAACAAAGCAATATGATCGTTGGGACTTGATAAAATGAACGACACATACGGAAAAACTATGGATCCGAAAATGATCGATCGAGATTCCACTGTAATTACAATTGATAAAAATAGTATCTATAACTTTTCAGACAATAAATCTCAGCATTCGGAAATAAACTATGGGTGATTAAAATTATACAAAAAAATGCAAATGCTGTTAAAATGTTAATTTACTAAGGTTTAGGTGTCCTCTTTTAAAAATAGGAAATTGCAAAAAATTAACTCACAATATTATTGACAGAAAAAAATTCCCTCTAAACGTTTGTATTTCATAAATTTCAACAAGAATAGTAAAAAAAATGTCAGGTAGTCTCTTCTAACGAAACTACCGCGGGTTATTAACGTACGATTACTTATCGTTGCTTAGCTGTTTTGTATGTATATGTATCTATATCTATGTACGTATGTATATATATACATATATGTATGTCAAAATTTTGACGCATCTTGCTACTTTTCTGTTTAACTTGTCCAAGCGATAGACTGGGATTGGCACGCTGCCAAAATTATAACTCGCGAGGACGGACAGACGTACGGTTTTAGCGTCTGAAATTTCTTTTAAGGGATCATACGACTGTTAAAAGTCGAAAAAGTATAAAAATTGTGTAACGTTCGACATTCTATATCTTGAAAAGTATAATATTTAAAATCATAATCTTTTTTGTGTTAATAGAACAATGTTTTATTTATGAATATATACCTGTTTCTTTTTTGATAGTTAAAAATAATTTTTGTTAGATAGTCATAAATAACAAGCAGTTTGCTTTGGACAAAAGTGATATCAAAGCTAACGCACATAAATACTCCAAAAAAAATTGAGTTTAAGACAAAATTTCTGCTTTTAACAAAAACTGCAGAAACTAAAGTTTAATTTGAATTTAAATTTGTATATATTTAAGGTATATTTCTATTTTTTACTATGAATCTGACAAAAGTGCATTTTTTTTTCTTAATAAATTTAATTTTATCTATGCACAAAAAATGCATTCTCTAGAGATCTGTAAACGAATTTAGGTTCAGTTTCAAGCAAATGATAATATGTACAGTACTATCTGTGAAAATTTAATGCAAAAATACGAAATAGTTCTAGAGATAACAATTGCGTTAACAATTGCGTTATGTGAAAAAAAAAACATTTTGAGATAAATCCCTTTGAAGTATTGCCCTTTCAATCTGTTTACATTAAACATCTGACACGTTTCTATTCATAACTTCCGTAATTATGGGAATTTTTTCACCCGGGTTGTCTTAAAATACTCAGAAAAAGTTAAATCTTTCATATATATTTTTTTTCAAAAAATTTATTTTTTTGACGGTTTAAGGGAACAAGGGACCTTCATTCTGGTTCTTCTTTAATTTCCAATATTTTACCCTATATACCACATGAGTATAGTAAATATTCTTTATTACTACACTGAAGAGACTTCGAATTTCCAAATAAGTATTTTGTGGAGAAATCAGTCCTGTTTCTAAAAAAATTCTTCAAAAATGCTAGAATTTTTCAAAGGGCTCCATGCGTATTCATTTGCTTCAATTATCTTGCAAAATTTTCAGAACTGTTAATTGACGTGTTTGTCATAAAACTGTGCATAATTCTTTGAAAACATACATTTTTTTTTAAATTTATAGACCATAAAATAAAGTAAAAACATAAAAAAATAACAGACAGCATAGAAAAAAATTATTAAAGACTTTAGATTCCTACAAAAAAAAATTAAATGCACATTTATATTTATATTCATATGGTAAACTTATAGTAAAAAATTTAAAGACCTTAATTAATATAGGGTGCGCACATAGATCATTTTGAAAAACGTCAGCAATTTTGAAAAAAATATTGAAAAACAATCATTATTCTACAAAAAATTCCTTATTTTGAATTCTAGGAGTTTTCAGTGAAGTAAAAAAGAAAATTAATTATTCTCATTTTGTATTTAGAATTAAAAACATTTTTATCATGCTGTCGGTTTTAATAACTTTACCACAGCAATACATATGTCAAATCTGGTTCCCCAACAGAATTTGTGGTTCAACTGCGCTTCCTGGGCCAAGCCCTCTTACGCTGCTTCAGGAAGTACAAAGGAAACTACAATCCATTGCATAATTGTTTAACAATGCACGCAAAACTTCATCTATCAGATATAAAGAAGAACATAGGAGAGAGAATAGAAGGTGGAACAAACTAAAACGTTTCGAGAGTTCAAAGAACACTAACAATGGAGAGAAGAAATTTAGTCAGAGCGAAGCTCCGATGGTAGGGCATGGTTCTTATGCAGTAACGTACTTAGACTCTTTATTCAGTAATTTTGAGGTTAAATTATGGTTTTGGCTCACTGATAATTTGCAGTTTTTAATTCGTTTTGGATATTTATTAGTTAGGGGGGTAGGGGACACATTTTGGATGTTTTTTTTATTTTTTGAGTTAAAATTTTGAATTTTAACAATATAATTTGTAAACAAAATCACATCATAAAACTTCAGAAAACGTTTTTAAAAAATTTTAAAAAATTTTAAAAGTGGGGTAATTTAAAATCGTTATAACATGAAATATTATTTGTCGAATTTCAAAATTTTGTCATTCGAATAAACAGAAATATATAAGTTTTAATTTAGATTCAGCATTTTTTTAAATATTAATTTTTAAAAAAATTATAATATTTAGAGTAAAATTTTAAAAAAAAAGATGTAACTTATTTTTTTTAATCATTTTTTCAAAAGTAAATACTAAATACTTTTTTTTCAAATTTTCTTAATCAAAATTAAAATAAAATAATTGAAAAAGACATGTTCCAAGTTTGAACCATTTATCTTTAACGGTTCTTGACTTATAACAATTTAAAGACGAGAAATGGTGAAAAAAACCATCATGCAGAAAAACGCATTTAAAGGCTTAAACAAAGATTGGCTGCTATTAGAATGTTGCCCAAAAAAAATTAATATCTCCTGTTCTAATTAAGATAGAAACATGGTTTAAACGTCATTTTAAGCGGGAAAGAACAAAAAAAATTTAATGCAATAATTTATTTTTTTGAAAATTTGAAAAAATTTGTGTCCTGGATGTGTTCGGCTTTTGGTAATGTAAACGGCATATTCACAAGAATTCCATAGTTTTCTGTAACACAATTTTTAGCCTCACGAGGGTTGTTTTACGAGTAATATCTCTCCAGATACAATGTGATCCTTTACTCATTTAATGTCCACTTGTAATGATATATGAGAAAACTAGCTGAAAACCCGCGCTTCGCTACGGAGTACATTCAAATTAAATACAACGGTCAACGTATGCAATTTATGCCAAAAAATAAATATATATATTTATAATAAATGCGATGATCAATGTATACAATTGATGTAAAATATATATCTATCTATATATATATATTTATAAAAAAATCGTAAGGGATATGCATTTTTTTGGATAATATCCAATCGTCTGCTGCATTAGAAAGAGAAAATTTTTTTTTGTCTATTTAGCTGTTACGCACGTGACGATAAATTTATTGAAAGTACCAGAAAAAGAAATCACGTGATCAGCATTTAATAAATTAAATTCTAAAAATTAATCTTTAAAAATTCACTAAAAATTAGGAAATGGAGGTAAAAATTCGAAAAAAATATCCTTTTGAAGGAATTTTTATGATCTTTCTCGTGATATAAATTTTATAACCTTCAATGTATTATTTTAAATGCAAACGTAAAAAAAGTTTAAAAATTTAATTTAAAAAAATCTAAGAAGAATTTTTTAAAAATATTTCTTAGTACACCCCTACACTATTAGAAGAATCGCCATGCAAAATTTCAGCCCTTTAGGTCCAGCGGTTTGGTCTGTGCGTTGTATGTCAGTCAGTCAGTCAGTGAATGAATGAGTCCGTTACGGAACTGTTTTATATATATAGATAGAACTTTCTTTATTGAATACCCATCAACAGTATTAGACTTGGTGGCAAATTGTTCTTTTGAAACTTATACACTAGGTATAGTTCAGGATGCATGCTCTCAAATTTGGAGTGATTGTTTTGATTTGTGAATTTTGTTTTTCATTTATTTAAATTCTTTTGTTCTAATATTTTAAACTGTACGCGTGCAAACACACACACACGCATACACAGGTACATATACGCGTGTGTTTATGATTTTATAAGAAAAGTTAACTTGTTATTTATCAAAATTATTCAGGGAAGCAATTAACAGCGGTTAAGTAAATTAATGGAAGCTTCATTACACTAAAAATCTTATTTTTGCTCCGTTGGGATACGATTGACGTCTCTTAACCCTAATTTAATAAACTTCTGACGTGTAATCAACTTCGAGAAAGTTAGAAAGCAAAAAATTAGAAGCCTCGAATAGCATCTTGTCGATGTTTCCTCTTATAAGAAACTAGAAGGTAACCCGTCATTTACAAATAATGACGTCATAATGGAAAAAGTATATGAAAGTTAAAAAATATCCCGAATTATCTAACAATATTGCATTTAATCCACACCTTGTAAAAGCAAACCCTTTCATTATTTTTTATTTATTTAGTTTTTCATGCGATTGGAGTAGTAGACTGCCATCCAGTTTTTTACAGCTCACTACGCGATATGAATACTTGAGCTACTTGATTCATTCACATTCAAGTTTGTTTACTTTCAGAATTCATCGCAAAAGTAAACAGATTTTTAAAAACTGTTAAATATACAGCTAAAAGCATCCAATTTTTTTTAGTTCTGAATGTTTTATAGAAAAATAGGCTGAACAAACGTGATTTGATGGAGAAGATATTAGTTTTTAGGTAAAAAAAAATTCTGATCCACATCTGAAATTGAAATTAAGCCTAACCGGCTGTTTGTTTACTGAGGGCTTCAATTGGAATTTGAGTACAGCCCGGAAGTGTTATACAGAGACAACGGCTATTATATATATAATGTGTAACATTAACTATGAAGTATTCGGAATATTTTCCCCTTTAGAATATCCAATGAAATTTTTTAAACAGGGGCAGACGATATGACAAAAGAAAAAAAGAAAAAAAAAACCACTGTTCGGATATTTAAATTTGAACTCTTTTTAATGTTCGCAGACGATAATTTATGGCAACAATTGCAATATAGCTATCGTAGAATAAATTTTGAAAGAATATAAGATGAAGTTGACGCGAGAGCATTATCAGACTTTGATTTTTTTTTAAGTGGGGTTAAATCAAGCAGAATGCCTTGAACGTCTACAATTAGGACATGGAAACGAAGCTCCATCTCGTGCCATTGTATTCAGATGGTTTACAGAATTTAGAAGAGGTCGCCATTCTCTCCTGGATGAAGAAAACGCTCGAAGACCTTTGTCAGCTGTAGTCCCAGAAAATGTGTCGGCCGTACGAGAAATGCCAATCGATGATAATCGCTGTACCTACCAACAGAAGGAACTTAACATTAGATACGCAGTTATACATAAAACTAAACAACTAACAGAACTGCAGATGAAAAGAATTAGTTTGTCGTTGAGTCCTCCTTAATTTAACAGAACACCAAAAACCGGAGCGTGTCAGAATCAGTAAAGAAACTCTTAAAGTTCCTTAATTATGGTGGGCACCACATTATTTCTAAAATCATAACCGGTGATGAGACGTACATACCTTTTTTCTTTGACGTTCCAACACGTCAAGAAAGTAAAGAATGGGTCTTTGAAGATGACCCCAAAACCAACAATGGTGAAAAGACAACGAACAATGAAAAAGGCAATGTATGCCATGTTCTTCAGAAGTACAGGGCTGGTCAAAGCCGTAAAGCTATAGGGACAGAAGACAGTTACAGCTAACTGGTACACCTATAAGCACCTTCCAGAAATTCTTCAAGAGGTGAATGTTAAGGGACACATGCTTCACTATGACAACGCGTCTTCTCATTCAGCAAGGATTACAATCGAATTTCTTAAACAAAAAAAATAACACCAAAGTTATTCACCCTATTCTCCTGATTTTGCTATGTGTGATTTTTGGCTATTTTTTTAATCTAAAAAGAAATTTACGCGGACATCGTTTTCATTCCGAATATTAGATTGATGAGGCTAAAAAAGCATATTTTTCACATGTTCCAAGAAATGGATGGCTCGAGGCATTTAATCTTTGGAAAATTCGCCTACAAAATTGCCTTGATCTAGGAGGGAACTACTCTCTTCTAAGAGTTGGTAAATTTAACTAGTACCGTTTATCCGTAACTCAAAAATGTCAGTGTCACCCTTGTATCACATTCAATAGCAGCCCTGATTTTTAACTTTGGGTTCCTTAAGGTAACATCGTATGCAGTACAAGAAAAACAGGTACATAATAAATAGATTCTATTGCGACATCGTAGCTTCCTGCCAGTCGAGTCCTGTTTTAGGAGGCTAGCCCCAGGTAACGCAATAACCTTAACAATTCAACAACACACCTCAACAATTCCTGTACAACAATTCCTGTACAATAATACCTCAAAAATTCCTGTTGTTTAATTATTTCCTCTTGAAAACACATATATTCTCTTCAATTCAGTTTAGTATATTTCATGTAATTATATGCGTAGAATATAAGAAGCATATTAAAATGGTAAGTTATAAAATTTTAAGGTAAAATTTTAATCCAACGTGCATGAATTTCTGTTTATGAGTCGAGGGAATTAAATATTTCACATTCTCCAATAATTTTAGTAAGAGATAAAGGTAAAACAGATAGTACTTTTTCCATCTCCACTTCAGACTTTAAAAATTTTAATAATTAACATACTTTATTAAAACGAGTATAGTAAGATTATTGCTCAGAAAACGAATATTTTTGTTAGGTTATATAATCTTAAAAATATTTTATGATTATTTTTCTGCCCTCCAGATATTTCTATTTCAAAATATTTAAACTTACCTAATTTCTTTGTCAGATTCAAAAAATATATAATTTCCTCAACGAAAGGATTTATTCGATAAAATTTTAGACTACTAATATGTTTAATAAATAACAGATTTTTCTCTTAGATAATAAACATATTTTCTAATAAATAATAAATATATTTAATAAATAAATAATAAATATATTTATTTCTAATATATATATATATATATATTCTAATATATTTTCTAATAGATATTTTTAAAAGATTTTTTATTTTCTTACAAGTAAATTTAATAAATAACAGATTAGATTAAGTCATCATGTCATACTTGATTGAAAGTATAAACAGTCTTCCAACAATTAGCGTTTATTTGAAATTTACCATCATCGATATCATCACCACGTTGTGCTTTAAATTTTCAAAAGTACTTAACACTTTCGCTTGTATCAGCGCAAGACTTATCGGTTATGTGTTTGCCTTGGAGATTTTCGATCGAAATTTATCAATAATTTTTCCCTTGTTTCTATTAAACCACCTCTTTTCTTCGAAATTATCATCGCAGTAAAGTTTAAAATTACAACAGCGTATCTACGAATCTGCGTAACTCGAGGACATATATATATATATATAGCTTAACTTTTTTTTTTCGAAACAAAATTTTTTTTTTCGAAATTCCGTGATCGCATCTCGTGTATAGCCCATATACAAAATTTCGTTGCATTCCGTTCACCCGTTTGCGCTGTAGGATGCCGTTTATAGGGGAAGTTTAAATATGACCACCCGGTATATATATATATACAGGGTGTTCCAAAATTCGACTGACAAATTCAGAGGGGTGATAGTAGGCATCAACACGAGCCATAATCACATAGGAATGTATGACCGGAAACACAAACTTGACGCTGGAGGGCGCTGTTCATTTAATCGGACAATACCTCTTACCAACCCCACTGGATGGCCGGAAATATCGCATTTTTCTGGAGGATGCAGAAAACTCAAAGCAAAACAGAATCACATAGAAATGTATGACCGGAAACGCAAACCTGGTCAGCTAGAGGATAAACAAAGATGCATAAATGTTGTTTTTTCATTTCTGCGTCTTTGTTTATCTCATAGCTGATCAGGTTTGCGTTTCCGGTCAGACATTCCTATGTGATTATTTCTCGTCTTGATGCCTACTATCACACCTCTGAATTTGTCGAACGAACTTTAGAACACCCTGTGTATATATATATATATATATATATATATATATATATATATATATATATATATATATATATATATGTGAGAATGAGTTCGGCAACACAACTGAACTATTACTACAACTTCCACTCCTACTACTGCGGCACGAAGGACTTTAAGCGGATGTGTTGTTCTGCAAGCTCCCGATGTTTAGCTCTTTTGATGCTTCTGTGTTTATTTTTTAATTTCATACTAAGTGTTAGTCCTGTCTTGTAAACATCGTCTAGTTTAATTAAATGTTCAAAATAATTAAGTCTAATGATTCACTTCTAAAGGAAGGAGTACTAACTCCTTCCTACATGGGTGCTCGGCCCTCGGACTCGAAAAATACCCCTAGCATGCTGAACTTAAAAAAAAAACTTTATTTTCTTTCGATGATACGACTTGATTTCGACTTGATTTCGACTTGATTTCGACTGGATTACTGTTGTCTGTCATTTTGGATTTGGATATCGAAAGCGAAAGCCAAAGTGATGTGCCACGGACTCTGATGATACTCTGATGGGATGATGAGAACCAAAACCAGAATTTGATTTATTTTGAAGATTAATTTGATGAATATTTTGCTGAAGTAATATCTAACTTGATACATATCTAAATTTACGTCATCTGTTTTCTTCAACCAGAGAAATTATTTTGAAGAACTTATTATTTGATATTTGATGCTTATTTTAGTTCATAATTTTGTTTTCTTGAACAAAACCTGTTTTAAAGATTACTTATTTTGATGCATATTTTGAGAATCAATATTTTATTATTGAATTGGTATTTGAAAAAATTTCGATTTGAAATATTATTTTCTATTTTTGAATTTGAGTACCTACGTATTATAAGTATTGATTTTGGTTTTGAATATTTGTATATTTGTGTACTATAATTGTTTGAACCTAGTATATAGTTATGGCTACTCTCAACGATTACCCCAATATTGCAAAATCATTAAAATTTGGTGGTACGAATCAAATAAAGGTTCTACATCGTTTAATTTTTGGTACAGACGGCGACAGACAAAATCGTACCAGATTACGTAAATTTACAGGTTTTAAACAGCCATTCGTGTTGGAAGCAACGAAACAGAAAGTACTTAAAGATTTTTCACTTAAAGACTTGATTTCTATTTGTAATCTACTTCATTTAGAATTTTCAACTGACCCAGACAAATGTGCCAATACCATTCTTATGAGTCTTAGTGATTTATCGTTATTAAAAGCAGAATTTTCTGATCTTTCGGAATGCGAAGTGAATGATGACTCACTTCCGGATGCACGTTCATCCCAAACTAACAGCGTTATAGAGGAAAATAGATCTCCCTTTTCCCCCACCATTGACGCAAAAGAATCTTCGAATAAGCAAAATACACACATTTCCGTTGGTGAATCAGATCAAAATTCATTGCCTTCAGTTGAAACTGCGAATCTCTCTTTCCAGTTGTTTAGTCTGAAAGACGTTGTTGATTTAATAAAACCTTTCTCGTCTCGTGATAATTACAGTGTTGAGAATTTTATATCTGACGTTGAAGAACTTTTTTGTTTATATCAGATAAACAATCCAATTCACCAAATTACTTTTGTTAGAAAATGTTTAACTGGTCCCGCTCAAACTTTAATTAGGTCTATTCGTGGAATTACAAATTGGGAACAATTGAAGCACCATTTATTAGACGAATTTTCGGACAAAATTAACGGTATTCAGTTACATAAATTAATGGAATCTCGACGTATGAAACCGTTTGAAACCCTACAAGAATATTTCTTAGCTATGAGAGATTTGGCACACAAAGGTTCTCTCGATGACTCCTCTCTGTTTGAGTATGTCATAAACGGAATTCCTGATTCAACAAACAATAAAGTTATTCTTTACGGTTGTAAATCCGTCCCTGAATTTAAGGAAAAGTTGAAAATTTATGAACAAATCTTTAACAGATCACAAAATTTCAGACAAAATAATCAGAAAAAAATTGATGCTTCCTACCTCAATGTGAAAGTCGATAATACACGTAGCCCAAATACACAGCCAGTATGTTTTTCCTGTGGCTTGAGAGGTCACAAAAGCAACCAATGTTTGAATAAGTCACATGGTAAACAATGCTACGGATGTAAAAGTTTTGGTCATGTTCATGCTAATTGCCCTAAAAGTTATCGAAATTCTAAACCAAAACCTGATTCTCAAAAACCTATTTCTGATAAAACTGTAAATGCACTTTCTCCTGAAACTTCATCGAAAAATCCCATGCATGTTGACATTCAACTTGCAGGAATTCAATTGACAGCACTCTGTGACACTGGGTCACAGGCAACCCTCATCAATGAGAAAACCTATCGAAGAATTGGTTCGCCACCATTGCAGCCCACCAACATTCCCTTTTCAGGAATTGGCAAAAACCAAGTTCACAGCATCGGATTCTTTCAGGATTCCATCGAAATTCAAACCATTACTTTACCTGCTAAAATACATGTTCTAGAGGATGACTTGATTCCTTTTGATGTGATTATCGGAATCGACTTTTTGCAGCAAACCCAATTTACATTTGATGAAGACGGTATTCGTTTTACTCTTGATAATAACATCTTCGTTAATATTGCTAATGTTTCTGATGATCAAGCTTTTCCATTTGATCTTTCACACATTTTGAATTCTGAAATTCGTGAGGAAGTTCAAAATATCGTTACTTCCTACAAACCCCATAAAGTTCAAGACACTGAAATTAAAAGGACTATTTTATTACAAGATGAAATCCCCGTAAATCAACGTTCTCGACGACTCCCTTTTGCGGAACAGAAAATTGTAGAAAAACAAATTCAAGATCAGGGCCAAATATGCATGTCTGAAAAACCTCTAACATCTACTCAAGATAAGATTTCTAGGGTAGAGAAAATGGATAATCCAATTGATTTTGAACGTGATGATGATGATGATGATGCCAATGATTTAGATTTGTTTCATGATAATGATGATGGAAAATATTTAGATGATGCTGATGCCAGTGATTTAGATTTGCTTCATGATAACGATGATGATAATGCTTTTGATATTGGAACTATCAAAGCAACTCTTGAACCAAAAATATTTGATGCCGATGATGATGCCCTTGAGAATGAATCCGTCAAAAGTGAAAAGGTTGAACCAAAATTTCAAGTTATTGAAGCTCCCAAACCCCCTGAACAAATAGCAGCTTTTCAACAACAGAAAAACATTCTTTCACAAAACCCAGTTCTTCATGTTTTTCAACAGGGATACCCATTAGAACTCCACACTGATGCCAGCTCCTTAGGTTTTGGCGCTGTGCTCTTGCAACAATCCGATGATGGACAGTTTCATCCTATTCATTATTTTAGCCGTAAAACTACAGTTCAACAAGAAAAATATCATAGTTATGAACTGGAAGTTCTTGCCGTTATTGAAGCGCTAAAAAAATTTCGAAACTACTTGTTGGGAACAAAATTTAAAATTATCACCGATTGTGATGCTTTCCAAAAAACGATGCACAAAAAAGACCTACCAGCTAAAATTGCTCGATGGGCATTGATGTTAGAAGACTTTGATTATGAAGTTTGTCATCGACCCGGTAGACAGATGAAACATGTTGATGCTTTAAGTCGTAACCCCATTCTTGTAATTACTTCAAATGATATCACTCAAAAGGTGAAAAATGCCCAAGACCAGGATGAATTTATATCTCAAATTAAATCTATGCTTGAATCTACACCTTCTGATGAATTTTTTGTTAAAAACGGAATTCTTTATAAACTTCATCAGGATGCCGAACTTTTAGTAGTACCACAAATGATGCAGAAAGAAATAGTGCTAAACGCCCATTCACAAGGTCATTTTGCTTCACAAAAAACCGAATTAATTGTTTCTCGTGAATTTTTCATTCCTCAACTTAAGAAATTAGTTCAAGAAATTATTTCGAACTGTATTCCTTGCATTTTGTCCTCGCGAAAATCTGGAAAACAAGAAGGATACCTTCACCCCATTCCAAAAGGTGATGCACCCCTTGAATGTTACCATTGCGACTTTTTAGGACCTTTACCATCGACAAAAAAATGTTATAAGTATCTTTTTACAGTAGTTGATGCCTTTTCCAAATTTGTATGGATCTATCCCGTGAAGTCCACCTCTACGAAAGATGCCTTAGACAAATTATCCTTGCAACAAACTACATTTGGCAACCCTTCAAAAATCATTACTGACAAAGGTAGCGCATTCACATCTTCAGAATTTCAAAGTTACTGCCAGGAACAGTCAATTGAACACATTTCAATAGCAACAGGTGTGCCACGTGGCAACGGTCAGGTTGAGCGTGTTCATGGCACAATTATTCCCGTTTTAACTAAGTTAGCTCTAGATGAACCTGACAAATGGTTTAAATATGTCCCAAGATTGCAACGTATCTTAAATAGTACCACCACACGCAGTACAAAATTCACACCCTTTCAACTTTTAATTGGTGTTAAAATGAAACAACAAGAGGATCTACAGATTAAAAATCTTCTTGACGAGGAACACCACCAAAGAATTCTTGATGACAAAGAAGCGTTACGTATCGAAGCTAAACGAAAAATCCTCCGTTTACAGGAAGAAAACATACGACAATATAACAAACGGCGTAAACCGGCTTGTAAATACAAGATCGGTGACAAAGTGGCAATACAACGAACTCAATTTGGAACCGGATTAAAGCTCCGACCAAAGTTCTTCGGACCATATGAGATCACGAACATCAACCCCAACGATCGTTACAAAGTTCGAAAGTTAGGACATCACGATGGTCCAACCATAACATCAACTGCAGCGGACAAAATGAAACAGTGGTGCAGAAACTGAACACCAATACCACTGTGTTGAACACTGCTTGATTTTTTGAAATATTTTTCCTTTTTCTGCTCTTTTTTTTTTTTTTTATCTTTTCAGAATTATTGTTTACAACCCAGCCGCGGACGTCTGGAAAGTCAGAACGGCCGTGTGAGAATGAGTTCGGCAACACAACTGAACTATTACTACAACTTCCACTCCTACTACTGCGGCACGAAGGACTTTAAGCGGATGTGTTGTTCTGCAAGCTCCCGATGTTTAGCTCTTTTGATGCTTCTGTGTTTATTTTTTAATTTCATACTAAGTGTTAGTCCTGTCTTGTAAACATCGTCTAGTTTAATTAAATGTTCAAAATAATTAAGTCTAATGATTCACTTCTAAAGGAAGGAGTACTAACTCCTTCCTACATATATATATATATATATATATATATATATATATAACTTTCAACGTCAATACTTTTCCTTTAATCCTGAGAACGGAAATATAGACAAAAAAAATTCGTACAGAGGATATGCAGTTCTGCTCTCCGGTGCCTCGTTAACGTACCATGTCAATGTCAACGTCTAGACAAGCTCTGCTTTATTCTGCTTCAGTATAGATTTGAAAAGTTAATGCAACTGAACTGTAAGGAAATAAACATTTTATGCAAAAGTGATTGGGATGAATAACATTTTATTGCGAACGTTTTCAATGACAGGGATGACGGGAGGACACTTATTTAGGTAATTACTGTGTACTTGAGCCTCATTTAAGGAAAATTGGGCCTAATCAGAGAGCAGTCAATCTTTGATTTGTGTTACCAACAACATATCTAAGAGCATTCGACGAAGTGTTAGTTTTTAGCATAACGTTAGCGCAACGATTCTGTTCGGCATAGACTTTAGGAGAAATAGAAGTAATGAAGGTAATGAAGTAATGAAGACCACTGACTTTAAATTACACACGCTGTTTTACTCGTAATCACGCCTCATTATTCTTTGTACTGAGCTTCTTTATTGCATGAAATAAAGAAGCTCATTTATATAATATAATAATATAGTACAAGAAATATATAGAATCATAAGATGTGAAATACCGATGCTGTCGGATTCAAGTGCAGGAATAGATGCTGACAACAAATTTTACCAGCGTTCAAACGAATTAGGATGGTAAATAATAAATGGTTCAAATATTATCCAAAGACATTTTGGTTCAAATACGCAAATAGGAATTTATTTTGAAGGAATATTCATAACTTTACAGACATACTACAGCTGAAAAAGAACTAGTTCCTAAAATTTTAAATGTTAGAATGAAACGATTAGTTGTTAGAACAAAAACGAACAAAAACGAAATTTTAGAACAAAAACAATTTAATGTTGCCACTTAAATTAAACTAAAGAAACAAATAATTAATTCTGGCTTATCTACTAGACCCAACAGATGCGGACACACAATAGCAGTTTCATATAAATTATGACACTACATTATAATAATTTGCTACATTTTAGCGAGAGGCTTATTGGAGTAGCATTAATATTTGCATACTAGAATGTCCTTAATATAACTGTACAATTATGTAAATGCACGGCTCCACGAGATTCATAGTGGTTACGACAAACGGCTCTTTTTGCTGAATTATTAAAGGTTCTGTAGATAGTATATATATATATATATATATATACTCACTGCGGACCTCACTGCAGACTATTAAGTCACTTTAAACTTACTTTTGATTTATAGTTGAGTTCAAAAGCAGGAAACAGAAAAAATTTCTGTATAGTTTTAGAACGAAAAATATACAGAATACAGATAACACCTGAATTTCTTATTCAGCAGTGTCACGTCCTTTTGACAGTGAGACGTACATTTCTTATTTTATGACAGCAACAAATATAAATTGCAAACTTTAACTTGACACGTTTAAAAGTTTTACACAGTATAATGCATAAAATAGCATTTTAAAGAAAAAAAGAAAGAAAATGAATGAATAATAAAGCAGCTTTGAATACAAAAGGGATCCTTTTGAAATTAAGAGAGGAAAATTCAAAGCGATATTATGCTCGTATAACATTTTTACGAAAGAAAGATGTTATAATGAAAGTGCAAAAACAAAGAGGGTGGTTTACTTTCATATGGTTTAAAATTTGATGTTGCTAGACTCGCATTTCATCTTATAGCACAAAGCATTTCCAAACAAATAAAATTTAATTATAACGCTAGAGTTGCTGTCACAATATCAATGGTAAGATATCTTCGAGTTAACAAAATGTTAAATGTATACAGAATTACATGTACCATTTTAAATGCGTGCATCTAACAAACTCAAGCATTAAAATTAGTTTCATGATTGATATTTAAACAGTTCTGGCCAGTTAATTATAACAGTTAATTATAACGCTAGAGTTACTTTCACAATATCAATGGTAAGATATCTTCGAGTTAACAAAATGTTAAATGTATACAGAATGACATGTACCATTTTAAATGCGTACATCTAACAAACTCAAACATTAAAATTAGTTTCATGATTGATATTTAAACAGTTCTGGCCAGTTAATTATAACAGTTAATTATAACGCTAGAGTTACTTTCACAATATCAATGGTAAGATATCTTCGAGTTAACAAAATGTTAAATGTATACAGAATGACATGTACCATTTTAAATGCGTACATCTAACAAACTCAAGCATTAAAATTAGTTTCATGATTGATATTTAAACAGTTCTGGCCAGTTAATTATAACAGTTAATTATAACGCTAGAGTTACTTTCACAATATCAATGGTAAGATATCTTCGAGTTAACAAAATGTTAAATGTATACAGAATGACATGTACCATTTTAAATGCGTACATCTAACAAACTCAAGCATTAAAATTAGTTTCATGATTGATATTTAAACAGTTCTGGCCAGTTAATTATAACAGTTAATTATAACGCTAGAGTTACTTTCACAATATCAATGGTAAGATATCTTCGAGTTAACAAAATGTTAAATGTATACAGAATTACATGTACCATTTTAAATGCGTGCATCTAACAAACTCAAGCATTAAAATTAGTTTCATGATTGATATTTAAACAGTTCTGGCCAGTTAATTATAACAGTTAATTATAACGCTAGAGTTACTTTCACAATATCAATGGTAAGATATCTTCGAGTTAACAAAATGTTAAATGTATACAGAATTACATGTACCATTTTAAATGCGTGCATCTAACAAACTCAAGCATTAAAATTAGTTTCATGATTGATATTTAAACAGTTCTGGCCAGTTAATTATAACAGTTAATTATAACGCTAGAGTTACTTTCACAATATCAATGGTAAGATATCTTCGAGTTAACAAAATGTTAAATGTATACAGAATGACATGTATCATTTTAAATGCGTACATCTAACAAACTCAAGCATTAAAATTAGTTTCATGATTGATATTTAAACAGATCTGGCCAGACAGAAGTTCTTTCTCTGAAATGAAATTGTCCAGAAACTCCCATGAGAATATAGTAGATTACAATGACTTATTTGGCCCACGGGTATTCTCCGAGTGCACTTCACCACCAGGTTGGTTGGTTCCATTCCTGCTTGTCCGATGACAGGTGGAGAGATAGAGAGGCGGCAGGATAGAGAGGTTGTTTTAGAGAGAGGACAAAGCCGTTCATTAGAGTTAAGCTCGTTTATTACTTCCATTGCTTCGAATTATATACACGTTATGTACAACTCAGTTTCGTTCAGCATTTCATCGGCCCCACTAGACAATTAACATAAGGGATTATCAAGTAGAATAGCAGGTTTATCGAGCCTTCCTCTTGCGATAGCTTCCGGGTCTTTATATCCGAGCAGCAATTCCTCTGTCCGTCTCTCGTCGCTCCAAAAGTCTCTTCCCTTCTGCCACGATGTGCTCGACCTTTTAATTACTTTTCAAATCTTCTCGAACCATCCAGATTTCTTTTCAAAAACTCCAGGAGGTTATTCCCACGGTGTTTACTGACATCCGGGGTCCTTGTTGATGCTGACTGGGACAACGCTATCACATCCGTCCTTGCTAATGAAAAATAATTTTAACCACATTTAACTGCCGCTTCCGAGAATAGGCCAGGTGAGTCAAGAGGGGATTATGTCCACGTTGCTGCAAGGGTTCTCCCAGAATAAAGAAGCCAATAAGTTCGTGGTGGGGATAGAATTAATAGACAAAGTACCTGCCGCGTTGGAAACAACCTTCATTAAGCTGATTCTTGTTTTTGCTATCTGAATTGTGTAAATCGATATACGATTCGTTAGACTATATGACCTGTTTCCCTTTACTGTTTAACCCAGTCATTCTCAATCCTTTTATGTCCAGGTTCCCCTCTGGACGACCTTCAGATCTTACGCCGCCCACCCCCCACCGGGAAAAACGCCTTCACTGTTAAAACTGTAAAGAACTAAGGAGTGAAATAATTTGGGGAATGAAATAAATTCCAGATTTGAAATCTTCATCAACCCCTCTTTTTCCTTGAAACGGATTTTGGTAGTGAATACGAATTGAATGAAAAGTATTTTATCAGAAGAAAGCACATTTATACATGAAAAAGGAAGTAGCATTTCTTCCCGAGGTTAATGTGAATGCTGTAGAATTATAACTGAATTTTTACTTGAATATACTTGGATTTTTATATAACTATCGGAATTATATACGTAGCAGTTTAGAAATTCGATATGTTCTGGCGTCTTATGAGCATTTAATCAAGCCCAATCTCCTTATATAATCAGAGACTGAATTCTCGAGAATCGCAAAAAATTTTCGTCGAGGACAAAATTATCCATAAGATTTTTAAAAAATGATACTTTAGTAGAAGATACTTACGTGAAGAGCTAAATATAAAGCGATATGTATTATTCTAAAAATTGCAATTTGTTTGCCAAGTTTAGGGTCCAAGTAGTGGTTAGCTAGCGTTCTGGTCTGCAACGCAGTGGCTTGGGCTCAAATCCCGAATATGGCCTGGTCATTTCCGTGTCGTCCCCCTCATAGGGAGCAATGCTGGTTCAACTATAGAATGCTGCCGTAGTAAAGTAACCAGTAAATTGCGGTGAATAACAAAAGGCAAATGTCTCACAACCTAATCTCCCATCTCAGTGCCTCCACATTAGACGGGGAAAAAAGTTTAGGGCCTCATCAGTTCAGTGATGACATCGAGACTGACTTCAAAGGAGACGTTCTACGGTCATTTTTGAGGGGTTATAAAAACCAAGTCATTAAATTTCCAACTGGCGGGCCGTGGCGGCCTTGTGGTACAGCGCGCTGGTTTTCGGTGCTGAGGGTGCTCAGATCGAATCCTGGCGAAGCGCCACTAAAATGCCTCTTTTTCTGTCGTCTCTTCATAGGGGGCAAAGCTGGTCTGCCTATATGGCGCCCCCATAATAAAATGGCCAGCAAAACTTGCGGGGAATTATAAGCTAATGTCTTCGCGACAAGTGCCTCCGCATTGGAAAAAAAAATTTCCAACTGACGTAAAAACTGACAAAATTGCGAGAAAATTTCTAACAGTCAGGTGCAAAGAAAAATCAGAAAGGCCCACACGAGGAGAACACTGAAACATATTGGCCAGTGAAAAAAATGTTCTAAATGACCTACTTTATAGAGAGAGAGAGATTCGGATCTTTAAGGCCGTTCCACTGCATCATGCATAATTGTGTGTGTGTGTGTGCGTGTGCTTGCTTGCTTCTGCTTCCAATAATTTGACGATTTTTGTCTTTTGAACACTCCAACTTCTGTGAAAATTGACCCCAAAAAGACAAATTCTTCTGCCTCTAGACATAATTTAATTCACTTCTCAATGAGATGCGTTTATTTAGATGCGTTTTAGAGTTCGTATTCCGTTAGATGAGACACGCAGAAAAACTAAACTTCTTCCGTCTTGGTAAAAATTGAAACGATATGGTAAAATGTGTCACAAATTAACTTACGAATAAATTGGTTGCGACAAATGGAGGAAAACTTTATGAATATGCTACACTGATCGTCCAAACTAATGTATAACTACATCTATTTCATTACAGGTAAAATAAGTATCAGTTTCTGAGTTATGAGCTTGTGTATTCAAATTTAACCAAAATACGAACACTTTGACTTTTATAGAAAGGCACTTCATACGCAACTCATCATCAAGGTAGTTAAAACGAAATACACTCTGTCACAAAAAAAATATGTGCACCCAGAAGGAAACGAGCTTCCATCACGAAACTTAACATGTATGTAGTGTATAAGGAGATAAGCAAATGATTACAAATTCAGAAGAACAGACCGTTTTATTAAGAACATATGGCATGAAAAAGGTTACAAATCAGTAAGTAGTAAATCCACCTCTGGCAGCTATACAAGCCGAAACACGGCGTGGCATCGAATCATTAAGGTTACCTATGACCTCCTGCGGAAGATCATGCCATAATCTTTGAAACTTTGCAGTTAATTCACCAGTATTCCAAGACGGCTGCAGTTTCCTTCCAAGCACGTCCCAGACATGCTCTATTGGCGAGAGTTCTGGTGACCTGGCAGGCCATGGGAATACATCATATCCTTGAAGACATTGTTGGGAGAGTCGCGCAGTATGTGGACGAGCGTTGTCTTGCTGATAAATGGCTCATGGGCGACTTGATAGCATAGGCAATACAACTGGCGTTAAAATCTCGTCCACGCAACTGCGTGCCGTCAAAATGCGTTGAAGGACGACTAGAGGTGATCGTGTGTCCCAACAAATCGCTCCCCATACGAGCGATTGTGTAATAGCCGATTGCCTCTCGACAACTTGTGCCTCTCGACAAATTGTGTAATAGCCGGTTGCCTCGACAACTGTGACTAGAGGTGATCGTGTGTCCCAACAAATCGCTCCCCATACGAGCGATTGTGTAATAGCCGATTGCCTCTCGACAACTTTGCCTCTCGACAAATTGTGTAATAGCCGGTTGCCTCTCGACAACAAATACCGGATCGGACCGGTGGCCTGGCCAGTAGGCGCTGGTCATCAGCATTGAGTCTGAATCGGGATTCATCGCTGAAGGTCACATGCCTCCAGTCGGTCACACTCCAGCTTGCCCGGTCGGCAAAAATCCAATCGACACTGCCTATGATGTGGGTTTCAGTGGTAGGCGTCTTAATTGACGTCAGCTCCTTATACCTGCATCGGCTAGTCGTCTCCGAAGGGTTTCCCTTGATACCACCGGATGTGTGGAAGGTGGTAAATGGCGTCGAACCAATTCTAGCGACGTTGTTGCTGCGGACGTGACCGCTCTTATGATTGTGCGATCCTCACGGGCATTTGTGTTCCTGGGACGCCCTGACCCTCCACGACGGTAGACTATCCCTTCCGTGATCCATTGTTGTCAACACCGAGCAACTACCATATCTTTCCGACAGAGGTGGCTGCCGATACGCCTGTTCGACCAAACTGCTTCTCTGAGGCCTACTATGCGCCCCCTTTCAAAGTCCGACAATCGTTCGTACTGTCATCGGTTACGTCTCAGAGGCATCTCTAGTCACAATACTGTCCATCCAAGTCGACAGATTTGTTTGAATAACCCTATGGCACGAGCAATCATGCTTTTAAACTTGTCCCAGCTGCGCATCTCCTATGCGCATAGCGCGCTTAACCTTGTCTCATTAGCGAAGAAATTTTAATCATTTGCATATCTCTTACCAGACTACATTCCTGCCAAGTTTCGTGATAGTAGCTCGATTTCCTCTGGGTGCATATATTTTTCTGTGACAGAGTGTATTTCATAATTCATGCATAATGGAGGAAATTTCAAATGTGCTTTAAGAAGGTGAATAAAATAACTGATGCAATATCAGTATATCACACAGTTTGTATAATTTTAGAAGTAGACTGAAATAAAAAATATTATACTCACGCCGACAATGAATTTTTCAACTTAAGAAATCTTATTTCACGAGCAACTCTTAAATTCCGACATCACACTATCAAAGGCGAAATGCTTCATATATAACTTCAATATTTCTGGCGAGAAAAAAAAAAAATAGGAACCAAAAGCGAAAGAATATCAACTCCATTTCTTATTTTTCTCTCGTAAAAACTTATTTCACGACCAAGATTTTTTTTTTTTTTCACTCTGCCACTCGTATTCAATGGAGATTGTTAAATCTCTAAATGATCAATGAATAAACTGAAATGAAGAGACACTTGATAGTTGGAGCACTTTAGTGACACTGAAACCTGATGCGTGATGACTTTTTTAACGCTACTTTTTTGTGCTTTGTTCTTGGTGGAGGTATCAGCTTTTCGTCAGGTGATTTCGCTGCGCTGGCGGTGGAAGATTCAGTTAAGGTGTGTAGTTAATGGATTTTTTAATGAAGTAAAAAGTCGCGGCGGAAAACCGGGAAAATTTTTTTTTTCAGCAGAGTAGTTTTCACTAGCTTTACTAGCTAATTTAGGGAACTTTTCTTTTACAAAAATTACCAAATTAGCGGGTGGAAGTATCATTAAAATTTATGCGTCAGAAATTCCTTATTAAGCTATTTATCAAGATGCTATTTCTTCCAAAAAATCCGTACTCAGTGAGTTTTTTTTTTTCTCGGCACAAACAAAGCTCTTATATCGAAACAATTTACAAATAAGAATTTCTAAGTAGATGTGATTTTAAAATTTATAAATGCTTTTATTTCGAAATATATTTATGTTTTAATTTTGATAATGAAAAATCAAAATACAAAGACAACCTGAGCAATGCACGCACATTCAATCACAAATCTTGGACATATTTAGCGGAGTATCGAATAGGACATTGTCATCTTCCTGGAAATTTGGAAGATCGAAACAAAAATATGCAAATTAAAGGAAATAACCTTAGAACAATAGAAATAATTATGTAAATAAGTCAACTGAATTATTATAACAACTTTAATTGTTGATTACTTCGTAATTAGAAAACTGTAACCTTTTTAAGATTTTATTATTTTTAAGAGTTTATCAAAAAAATATTAACTTTAGCATATATTTATTCCGTGTAATTGCAGTTTTTCTCATAGCTACGTATTATCGACTTTCGATCTTGATAAAGTTGCCTACCTTCCCTTTTCTCCCCTCAAAAGCAGAATTTTATATGAAGGCCTTATTTGAATAGTGGTCCAACTCCACTTTAAAAAAAATGGAGTTAGCATCACTTTCATGTTCATACAAGTCATTTCTATCTTATTTTAAAACTGGTTCACCTCCAGCTTATTTCTGCCGCCAGCAGAGGGTGCCACAAATCAGACTTCAGCAGTCATTTTTTAGAACTCATTAGACTTTAAGGCTCTGTATCTCAAAATGAACAAGAATGGAGTTGGACCACTATTCAAATAAGGCCTTCATATATAACTCTGACTCTTACGTATGCGCAGACATAAATATATGCATATGAAGTATATATTATAAACTTATATTATAAAAACTTATATTATAAAATTGAATGTTTTTAAATGATACTCGATGCACATGGAGCATTTTGAAAAATGCTAGCATTTATGAAAGTTTTTTTGAAGACAGGCATTATTTTAATCAAGAAATCCTAATTTGTAAATCTAAGGGTCTTCAATGTAGTCAAAAAGAATATTAATTTTTCTCATTTATATATATAAAACAGTTCCGTAACTGACTCATTCATTCATTCACTGACTGACTGACATACAACGCACAGACCAAACCGCTGGACCTAAAGGGCTGAAATTTTGCATGGCGATTCTTCTAATAGTGTAGGGGTGCACTAAGAAAGATTTTTCAAAAATTCTTCTTAGACTTTTTTAAATTAAATTTTTAAGCTGTTTTTTAAACTTTTTTTACGTTTGCATTTAAAATAATACATTGAGGGTTGTAAAATTTATATCACGAGAAAGATCATAAAAATTCCTTCAAAATGAAATTTTTTTCAAATTTTTACCTCCATTTCCTGATTTTTGGTGAATTTTTAAAGATTAATTTTTAGAATTTAATTTATTAAATGCTGATCACGTGATTTCTTTTTCTGGTACTTTAAATAAATTTATCGTCACGTGCGTAACAACTAAATAGACAAAAAAAATATTTTTTTCTCTTCCTAATGCAGCAGACGATTGGATATTATCCAAAAAAAAATGCATATCCCTTACGATTTTTTTATAAATATATATATATAGATAGATATATATTTTACATCCATTGTATACATTGATCATCGCATTTATTATCTATATATATAAAACAGTTCCGTAACTGACTCATTCATTCATTCATTCATTCACTGACTGACTGACATACAACGCACAGACCAAACCGCTGGACCTAAAGGGCTGAAATTTTGCATGGCGATTCTTCTTATAGTGTAGGGGTGCACTAAGAAAGATTTTTCAAAAATTCTTCTTAGATTTTTTTAAATTAAATTTTTAAGCTGTTTTTTAAACTTTTTTTACGTTTGCATTTAAAATAATAATTTGAGGGTTATAAAATTTATATCACGAGAAAGATCATAAAAATTCCTTTAAAATGAAATTTTTTTCGAATCTTTACCTCCAGTTCCTGATTTTTGGTGAATTTTTAAAGATTAATTTTTAGAATTTAATTTATTAAATGCTGATCACGTGACTTCCTTTTCTGGTACTTTAAATAAATTTATCGTCACGTGCATAAAAACTAAATAGACAAAAAATAATTTTTTTTTCTTGCTAATGCGGCAGACGATTGGACATTATCCAAAAAAATATTAAAATGCGGTAAAAGAAATGTTCTAGAAACTGTACTATATTAACTGTACTATATTCTTTAGTATTCTTTATATTAGATTTAATTTGAATATCTTCTTCTACATTATTTTGTCTATAAAAATATCCCTTACAATTTTTTTATAAATATATATATATTTTACATCAATTATTTACATTGATCGTCGCATTTATTATATATATATTGGCATTAATTGCATACATTGACCGATGTTTTTACTTTGAATGTACTCCGTAGCGAAGTGCGGGTTTTCAGCTAGTAAATATATATATTTATTTTTTGGCATAAATTGCATACGTTGACCGTTGTATTTAATTTGAATGTACTCCGTAGCGAAGCGCGGGTTTTCAGCTAGTCTATATATATAAAACAGTTCCGTAACTGACTCACTGATATACAACGCACAGACAAAAGCGCTGGATCTAAAGGGGTGAAATTTTGCATGGCGATTCTTCTTATGGTGTAGGGGTGCACTAAGAAAGATTTTTGAAAAATTCTTCTTAGATTTTTTTAAATTAAATTTTTAAGCTGTTTTTGTAACTTTTTTTAAAGTTTGCATTTAAAATAATAATTTGAGGGTGATAAAATTTGTATCATAAGAAAGATCATAAAAATTACTTTCAAATGAAATCTTTTTCGAATCTTTACCTCCATTTTCTAATTTTTGGGGAATTATTAAAGATTAATTTTTAGAATTTAATTTATTAAATGCTGATCACGTGAATTCCTTTTCTGGTACTTTAAATAAATTTCTCGTCACGTCCATAACAACTAAATAGACAAAAAAATATTTTTTTTTCTTTCTAATGCAGCAGACGATTGGATATTATCCAAGCAAAATAAATATCCCATCCGATTTATATATATATATATATATATATATATATATATATATATATATATATATATATATATATATATATATATATATATATATATATATATATATATATTAATTACATGAATTGTATACATAGATCGTCGTTCATTATATTTATATATATACATTTTTTTGGCATCAACTGCATACATTGACCATTGCATTTAATTTGAATGTACTCAGTAGCGAAGTGCGGGTTTTCAGCTAATTCTGTATATAGAGTTAAAAAATTTAAAAAAATTAAAAATCGAGGATGAAGGTCCATTGTCCCCTTAAGCAGTAGTTCCTGGTCTAACTAGGCCTCGTGTAGCAAAAGTTGACCGTAGCGCTCGAAACCACACCAAACAAAAGTAGTAAAACTTGGATAGAAAACTGGAAGAACTTCTTTTCATTTAGAGGCAGTATAAGCGATTCATCCTATAGATCTCCTAAACTGTTTAGACATAGAAGAAAGCACTTTCTGTAAGTTGATAAGTTTGTAAGGTATACACAAGATTTGATTCACAAGAATCGAACTTTTGAGTGAATGAATTAAAGAAGCTGCTTGAGATATGCTAATTTCGGCATACGCGCTTGGTATAAATACCATGCATCGTCATTAATAAAAAAAAGTTGTTAGGGTTTTAAAAAGGTTGTTAAGGTTGATAGATAAGCGAGAGGGAGCTACGAGGGTATGCAGTTCCAGTACTATCCGGTGCTAGTGCTTAGGGGCCCAAAGTTTACGTGGCAGAATTGCTGGTTGACTTACTGTTCGTGAGTATTGAAAAATATATTGTTCTTGAAAGCTGTATTTATATATCTGTACAAGTAGTACGTATGAATCTTGTTGTTAAAAGCAAAGCCTACATGGGCAAGAATATTCAATAAACATTGTTTCATGTATAAACTGTGTTTGTATCAAATTCATTTAGAGTGCCACTTCAAATTATATACACCCAAGTCTGGATAGAAGTGAGCTATATTTACTCTATAAGTTTATATTATATATATTTTTATCTACAAACTTTGGGGTGCAAAAAATTAAATACCACATCCACAGCTAATTATGAAGGACGACGTTAAGTGGAAAAAAACAAGAAATTCCGGTCAGGTGGCAACACTAGGAGGAAAACCATCCGTTCTCCCAGAGGACTCCATATTAAAACGGAGGAAGGAAAATAAAGTTCACCTGACATGACACGCATCCATTTCTTTCACAGCTGGACGAATGACTTTCCTCATTCAATAAACCACGAGTATTTTTTTCGCCATCTTTTTCAACGGTCGCAGCGGGAGGCGACCGATCTGTGGAAAAAAACTAGCTGTAAATTTGATTCACAGAGGATTTCTCTAGATTAGCCATGGTTCCTCTGAGTGCCAGATAATATTCCAAGAACACCCAGGCATCGAGATAGATGACGCTAAGGAGAAATCCGTTCTCTGTTTATTGACCGCAGGTAAAGAGATGGATTGCATGTGATGGAGTAAAACTAATTCCGTGACCACTATGGGTTATAAAATAATAGCTTAAATGTTTACTAATCTTTCTTGCCTATAAATTTATTTACGCACTTTGGGGATTAAATGAAATGCACTCATTATATATATATATATATATATATATATATATATATATATATATATATATATATATATATATATATATATATATATATATATATATATATATATATATATATATATATATATATATATATATATATATATATATATATATATATATATAAACTGCTGGCCACCCAAATTGCAACACCAAGAAAGACAAGAGATGTCACAACAAAATTTATTTTGTAGATAACATGTTGACCAAGTATCAAATGATTAAATTTATAGACTTCTGTGACGTGTGGTTCCTGCCAAAATTAGAGCCGCTATTGTTGCCGCTATCGTTTTGCCGAGTAGCCGCTATTGTTGGTGATCACCGCTGCCACACGCCTCGGCATTGATTCAAAGAGTCTTTGGATGAGTTCTTGGGGTACAGCAGACCAAGCAGCTTCCACACATTGCCAAAGTTGATCTGCTGTGGCAGCTGGGGATGGAATCTGGGTCAATCGTAGAGCAACCATGGACCACATGTTTTTTATCGGCGAAAGATCCGGAGAGCGAGGCGGTCAGGGAAGCAATTCAATCTGGCGATTGACGAAGAACCGTTGGACAATGTGTGCCACGTGTGGTCGCTCATTATCCTGTTGAAATATGGCTGTGGGCAAGCCCTGAAGGTAAGGAAGGACAACTGGCTCCAACACCTCGGAGATGTAGCGCTGGCTGTTTAAAGTACCGGCAATGCGTACTAGAGGTGTGCGAGAGTGATATCCAATACCGCCCCATACCATAATACCCGGTGAAGGACCAGTGTGGCGGTGCATAACGCAGCTGTTCAGCATCCTCTCTTCACGGTGTCTCCAGACTCGAATGCGACCATCGTGGTGTTGCAGAGAGAAGCGTGACTTGTCAGTAAAGACAATTTCATTCCATTCTGCCGTCCACATCCTTCTGTCATCGCACCATTGGCGGCGGAGACGTCTGTGGTTCTGCTTCAACGGTAGACAAAGCAATGGACGTCTTGCGGACAGACCACTCTGCTGTAAACGGCGTCGAATGGTACGCGCAGACACTGGATGATGCGTTACAGACTGCATGCGCTGTGCTATGGTATGTGATGTGACTGAGCGATCCGTCACTGTCATGCGCACAATTTGCCTATCATCACGTGGAGTGGTGCGCTGAGGTGGATGCGATCGAACACGCCGGTCCGTCGTACCCTCCTGCATCAAACGATCACATATCCGCATTACAGTTGTTTGGTTTCGTCCAACACGACTACCGATTTCCCTGAAAGATAATCCACAATCTCGGTAGGCCACTATCCTTCCTCTGTCGAACTCGGATACTTGATCAAAAGATGATCGCTGTTTTCGACGAGGCATAATTGATCGTTTTTTTAAAAAAACCACAAGAAAAACACAATTGCCGAACTTGAAATCGTCGAAATCTCCAAGCCTTAAATAGCGCTTTGAAGTGGCGCCACAGGCGCGCGTGATGTGCGTCTGCGCTGAAATTCTAATCATTTGCATATCTCACCTCCGCTAATGCATGTTGTAAATTTCATGTTATTTGCATGTTTTCTTCAGGGTGTTGCATTTACAGTGGCCAGCAGTGTATATATATATATATATATATATATATATATATATATATAGAGAGAGAGAGAGAGAGAGAAATTCACGCAATTAAATTTAATCAATGCAGATAAGGGAATTTATTTTACCAGTAGCTTTAAATGCTAATTAATTCACACTAAATAACCTACAAAACTTAATATTTAATTTTAAAAAATGTGAATTTAATTTGAATACAATACATGAATAAGTAGCTTTTTAGCTGCCATCAAGACAAAAGCAATATTTCTGGTAAGACTAAAGACACTGCAATTTTTTTTTTCTGACGCATTATTTTTATTCATAAAATACAAGTCATGTAGAGCTTTATATGCTGCAAAATTAAAACGTTAAAACACTCGATTATGAAAGAATGCATGAAATAAGCCCTTAAGGGTGTAGCCAAGACCAAGTCATCGAATCCATGTTGTAAGTATTTCAGCATAGCTTGTCAGTGCAATCATAGTTTTACGTTTATTTTTAAAATATTTGTTTCCATCATAGCTCTTCCTTTAAATAAAAATAGCTGAAAATATAAAAGGTAGCTCCTGTCTGAAGAGTATTATGCTGTTTTCAAAATCTTCCTGGAACCAAGGTTGTCATTTACATCAAAGAAATTGAAGTGGTGCATTTATTGCGACAATCTAGAGAAAGCTCGTAAATAACTTTTCTCGTTTTTCACGTAATCGAAATGTAGTAGTATCATTGTTGCATTCTTTTCATATCGAGTTAACAGATTCTTTAACTCTTTAAGCATCGGTATTTTTATCAAAAATTATTTCAACATTTGAAGTCAATGGTATTCTTGATGCTTTCATGTAGAATATTGAGAACAATAGATTTGAACTTAGTCTGATGACTATATATATTTTTAATAAGTTTCTCTCAAGAATATTATTTTTGATCGTCACAAATCGTTAAAAAAATTCTACGGAGAACAGATACACTTAGCTGATTTCGAAACATATTCCACCATAACTAATCATTTAGTTTTTTTTTTTATTGAGAAATGAGATTTGTTTATATTGTTAATTGCTAAATTATACTGAAATTACAATTATTTGCAGAATAGTTTTAACATTACAATAACTAATGCAGAAAGAATGGTTTTTCTCGAAGAATAGTTTTTCAATATGCTATGGGATTTTTTTTCAAAATAGGTCATCAAAACACCTAAACGTTATCCTCAAGCTCTCCTGAGACAATAGAATATATCTTCATATTACGTAAAGCTACATCTGAAATATGCAGCAGTGTTTAAATCTCTTTGTCTCTAATGATTTATCTCACTCCTTTAAAGTTAAACCATTTCGCAGGTAACTTGCCAAGAAATGGACAGTATAAATAAGACTTAGTATGAGGTAAGTTTTTCCATTTAGCTCACAGCATGCTAAAATAAGCAGTTCCATGGGGTTTTTAAGAAGGACTCGTCATGAATACTTGAAACCTAAGAAAAACATATTTATAGCATGCAGTAAAAAGAGCGTAAGTTTAAACTGTCACGCGTTGGTAAAATATAGACACCTTTTAAAGGTAAATTTAATTATTTACCAGTGTATCATTTACGGAAGGGCAGGAAACAAATATAGATTACATGTTCAATTCTTTATAGAATTATATGATCCTTTCGGAGAACTAATAAAATCTTTTTTATACACAGTGAGAGAAGGCCTTGGAAATAACACTTTCCAACAACGCCAGGGTAGTTTATTGGGTAGAATGCCGCTCTTTACCTAGGTGCTAAGTTCGCCGGATGTGAATTTAACGTCAATGTTAACCTAAGGAGAAAATGTGTCTACTACTGACAGCTACATAAATGCCGACAATCCAATAAAAATTGTACTTTCAGGTAGCCTGAAATTTTCTGCAACTTGCAATGGGATTCATTTGAAATATTTAGTCCACCAAAGGAATTTATGAGCGTTTGTTGTTGTGTTGTTGTTGTTGTTGTTGTTGTTGTTGTTGTTGTTGTTGTTGCTTAGGCCACTTGACCGACAGCAACATTAGATCAAGTCCAGAAGGCTATACGCGATAAAGGTGCGGATCCTGTTTTGACTGGCACCACAAGGGTCGGAGTCCCGCTTGGCCAATGGACCAAGTCTCGTCATTTTGAACCGAGTCAAGTGACGAGACCGGAACACTTGACCCCGCACCTCCAAGTGCAATTTTGAGAACTTGCAGGACATTGCAGCCACGACAGATTTTAGGTGAACCAGCCGTCATTAGTGAACACGGCAGTGGATTTGTCAGCGGCGAGCATCGAACCAGTGACTTTCAGGTCACTAGCCCGCTGCTCTTGCCAACTGTGCCACTGCGCCAAGGAGCGTTTGAAACACTCTATACTAAACTTTTCCTCCAAATAATTTAAATTTTAAAATATTTGTATTTGAGGCGGTGAAAGGCAAAGTGGTGTAAGTCAAAAGAGTTTAACTGCAAAAACTACAAAAAATTTCATCATAAATTGAACAAATTATAATTCATAACAATTAATACAATATTGCAAATAATAAATATTTACAATTCCACTACAAATTGAACATGGAGATTGCATATTTGCCCCCAAATGAAAAAAGTTGAAAATGTGACTTACACCACTTTGCCTTTCAACGCCTCATTTAAAAAAAACGAAAAATAACCCGAGATATAAAACTTCTTTCTCTATTATGGAGTACAATAAAAAAAATATTTCAAACCAAGTCGGCAATACTTGGTCACATTTTCTCCATAGGTTAACATTGAGGTGAGCGAATCCAATAGGCTAAGTACACAGTAGCCTTAAGTTCATTGAAATTATGAAGGTAATTTTGTAGAAACAAACTACTAGTGGAATCCTAACAGGATAAGGGAAGTAATACAGATGATTATTGCCCTAAACACAAAGCATATTCAAGTATTTTTTCAGCCAGGAAAGCTGATATAAAAAAAACACAAAACGCAGACGATGCAGGAATATATTTTTCCACATAACTGTATTCAGCTATAAAATATCACTTTTTTTAAATGTCGTCTGCTATGTCCTGATAATGGTAAACAAACAGCACAAGAGAAATGAAATCTACTTAAAAGGAAAATAAGATAATCGTGATTTTGTTGCTATTGGCATGGCCGTGATAAAGACCCAATAAGAAATAGAATGCGTCAAGATTATCTGGATAGAAAAACAGCGGAAGAAGTGACTAAATATCCGGATGAACTGAGATAGGTGCCACCTGAGGTGCGAAGGAATATATCAGATTCATTGCTTAAGCTTTTCTTTCTCTTCGGCAAACGCAGTACTTTACGATACTGTACATTTCTTTACTTTTATCTCTTATTTATCGGAATTGTACTTGAGCTTTCAAAGCATATTGGTGTCGAACGGTTTTCGTAGTGTTAATATATTTATTTTTATTGCTGTTTAGTTTAGTGGTGTTATTTGGGTGGTAAAGTTGGAGTTTTAAAATTTTATCCCGCGGAAATAGTTCAGTTTCTTCTAATGTTTATTTTTCATTCATTTGCAAACTTTATATCCTATCTTCAATTTGAATCTATTTTAAGGAAAATTTACTAAGGAAAAGGAGTTCGTGATTTGGTGACATCAAATCACGTTTAGGAGGAGGAATTTACATTCTTCTGCAGTATTTATCAAGACATATGAACATTACTAGCTGAAAACCCGCACTTCGCTACAGAGTACATTCAAATTACATACAATGGTCAATGTATGCAATTGATGCCAAAAAAATATATATATATATTTATAATAAATACGATGATCAATGTATACAATTGATGTAATATATATATATATATATATATATATATATATATATTTATAAAAAAATCGTAAGGGATATTTTTAAAGACAAAATAATGTAGATGAAAATATTCAAACTAAATCTAATAGGACATACTTAAGAATATAGTACATTTAATATAGTACAGTTTGAGGAACATATCTTTTATTGTATTCTAATAATTTTTTGGATGATGTCCAATCGTCTGCTACATTAGAAAGAAAAAAATGTATTTTTTGTCTATTTCGTTATTATCACGTGACGATAAATTTATTTAAAGTACCAGAAAAAGAAATCACGTGATCAGCATTTAATAAATTAAATTCTAAAAATTAATCTTTAAAAATTCACCAAAAATCAGGAAATGGAGGTAAAGATTCGAAAAAGATTTCATTTTAAAGGAATTTTTATGATCTTTCTAGTGATATAAATTTTATAACCCTCAAAGTATTATTTTAAATGCAAACTTAAAATAAGTCACTAAAACAGCTTAAAAATTTAATTTTAAAAAATCTAAGAAGAATTTTTCAAAAATCTTTCTGAGTGCACCCCTACACCATAAGAAGAAACTCCATGCAAAATTTCAGCCCTTTAGGTCCAGCGGTTTGGTCTGTGCGTTGTATGTCAGTCAGTGAGTCAGTTACGGAACTGTTATCTATATATATAAAACAGTTCCTTAACTGACTCATTCATTCATTCATTCATTCACTGACTGACTGACATACAACGCACAGACCAAACCGCTGGACCTAAAGGGCTGAAATTTTGCATGGCGATTCTTCTAATAGTGTAGGGGTGCACTAAGAAAGATTTTTCAAAAATTCTTCTTAGATTTTTTTAAATTAAATTTTTAAGCTGTTTTTTAAACTTTTTTTACGTTTGCATTTAAAATAATACATTGAGGGTTATAAAATTTATATCACGAGAAAGATCATAAAAATTCCTTCAAAATGAAATTTTTTTCGAATTTTTACCTCCATTTCCTGATTTTTGGTGAATTTTTAAAGATTAATTTTTAGAATTTAATTTATCAAATGCCGATCACGTAATTTCTTTTTCTGGTAGTTTAAATAAATTTATCGTCACGTGCAAAAAAAAATAGACAATAAAATATTTTTTTTCTTGCTAATGCGGCAGACGATTGGACTTTATTTTGTCTATAAAAATATCCCTTACGATTTTTTTATAAATATGTTTTTTTTACATTGATCGTCGTATTTATTATAAATATATATATATATATATTTTTTTTTTGAATTAATTGCATACATTGACCGTTGTATTTAATTTCAATGTACTCCGTAGCGAAGCGCGGGTTTTCAGCTAGTATATATATATATAGATAACTCTAGAATTTACGCCCAGGAATTTTGAAATAAGATTTAGCTTATTTAAAATTAAGTAAATAGAATAAATGTAAAATTTAAGGCACCTTCTTTTTCAGAAACCTAAGGCTTTAGCTTACAATTCCTGAATGTTTTCGTCATACTGTTTTGCTCCGTTATGTAACACTTTTTTTCTTTTTTTTAAATTTCATATCTCACACCTTGATTCGATTCCCCCTTTCCTCACTTTATCTGTTTATTTACTCCTGCAGTGTCTGAGTCAGTTATTCTTTGGACTCATTTAACGCATTTAGTATTTTGGTTTTAAATTAAGCATTGTTAAACATTTTCTTAGTTTTACTTGTTTTTTGCTTTTTAACGTTCAATTATTATTTTTTTCATGAGTGTGCATTATTAGCCTTTTTATTCCTCTCATTTAACGAGGAATTATTTGCTCAGGAACAAAATGGTACTAAAAATGGAGCTTTTTATGCTTCCAGGTGTCTCGTGGCTATTTGCCCACCAGGTTACTCCCCAGTCTGCATGCCTTAATTTCCCTTACCGTCACTGAAGAATTCCGAGGAAAAAAATCTCCATAACATGTTGGCTAAACTGTGAATTCGATTCCACCCTCTTATTTGTCACTATTTATCTTTTAATACGGAAATTAATAAACCTAAATATAATTCAAATACTACTCACCATATATGTTTCCCTAAAAAGAAGCCGTTCATTCGAAATTTTCCCCTCAAAAACTAGACATGAAGCGAGTAAACGGCATATGATATAGGAAGAACAGGGCTCTAAGTAAAGCTGAAATGTATTTTTCAAAAAGAAAAGAAATTAGCCTATGCTTCTTAAAAAACTGGAATATATTGAATATTTATAATCTATATACAGGTGGTTATCAAAATGATGGAAACACCTATCAATAATAGTGGTGTTTATGAATGTGCTTCGTATTCCTTAAAAAACAAGTATGGCCACCGGTATTTTTTATATAATATAGTATATGTATTACTCTACTATCAGGTAGCAGTAATGAAGCTAAGGGCATCGTGCTTTTTTAGGGAACATCATAAAATGTCAAATCTTGCAGACCTTGAGAAAAGGGCAAATTGTTGGAGTGCTTTTAAATTAAAGCATCGGTTACTGCAACCTCCAGACTAATGGTATTTTTCGATCTATGGTATCGAAAGTCATGATAGCATACAGGGTGCAAGGAAAAACATCCTTTGCCAAATAAAATAGTGGATGAAAAGGAGAGCTGAGTGAAAGAGACGTACGAGGTATTGAAGCGGATTGTGACATGAAGGAAGAAAACAATTGCAACCAAAATGACCGAAGAGCTCAATCTGCATCTGCAGATTGAGCGTATGTCTGGAGAACACTATTGGGTTGCAATCCTAACTCAAATTCTTTCTGCTGCTTCTTTCGAGGAAAAATGAACATCAGGGGCATGTAAGTTCCGCTTGCCGACATACAAATAAGGCAGGTTACAGTTTCGCCCCTTTCTGAGGATGTTAATGATCCGACTTGACGTTTCCCCTTGCAAGCTATGATCTTTGATTGGTTTTTAAGGTTCACTGAAATGCCCGTTTCAACGCAATTAAATATTTGAGAAGCCGTTAGTTTGTGCTTGTCGAGTAAATTCGTTACCAACCGAAAAAAAAACTATCGACAGCTACTTTATTAAATCCCATGGCTCTTGCACCAGATGTTGCCTCGGCTTTGCGAACAGATAAAGTAGGATGTCTCTTAAGGAATCCATTGACCCAATCTTGGCCTGCGATTCCATTTTTAAATCTATGACCAATGACATTTCTTATTGCCAACTGATAAGTTCAGCTACGCAAGTCCTTCATTGTTAGACCAATAAATAATCCAACAGAGATAGATAAAAATAATACGAATATAGACAAAAAACAAACAGAAATCAAGCACTCAGGGCATCCACGCACCAACGGCAAGATTCTGTATAAGTGCCGGAACTGAACCATAAAACAACATAGAGGTAACCGACAGGTCTCATCATCAGGGAGCCTTACCATATCAGTTACCTCAAGGGGAACTTTCTGAATAGGATGCAGGTAAGCCCAAAAAACTATATTCGTATTATTTTTATCTATCACTGTTGGATTATTTATTTGTTTTTTTTTTTCATTATGGGGATATGAAGCTTCTGCGCTACCCTCTATTGAAAATGTTTTATGTTTTCTTTGCAGGATATGTTTTATGTTAAAGTGATTTAGCAGTGTATGCTTGAATTTTAATTTTTGTTTATTTGTATTGTTTATATTTTACATTGTTAGACCAAATAACCTATCCGCCATAGTTTTTAAGTAGTTAACGAGCACAAGTTCCTGCTCTTCTGCAAATACGTTTTTAAATTTTCCAGCCGTTTTATCGATCTTGTAGTCAGGGTTTTCCTTTCTTTTTTTTTAACGAATCTTTCCAGAGTAGACTGGGGAACATTAAATTGGTTCGAAGCCTTCAAATACCCAGATTTTCCAAAAATAACCACCTCCACAGCATTGTTCATTGCCTCAGTAGACCATGATTGCCTATTTGTTTTTTCTTATAGTCTCGAACCATCTGAAATCGAAAGAAAAAAAATTAGGGGCGTACCAAAACCGATCTCTTAGTTAAAGACATTGCGGGGCTGAATGGGGTACTACCCCATTCTGCCCCACCCGTTCCGTCCCAGAGAAACGATTTAGGTTAGGGACGTAAGGTCACTCGAGAAAGATACATAAACAAATGTTTAACTACAGGAAACTAAAGACAATTAAACGCAATTCAAGCATGTACTAACTATAGTTGTGATGTAAACAAGCATGTATACCTTATACCTTGGTTACAAACTCATCAAAAGTTATAATAGAGGAGCAAAAAATCACACAACGAAAATTGCATACACCAACACTCGAGAAAACTGTACGAAAATGGCTGTCGAAGTTGAGCAGCAATACGTTGGTCTAGTTGTACTTATTGCCAGTGGCTGGCAACACCTCCTTGACACCTAAAAACGTCGAACTTTATTCCGCCCCTAACCTCGTTCTACCCCGTGTTCCCCTATATATTTTCGTTCTATTAGATTTAATTTGAATATTTTCTTCTACATTATTTTGCCTATAAAAATATCTGTTACGATTTTTTTATAAATATATATTTTATTTTGGCATTAATTGCATACATTGACCAACGTATTTAATTTTATTGTACTCCGTAACGAAGCACGGGTATTCAGCTAGTACTACACTGCTGACCACTGTAAATGCAACACCCTGAAGGAAACATGCAAATAACATGAAATTTACAACATGCATTAGCGGAGGTGAGATATGCAAATGATTAGAATTTCAGCGCAGACGCACATCACACGCGCGTGTGGTGCTACTTCAAAGCGCTATTTAAGGCTTGGAGATTTCG
>OU015493.1:197843910-197881410 GCA_907164885.2 Dolomedes plantarius
TTTAATTATAAAACACATCAGCTATAATTTTTTTTTTATTGAAACTATTGGTACATATTTATAAAACTAACTCACGCAACAGTCCGATGTGGACCAGGGCCGCCGGTACCCATCTCCGCTTTATTGACCGTGGGCTGGGGGCCATACAGCGTATGTCTCAGTCAGGGGCAACCTGATGGGGACCCCCCAGTTTAGTTCCCAAGCATGCTTGGTCCTCATTTTATCGACCCACTCAAGGGATGAAAGTCCACCTTGACCAGTCGCAGGTCGAATCCTGGACATGAGATATATTTATAGTTAGTATTTTTTGTGACAGAGTATATTTTAAAATAGACGGTAAGTATCTTAATACTAACGATATATATTTATACTTAGTATTAAAATACTCTCACCGTCTATTCTAAAATACACTCTGTCACAAAATATATGCACCCAGAAGGAAGTGAGCTACACGAAACTTAACATGTATGTAGTGTAGAGGAGCTAAGCAATGATTACAAATTCAGAAGAACACCGTTTTATTAAAAGATATGGCATGAGAAATGTTCAAATCAGTAAGTAGTAAATCCACTTCTGGCAGCTATACAAGCCGAAACACTGCGTGGCATTGAATCAATGAGGTCATCTATGACCTCCTGCGAAGAACATGGCATAATCTTTGAAACTGGGCAGTTAATTCACCAGTATTCCGAGACGTTGCAGTTTCCTTCCAAGCACGTCTCAGACGTGTTCTATTGGCGAGGGGTTCTGGTGACCTGGCAGGCATGGGATACGTCATATCCTCGAAGACATTGTTGGGAGAGTCGCGCAGTATGTGGACGAACGTTGTCTTGCTGATAAATGGCACCTGGGCGACTTGATAGCATACGCAGTACAACTGACGTTAAAATCTCGTCCACGTAACTGCGTGCCGTCAAAGTGCGTTGAAGGACGACTAGAGGTGATCGTGTGTCCCAGCAAATCGTTCCCCAAACTGTCACACCTTGTGCAATCGCCGTATGCCTCTCGACAACAAATGCCGGATCGGACCGGTGGCCTGGCCGCCTCCGCACGCGTATGCGCTGGTCATCAACATTGAGACTGAATCGGGATTCATCTCTGAAGATCACACGCCTTCAGTCGGTCACACTCCAGTTTGCCCGAGGTCGGCAAAAATCCAATCGACACTGCCTATGATGTGGGGTCAGTGGTAAGCGTCTTAATGGACGTCGGATCCTTATACCTGCATCGGCAAGTCGTTTCCGAATGGTTTCCCTTGATATCACCGGATGTCTGGAAGGTGGTAAATGGCATCGAAACAATTCTAGCGACGTTGTTGGTGCGAATGTGGCCGCTCTTCTGATTACGCGATCCTCGAGCTTATTTGTGTTCCTAGGACGACCTGACCGTCCAGGGCGGTAGACTATCCCTTCCATGATCCATTGTTGTCAACACCGAGCAACTATCATGTCGCTCCGACCGAGGTGGCGGCCGATACGCCTGTTCGACCAACCTGCCTCTCTGAGGCCTACTATACACCCCCTGTAAAAGTCCGACAATCGTTCGTACTGTCGCCGGTTACGTCTCAGAGGCATCTCTAGTCACAATACCGTCCATCCAAGTCGACAGATTTGTTTGCATAACCCTATGGCACGAGCAATCAGGCTTTTAAACTTGTCCCAGCTGCGCATCTCATATGCGCATAGCGCGCTTACCCTTGTCTCATTGGTATCGAAATTTCAATCATTTGCATATCTCTTACCAGACTACATTCCTGTCAAGTTTAGGGATAGTGCCTCAATTTATTCTGGGTGCATATATTTTTTGTGAAAGAGTGTATATCTGTAAGTAGTAAAAAAGAATCACTGTTATTAAAATGCACTAATATTATTCAACTATCCCTGAATGATATGTATTATATAATTATTTTACCATTACCATATTTGAAATAATTATTGTATTATTATTAACTGCATGACAACCAATTATTCAACCAATAGATATCCAACTAACAGATATTCAATCAATCCTTTTGAGTAGCCATAACTTTGAAAAAAATGCCCGTAAATAACAAACCGGCAAATAGACTCAAAATATTTGAATTCTTGTGTGTGTATGCGTTTGCTTTAGTCTAAAACTAATAAATGATTCTCACTTTAAATTTCATACACCATTAGTCTCTCGGATATTAAAAAATCTTACATTTTTCTAATTTTAATACTAACTTGCCTTATTAACAACTAACTGCATTGAGAATTGTATTATTAACTAATAGAAATGTCCCAATCCTTTTAAACTTGATATAGCTTTGATAAAACGTCCTGTAAACAACAAACCGGCAAACAGATTCAAAATGTTTGAATTTGTGTGTGAGTTTGTTTGTTTGTTTGTTTTAGTCTAAAACTGATAAATGATTCTCACTTTAAATTTCGTACAACGTTAATTTCACAGATGGTAAAAAAGAAACTTAAATTTTTCAATATTTTCCCCAACAAAGAAAAAAACAAGTAATATAAAAACAAAATTTTTTAAAGGCAATTCCTACTTAGTCAACAAAGAAAAATTTGAGTGTGAACGAATAGTAGAAATTGAAAAAAAGGATTGCCTGCCAGAACCTTGCCTATTGTGCGACATTAGGAGGGGGGGAGAGTGAGAAAAAGTTTGTTAGGTTAGGGATTCGATCCCGCAACCTACAGGACGGGAGGAGCCCGCGCTACCACAGTGCTACCGTTTACAGAGTAAGAAGAGGGAAATTAATATTCAAGAGCAAGAGACGCTCTAGGTCTAAAACTAAAATCGATTAATTAAATTTAATTAATGAATTAATATTTGAAAAAACTGTATTAACATCAAGTGTCATCCACTACAAGTTTAAAAAAATGTATTTGAACTTGAGTGGATGAATAAAAAGTATTTAATTAACGATTGAAAATTTGAATAAGATATATATAGGGAGAAAAGTGAACTAATAGTAGGAATTGGAAAATAACAGGTAAAAAAAATTGAAATCACCACAAAAAGTTTCTAGTAAATATTCATTTTTAAAAGCTTTTAAACTGTTAAATATCATAGGACTGGATTCGCAATTCAATATATAGCAGTTTATACGCTGTTTATATTCATCTTCTGAATGCCCATTTCTTTTGACTACCCCTACACTTAATAAAGCGTAAAAATTAGTCCCACACGACGTCATCTTTTGTCAAAACGTGAAGAAGAAAAATAAAAAATAAAAATAAGCCCAACCACAAAATATGTTTCCGTTAACAAACGGTGAACTGTAATTGGGTTTCAAATGTGTAATGCGGGAACTCGTTATAATGTGATTATTTTAACAGTAAAAAGTAATGGTCCATTATTAAAAGCTGTTACGATGGTTTTAAACCTGTCTGCCAGAAACCATTAATAAAATGCGAGGGGTAAAATGATAAATGATGTTCAAAGTTTTATGATGTTATCGATGTTAAGAGATATTTGGGAGAAAGCAAACCTTCCAAAACTCTTCGAATTTAGAAAATTGCGGAACTCTCTCTCGAACGCACATCGGCGTTTCCGTGAAAGCTGCGAAAAGGCTAATTTAGTGGACGGTGATTTGCAAGAATTTTTAACTGCGGCGAGTTTAAGTTTGACTTCATTATAGGGTGATGAAAATAGCTTTGGAATACTCTCACTAACAATGAATAGGTTATCGATTCTGTAAACAATCACTAATATTTTCGGAGAGAAGGATGAAGAAAACTGATTAATAATTCACACAAAAGCCAGATGAGCCTCTCTCCATGAAAGTAATCTGGAAAATTTCTTACAGATTAAAACTTATGACATCCTTTTGTAAATCCTACCAATAAAGAACGTATTATAAAAGGGCACACATTTTTAAACGATATGTATAATACCACTACAGCTCTTATAAATATCTATGCTGACAAAAGAGTCGCCATTTTGTTTCCCAAATTCATCAAAATCTCCCACGCTACGTGATACCTATGTTACTGTTTTTCCAACGTCACTTTACACAGTACCGATGTTAAAACTTTCTATTCGTCTACAAATTCCTTTGTTCCCTTTTCCCTGTAAGTTGATACGTTGCAAACATTCATTCCAAAATACAATTCACAGTAAAATATCTTTCAAACGAGCTATTTATGAGGAATAAACTTCAAAGGACGTATACAGCAAATTTGAGGTTGTAAAGAAAAGCATATAATTTCAAATTTGCATTTTCATAATTTAGCTTTAAAATCGCAAGAAAATTTATTAATACCTACAAGTGTGGGGTTTTATAAGAAAAAAAAAGACGATTTTATAAGCATCTGATCAAATTGGTGACTTCACTTAGAAGCCATAATGGGCAACAAAATGCCCGAAACGTGAGTTTGGATATTTAGGAACTATTGTAACTTACAATTAATTGTGAGTTGTCCATAGGGACAATTGAGCCTAATGCTCCTGCACCTGATGCAGAACTACTAATTAGTTCGAAACTTGCTATCAAGCTTGATTGCCCTTCTTCTCTATATAGTGATGTTAATATACCTGCTGTGGGCCCACACTACCTCACAAGTTTTATTAGCATCAGTTGGCATTGCTCTCCTAAACATTATTAAGAGTTTTGAATAAATAATCCAACAGAGATAGATAAAAATAATACGAATAAAGACAAAAAACAAACAGAAATCAAGCACTCTGGGCATCCACGCACCAACGGCAAGAATCTGTTAAGTGCCGGAACTGAACCATAAAACAACGTAGAGGTAACCGACAGGTCTCGTCATCAGGGAGCCTAACTATATCAGTTACCTCAAGGGGAACTTTCTGAATAGGATGCAGGTAAGCCCAATACTGCATCCTGGATATGAAGCTTCTGCGCTATCCTCTATTGAAAATGTTTTTCGTTTTTCTTTGCAGGATATGTTTTATGTTAAAGTGATTTAGCAGTCTATGCTTGAATTTTAATTTTTGTTTATTTCTATTGTTTATATTTTGCAAAGAGTTTTGAACCTACAGATTCAACGTTATGTCCTCCAATGAGGAGGGCATAACGTTGATAAAAGAAAACCAAAGGAATCTGGAATGCAAGTGTTTTGAACTACGTAAAAAGTTCAGTAGCAAAACTTATTCTGTTTAGCGAAATTATTCTGATCACAGAATTTTTTATGTACTATTTAATTTTTACCGAGCCAAATCGCTAGGCATACTTCCAAATACAGAAACTGTTTGTTAATAAGAAAATATTAGATTGAATAACTTCTGATTTTTTTTTTTCACGCGCCATGCAACAATCCCAGTAAATATTTGGTGCCCGGGAGTTGGGCTAGATGAGATGTAATTTAGTTTTAATTATTTAATTTAAAATCAAAAGATCGGAACTAAAAGGAAATAAGGAAAGTCATCTTTTAACAAAGCTAATTCTTCCGATAACACTACGTCATCATCATTGAGGCAGAAGTGCCGATAAACGACAAGACTAATTTTGAGAGGTGTTATTTTTAAGACAACACCACTAGTCACTACAGATCCGTCAAAATAATATTGGGTTTAAAAGTATAATAGCTTCGACGATATGTTTTAGCTGAAAGTTTACAAGTCATTAGTAAAGATCTTCACTCATTTTTTTAGGACGACATAGCTCATTTGGCTTCACTTTTAAATTCTCATACTTAGTTACTAGAGAATAGTCAATCCACTACATGAACTTATTATGAAACTACATTTTTTTCCGTATTCTGAGCGATATTTTATGTGTTATTTTCATTAATTACATTTCTCTTATAAGTATTTGTCTTTGTGTATGAGAACATAAAAGTTTCTATACCGTCTCTTGCTACTGTTTATGCACTAAGCTAAGTAATTTGCAAATTCGCAAATTTTTATTTGCATTCTATCTTAGCACTAGCCGCTGTTGAATATCCATACGTTGCTGTCCTTATTAATAATGACAAATAAAGTTTTAAGTCAAACTAGCACGAATTTTTGAGATCTGAAAAACACTAAATGTTCTTTCTTGGATCAAAATTAATTCTCACTAATTAAATTTTCAATTACTGTCTCTAAATTTAAGGAAAAATACGAACTAGTCATAATTTTCCACCTCTAATCGACTTTTTTTACCCCAGGTAACTTACAGTATTTTTTGGACCATATGACGCACTGGATAATAAGACGCGCCTCAGAATCATGGGAAGATTTTTCGAAAGTAATATTTCGTATTTTATTGGTATATGCCTAGATATTTTCGATTTCGTACATGATAAAGATAAATTATACCACCGCTGGCCACCCAAATTGCAACACCAGAAATACAAGAGATATCACAACAAAATTATTTTGGAGATAACATGTTGACCAGTATCAAATGATTAAGTTTATAGACTTCTGTGAAGTGTGGTTCCTGCCAAAATCAGTAGCCAGAGTAGCCGCCATTGTTGGAGATCACCGCTAGCCACCCGCCTCGGCATTGATTCAAGAGACGTTTGGATGAGTTCTTGGGGTACAGAAGACCAAGCAGCTTCCACGCGTTGGCAAAGTTGAATCTGCTGTGGCAGCTGGGGATGGAATCTGGGTCAATCGTAGAGCAACCATGGACCACATGTTTTCTATCGCGAAAGATCCGGAGAGCGAGGCGGGCCAGGGGATGCAATTCAATCGGGCGATTGACGAAGAACCGTTGGACAATGTGTGCCACGTGTGGTCGCGCATTATCCTGTTGAAATATGGCTGTGGGCAAGCCCTGAAGGTAGGAAGGACAACTGGCTCCAACACCTCGGAGATGTAGCGCTGGCTGTTTAAAGACCGGCAATGTGTACTAGAGTGTGCGAGAGTGATATCCAATACCGCCCCATACCATAATACCCGGTGCAGGACAGTGTGGCGGTGCATAACGCAGCTGTTCAGCAGCCCTCATCACGGTGTCTCCAGACTCGAATGCGACCATCGTGGTGTTGCAGACAGAAGCGTGACTCGTCAGTAAAGACAATTTCATTCCATTCTGCCATCCACATCCTTCTGTCATCGCGCCATTGGCGGCGGAGACGTCTGTGGTTCTTCGTCAAGGGTAGACAAAGCAATGGACGTCTTTGCGGACAGGACCACTCTGCTGTAAACGGCGCTCGTAGAATGGTACGCGCAGACACTGGATGGATGCGTTACAGACTGCATGTGCTGGTGCTATGGTTCGTGATGTGACAGAGCGATCCGTCACTGCCATGCGCACAATTTGCCTGTCATCACTTGAGAGTGGATGGGATCGAACATGCCGGTCCGTCGTACCCTCCTGCATCCAACGATCACATATCCGCATTACAGTTGTTTGGTTTCGTCCAACACGACTACCGATTTCCCTGAAAGATAATCCACAATCTCGGTAGGCCACTATCTTTCCTCTGTCGAACTCGGATACTTGATCAAAAGATGATCGCTGATTTCGACGAGGCATAATTGGTTGTTTTTTTGAAAAACCACAAGAAAAACACAATTGCCGAACTTGAAATCGTCGAAATTTCCAAGCCTTAAATAGCGCTTTGAAGTGGCGCCACAGGCGCGTATGATGTGCGTCTGCGCTGAAATTCTAATCATTTGCATATCTCACCTCCGCTAATGCATGTTGTAAATTTCATGTTATTTGCATGTTTCCTTCAGGGTGTTACATTTACAGTGGCCAGCAGTGTATAATACATATAATATATAATCTATATATAAAAAACAGTTCCGTAACTGACTGACTGACTTACAGACAACGCACAGACCAAACCGCGCTGGAACTAAAGGACTGAAATTTGCACGGCGATACCTTTTTATAGTGTAGGGGGTTGCACTAGGAAAGATTTGGAAAAATCTTCTTAGATTCTTTAAAATTGAATTTTTAAGCTGTTTTTGTAATATTCCTTTAAGTTTGCATTTAAATATAATATGAGGTTTTTAAAATTTATATCACGAGAACGATCATACAAATTCCTTTAAAATGAAATCTTTTTCGAATCTTTACCTCCATTTTCTGATTTTTTGGTGAATTTACAAATTCATTTTTATAATTAATTTATTAAATGCTGATCACGTGGTTTCTTTTCTTTTTGTGATACTTTAAATTATTTTTGCGTCACGTGCACAACAACGAAATAAATTGACAAAAGAAAATTTCTTTCTTTCTAATGATGCAGACAATTGGACATTATCAAAAAAAAAATATTAAAGTACACTAAAAGAAATGTTCCTGAAACTTTACTATATTCTTTATGTCCTATTAGATTTAATTTGAATAGTTTCTTCTACATTATTTTGTCTATAAAAATATCCCTCACGATTTTTTTTAAAATATATATATATATTTTTGGCATTAATTGCATACATTGACCGTTTAATTTATTATAAATATATTTCTTTGTTCATTTTTTCTTAACTACGTGAATACATTGACCGTTGTATTTAATTTGAATGTACTCCGTAGCGAAGCACGGGTAATTAGCTAGTCTATATATATATAAAACAGATCCGTGACTGACTGACTGACTGACAGATAACGCACAGACCAAAACCGCTGGACTTAAAGGGCTGAAATATTGCATGGCGATTCTTTTTATAGTGTAAGGGTGTACTAAGAAAGATTTTTGAAAAATTCTTTTTAGATTTTTTTTAAGTTAAATTTTTAAGCTGTTCTTGTAACATTTTTTTTTTAAATTTGCATTTAAAATAATAATCTGAGTGTTATAAAATTTATATCACAAGAAAGATCATGAAAATTCTTTTAACAGGAAATCTTTTACGAATCTTTACCTCCATTTTCTGATTTTTGGTGAATTATTAAATATTCATTTTTAGAATTTAATTTATTAAATGCTGATCACTAGATTTCTTTTATTTTTGTCATACTTCAAATTAATTTTCCGTGACGTGCATAACAACGAAATAAATTGACAAAAAAAAAATATTAAAATACGGTAAAAGTTAAAACTCGACTAACTGAGATGGAAGTTTTTTAAGAATTTAATTCAAATTAGTATGTTTTATGGATATTAATTTAAAATCTGTTTATAAAACTGCAATTTCCCATCAAAGTATGCTTCGCCATGATGATAAATAAGTCTCAAGGCCAAACTTTAAAACACGCTGGCGTAGATTTAAGAGAAAATTGATTCTCTCACGGTCAGTTTACGTAGCTTGTTCTCACGCGTAAGTTCGCGGACGAGCCTGGTAATATTAGTTCCACCCAATGAAGAACAAAAAAAAGCACTCAATTGCGAAGCACGGGTATTCAGCTAGTATATAATCAGTATATATAATAAATATGTAAAAAGGTTCGTCTTATGGTTCGAAAAATACGGTACTTTAAAAATCCTTTACTCAAATTTCTTACTTTGCTTATCAATGATTTAAGGGGTCGGGACACATTTAAAAAAAAATTATTTATTGAGTTAAAATTTTGAATTTTTTTGTGATGGTCAACCATATAATTTGTAACGAATCACATCATAAAATTTATCAAAAAGTTTTTAAGAATTGTTAAAATTTAAAATTTTTAATAAACTGGGGTAATTTAAAATCTTATAACTCGAAATATTATCCGTCGAATTTCACATTTTTTTCATTTAATTAAACAGAAATAATAAGTTTAAATTTTGATTCAGCATTTTTGAAATATTAATTTTTAAAGAAATTAAAAAAATTTAGATTAAAAATTACAAAAAAAATTATGTAACTAATTTTAAAAAATCGTATTTTCAAAGTAAATATTTTTTCAAATTGCTGAATCAAAATTAAAGTAAAATAGTTGAAAAAGACATGTTCTAAGTTTCCACCATTTATCTTTAACGGTTCTTAACTTATAACAATTTAAAGACGAGAAATGGGGAAAAAAAACCTCATGCAGAAAAATGTACTTACAGGTTTAAACAACGATTGACTACTATTAGAATATCGCAAAAAAATAATAATTTATCCTGTTCTAATTAAGATAGAAACATGATTTAAACGTCATTTAAAGCGTAAAAGAACAAAAAAAAATTAATGCAATAAAAAATTTTCGAAAATTCGAACAATTTTATGTCCCGGACCCCCTTAATGTTTTAAATCTTAAAACAAATTTCAAATTCTTCTCTCAATATTCTTTTGTTGTGTAAACAAAGCTACAAACATGCCTAATGAGCGCCTGTCACTTATTTATTTCAATGCTTTAAGAATGTAAGGAACAAACTACTTTCCATGCTACTAGCTCTGACATCTATCGGAATATGCAGATACAGACCTGCCGTGGGAGCATGCCCTCCCCCCAACTCCCAAAATTCACTACACTACAGGTGACCATAACTAATACGAGGCCCAGTCCGGGCTCCACCAACGCCTTAGCGGTCTAATCCAAAAAGCTCCGGTCCGCATTACTTACCTCCGCATACGACACAGCGGGTGATGCCCCTAAAAGAAGGTAACAACAAGAAGACTTGCAAGATGGGCGACCTCGTTATGACTTCTTAAATCACGGGCCGTGATTTCAGGAAAGCTGTTTTGCACATTTTCGTTATTTCTCGCTCACGACTCTGTAATAAGTCGTACGGCAACGCCCCGTCGAGCTTTGTTTGGAGTGGATCTGAAAGGCAGCTACGTGGAGATTCTTTCTTTTTTCGGCCTTCCTAAGTGTGAATTATTAGTAGGAGGTTTTCTGCTTCAGTCTTTATTATTTATTTTTTTTTTTTGAGAAATAATAGCGAGATATACCCGGGGTTATTTGCACAACTGTCAGAGGGGCTATTTCTCTTCCTCTCTTGTTGAGGCAGCTGTGCCACCTGATGATTAAATAATGATTTTTCGGGCCTCGAAAGTACCTGCGAGCAAGATCGTTAAACGTTTTAAAGAATTATTGTTTGGTCTTGAAACTATACGAGAAACTCTCGGCGGTTCCATTATTATCTCTTTGTAAACACCAGTTTCGCAGGCTAGAAAAATTCGTTGTGTTAAAACCTATTGTATTATGGCCCTTTCGAAATGTTTCCAGGTTTAAATTTGCTTTTATGTGAGCGGCAACTTCTTTTGAAGGTTCAAATCGAAAGTCCTGCTTACCCTGGATTAACGAGAATCAGTAAGATTACGTTGGTTCTGAAACCTATTCTCCGAACGCATGTTTACCTTCGAAACGTATTGCATAGTTTTGGACATGGTACCTTCTTTGAAACGGCAAATTTAAAGATGTCTACATTCTTTTGAAATCATACGTCTGTGTTAAAAACCTATTGTATTATGGCTTTTTCGAAATGTTTCCAGGTTTAAATTTGCTTTTATGTGAGCGGCAACTTCTTTTGAAGGTTTAAATCGAAAGTCCTGCTTACCCTGGTTTAACGAGAATCAGTAAGATTACGTTGGTTCTGAACCTATTCTCCGAAAACGCATGTTTACCTTCGAAACGTATTGCATAGTTTGGACATCGCACCTTCTTTGAAATGCAAATTTAAAGATTCTACATTCTTTTTGAAATCATACGTTGTGTTAAAAACCTATTTATTATGGCTCTTCGAAATGTTTCCATGTTTTAAATTTGCTTTTATGTGGAGCGGCAACTTCTTTTGAAGGTTCAAATCGAAAGTCCTGCTTACCCTGGATTAACGAGAATCAGTAAGATTACGTTGGTTCACCTATTCTCCGAACGCATGTTTACCTTCGAAACGTATTGCATAGTTTGGACATGGTACCTTCTTTGAAATGGCAAATTTAAAGATTCTACATTCTTTTTGAAATCATACGCTGTGCTAAAAACCTATTGTATTATGGCTCTTCGAAATGTTTCCAGGTTTAAATTTGCTTTTATGTGAGCGGCAACTTCTTTTGAAGGTTCAAATCGAAAGTCCTGCTTACCCTGGATTAACGAGAATCAGTAAGATTACGTTGGTTCACCTATTCTCCGAACGCATGTTTACCTTCGAAACGTATTGCATAGTTTGGACATGGTACCTTCTTTGAAGTGCAAATTTAAAGATTCTACATTCTTTTGAAATCATACGTTGTGTTAAAAACCTATTGTATTATGGCTCTTCGAAATGTTTCCAGTTTAAATTTGCTTTTATGTGAGCGGCAACTTCTTTTGAAGGTTTAAATAGAAAGTCCTGTTTACCCTGGATTAACGAGAATCAGTAAGATTACGTTGGTTCTGAAACCTATTCTCCGAACGCATGTTTACCTTCGAAACGTATTGCATAGTTTGGACATGGTACCTTCTTTGAAATGGCAAATTTAAAGATTCTCCCTTCTTTTTTAAATCAGGTATACATGAGTAAATAGGTTATTAGTCATTATCATGGGATACAATAAGTTCAAGGAGATAATCTTGCGGGGCTCGTTTTAAACAGAATTATAACATTTACTGGATTGTCATTTGGTGGTGCGGTAATCCTATCCAATAACCGCAACCAGTCCGGAGAGCAGTTATTGAGCGGACGATAAAGAGTTCGATTCAGTGGTCAGCAGTTTGAAAACAGATTATTGCAATAGCGGGAAAAAAGAGTGGCTGAGGGCTTGTTCGGAACTTGCGATGATAATCACATTGTTTTTATTGTATATACCAAATTGTGACTTTTTGACCGAAAATTGATAAACATGTTACCCTCTGCATATGCTAAGATAAAAAATAAATAACTAAGTCATAACATAGTTTAGCCACCATGTCACTGGAATACACTCATGGAAAAAAAAATTAGCGCACCAAGAAGGAGTCGTGAAAATGAAACGAAATTTTACATACGTAATGACTACTTGATATAAGTAAATGATAAGAAATCAAAGAAAAGGATAATTTATTTCAGAGAAAAGGCAAAAGAACGGAGGATTAATACTCCGTTGGAACCCCCTCTAGCGCGAATACACGCCTGCGATACGAACGGGCATTGAGTCATACAAGTTCTGTATGATGTCTTGAGGACATTTCGTTCCATATTTGCTGTAACCTTGCCTCTAGTTCGTTCAAACTCGTGGGATGCTCAACTCGTCGTCCCAAATGATCCCAGATATGCTCGATTGGAGACAATCTGGGGATCGGGCAGGCCAAGGAAGGGTAGTAACAGTACGGAGACAGTCTAGTGACACCCTTGCCGTATGAGGGCCGAGCATTGTCTGTTGAAAAATGGCTCCTGGGAGCCGTTGCATGAGTGGCAACACATGTGGTTGCGGGATTTCATGAACATACCGCTGAGCTGTCATGGTGCCAAGGAACAATACTAGGGGTGACCGTGTATTGTAGCAATGGCACCCCCATACCATCACACCAGCTGTGGAAGCGATGTGTCGCTGTACAGCAAAGGCAGGATTGAAGCGTTCACCACGGGCTCTCCGCACACGAACACGATTGTCATCACTGCCGATATTGAATCTGGATTCGTCGCTAAGGACGACCTGGTTCCATTCCGCTGCAGTCCAGTTTCCTCGGTGCGCGGCAAAACTCCAAACGGAGGCGTCGATGGGTGGGCGTCAAGGGCCAGCACACGTAATGGGCTCCGCGATACCAACTGTCCTTCAGCCAGGCGCCTTCGTATGGTTCGAGAAAGACACAGAGGCCCTAGTGAAGTGCTACCTGTGCCTGGATGGCGGCCGAGAAGCAGTTGGCTGTACGCGTGCATTCTTACGATGTGGCGGTCTTTGGACGACTGGTCTGTCGAGGGCGTCCTGATCCCGGTCTTCGTGTACATGACATCTCTCGGTCCACTGGTCCCAACACCTCCTCACAACACAATCAGAGCGGCCTAATTGACGAGCTACTCGCCTAGCTGACCACCCAGCTTCCACTATCCCGACGATTCTCCCCCTCTCAACCTGCGACAACTGCTTATATTGTCTTCGAACACGGCGTAATGGCATGTCTATCTCTGCTCTTCCTTTGTAAATGATTCAGCACACTCAAACAAGCTTTGTTTACCTGTTTTATACTCCACAGAGTACGATGTTCAACGCCCTCTACCGGCTATACGTAATGCGCAATCACGCTGCATTTCTAATCATTTGCATATCTCCCCGACATGTACCTTCATTGCAAGTTTCGTTATGATCCCGCAATTATTTCTTGGTGCGCTAATTTTTTTGTCCATGGGTGTACTTTCAGCTGACACCTATACGATAGTTAATTACACTGCTAACCACCCAAATTGCAACACCAAGAAAGACAAGAGATATCACAACTAAATTTATTTTGTAGATAACATGTTGACCAAATATCAAATGATTAAATTTATAGACTTCTGTGAAGTGTGGTTACTGCCAAAATCAGTAGCCAGAGTAGGCGCCATTGTTGGAGATCACCGCTGCCACACGCCTCGGCATTGATTCAAAGTGACTTTGGATGAATTCTTGGGTACAGCAGGACCAAGCAGCTTCCACACGTTGCCAAAGTTGATCTGCTGTGGCAGCTGGGGATGGAATCTGGGTCAATCGTAGAGCAACCATGGACCACATGTTTTCTATCGGCGAAAGATCCGGAGAGCGAGGCGGCCAGGGAAGCAATTCAATCTAGCGATTGACGAAGAACCGTTGGACAATGCGTGCCACGTGTGGTCGCGCATTATCCTGTTGAAATATGGCTGTGGGCAAGCCCTGAAGGTAACGAAGGACAACTGGCTCCAACACCTCGGAGATGTAGCGCTGGCTGTTTATAGTACCGGCAATGCGTACTAGAGGTGTGCGAGAGTGATATCCAATACCGCCCCATACCATAATTCCCTGTGCAGGACCAGTGTGGCGGTGCATAACGCAACTGTTCAGCATCCTCTCTTCACGGTGTCTCCAGACTCGAATGCGACCATCGTGGTGTTGCAGACAGAAGCGTGACTCGTCAGTAAAGACAATTTCATTCCATTCTGCCGTCCACATCCTTCTGTCATCGCACCATTGGCGGCGGAGACGTATGTGGTTCTGCGTCAAGGGTAGACAAAGCAATGGACGTCTTGCGGACAGACCACTCTGCTGTAAACGGCGTCGAATGGTACGCGCAGACACTGGATGATGCGTTACAGACTGCATGTGCTGTGCTATGGTTCGTGATGTGACTGAGCGATCCGTCACTGCCATGCGCACAATTTGCCTGTCATCACGTGAAGTGGTGCGCTGAGGTGGATGCGATCGAACACGCCGGTCCGTCGTACCCTCCTGCATCCAACGATCACATATCCGCATTACAGTTGTTTGGTTTCGTCCAACACGACTACCGATTTCCCTGAAAGATAATCCACAATCTCGGTAGGCCACTATCCTTCCTCTGTCGAACTCGGATACTTGATCAAAAGATGATCGCTGTTTTCGACGAGGCATAATTGATCGTTTTTTTTGCAAAAACCACAAGAAAAACACAATTGCCGAACTTGAAATCGTCGAAATCTCCAAGCCTTAAATAGCGCTTTGAAGTGGCTCCACAGGCGCGCGTGATGTGCGTCTGCGCTGAAATTCTAATCATTTGCATATCTCACCTCCGCTAATGCATGGTGTAAATTTCATGTTATTTGCATGTTTCCTTCAGGGTGTTGCATTTACAGTGGCCAACAGTGTAAAATAGTGAAATTCTTATCCCAAATATGCATGTCTCTATTGACTTCATCTTAATAATACTAAAGAAATGTATTAAAGTAAAAAAAGTTCTCACACTAGATGACAGATTACGAGTGTTAGGGCTTGTTCACATAGAATCCACCAGCGTCCACGTAAAATGTTTTAACCAATCATATACCACTCACTGACCCATTTAACCAATCAGCGCCAATAGAACCTTGAACGCTGACACAGATAGATTCTATGTGAACAGACCCTTACGGTATTTATGCCTTCGTCTGCACTTTTAAATGACCCCCAGATATCCGTGAAAGCTAACGCGTCTGGCAATTTCTTGCCCATTGTGACCGACAGTAGTAGTTATTTTGATCTGATGCTTATAGAAGGTTTATTTCGTGTCTTATCTTAAAAGACTTGTTATTTTTTTAACTCAATGTATGAGATTTAAAAAAAAAAGTAGGAGTTTTCGAGGTCACTGGAGAGGAAAATTTAAAATTATTTGTCTATCCGCATCTTCAGATTCAAATTATGCCCACAGTAAACTTTCTTACACCTAAATAGATCATTTGAAAACAGTTTTACATTGTATTCTTCTTTGATCTTTACGTATGTGCGGCAACAAACGTACGCAAATTCTCGTCTGCAGAACTGCACCACATCATGCCAATTTCCAGCCTGCAGAATTGCAGAATTACGTCACACCCTGCAGTGACTGCACGTAAGGACTCTAAAATTATATATATATATATATATATATATATATATATATATATATATATATATACCATGCGCAATTTACTACTTTTACTCTTTGGAGTGGCTCGCTTAACTTCTTTCATTCTTCTTCAGCGTATTCTTGCGCTGATGTTGTTGTATTACCTTTCTTGTTTGTAAGAATAAATAGTATATAGTTTTTTATATATTGGAGTTGGATTATCTTCACCTACGTCACATTTCTGGGTCTAAATATGCAGCTTAGAGAGAAAGATATTCGAATTTATTGCAATCTTAACAACAATGTTTCGTAAACTGGCGATGAAAAATCGACAAAAGATTGCGTGGGGCGTTCATAGATCATTCTATAAAAGACTATGTCACAATAACCTGCATTTTTTAATTTATTGCTCCAATTATTATCCTGCTCCTATCTTTACCTTAATTATTTTCTATATACTTTTCCTCCCGCCAAAATAACGTCACACCTTAACTATTAGAGCATGGAAAATGACGCCTAAGAAAAGTAAAACTATCTCCAGTTAACAGCTTTATCGTGAGTCAAACAGTTTTCCTTATCTAACCGTACCTGTTGCATTTTGTTGTTCTAAAGATGGTTGATGTGTCAAAGTGTAGTAGAAGGGAGAATGTTTTCCCAGAGGCCGAATACAAGTAGTAGTTTGTAACTGCAATTTATCAATGAATAAATTAATATAAGTATTTTCTGCTAGAAACCACAACCAGATCTCTGTTAGCTTATCAAGTTACGATACTTCAAGTAAACTCGAGCAGGCCGATAAGGGATGCTATATATGCAAGTGAATTTGGTGAAGCTTATGTAAAAAAGCAAAGAATAAGGACATATTTTGGTCTTTTCCTTCGTAATGTATTTACACAACGCAGTCATTGTTAAGGCTTCTGTGTACTAACCCTATTGGATCTGTTCACCTCAATGTTAACCTATGGAGGAAATGTGTCTACTATTGAGCACTCCATAAATGCTGATAATCCAATAGAAATGGTATTTTCAGATAGCCTGAACTCTTCTGCCCCTTGCAACAGGATTAATTTTATAAATTTCGTCCAAAAATTATTTAGCGGCGTTTGAAACACACTAGACCAGGATATTTTTCTCGAATAATTTAAATTTTAAAGTATTATTTTTCATTATTTTTTTAAACGAAAAATGCCCCTAGATGTAAAATTTCTGTCTCTATTGAGTAGAATTAAAAAAAAAATGAAGTCGGCAAACCTTAGACACATTTTCTCCAGTTAACATTGAGGGGAGAAAAATAAGTAGGGTTAGTACACAACAGCTTTAACAACAATTGATCTTTATGGCTCAATTTTTTTTATTATCAATTTTTTTAATATATAATTATCAAGAAATGCAAACTTTTATAAAAATTAACTTATTAAATATTTAGCTTATTAATTATATCCACTTTTAATATAATTAGCAGCAAACATCCATGCAGAACTAATGAAAGAATATAATTATTTGCTTTTTTGTTTTTGAAAAATATTGTATAAAACAGAAAAATATAGCTGTAATCTTTGAAACGCGCAAAACAGAAAAATATATGTATATTCTTTGAAACGCACGAATAATGCATGAATTTAATTCATTATTAAGTAGCGGGGGAAGACCGAACCGGCCTTTGAATATATAATTAAGAATTAGAATTAACCCGCCCTACCCCTGAATAAATTAATAAGAACCGGAATAGCCCCCCAAAAAAATCCAGCCTCGAAAAACAGAAATCCACGAATGAACGCCCTGTTGATTGGGTTAATGCTTTAGACGCCAATTTCTGTTTTCGGGAGCAAAACTTCGCCAAAACGGTCCGGATATTGGACCGTAGCCGATTTGATTACTTTATAAGTGAATTTTCTTGAAATTTATAAATTATACTAGGTCTCTTGATAAATAACTGCAATAAAAAACGAAAAAAAGATAAAATAGAATGAGAAAATAATCAACAATTAAAAATGACTATGAAAAATTCGCGAATTTAAAAAAAATTTACATCTTTAAATAGGCGATATAACATTATTAAAAAAAAACATGATTAATTTTTTACATGAGAGATTCTTAATACTGCTGTCTGCCTATACTGAAACACAATTTCATAAAAGTTTCCCTAACTATTTCCTCTTAACTAGTGATATGAGGGGCACAAAATTCAAAATTTTTAACCGGAAACTATCAGCACAAAAACCTTTCATAGTCATTAATTTTCTTCTTTGCTACACATTAACGCATTTCAAGAAGCTTTTGTACCACTGGAAAAAAAGTTTTCTTTATAAATATGCCTGCTACCGTTTTTTATTTCCTTTTTTTAAAACTTATTCATTTAAGATAATGAAGTACTCTCACAGAGATAAGTATGGATGGAGCTCTTGGAAGGAAGGAAAACCGATTATGCTTTCTTGTTACATTTTTTTAAAAGAAAAATACACAGCCTTATAAACACTTTCATCTTCTTAAAGGGGAAAAAACGCGGAATTTAAAAAATTAAGAGCTTTACACTTTTTAATCCGGGAAATTTGCATTATTGGAAACAGTCACTTTGTTCGTTTATGTGGGGCAATTAGTCTTTATTACTCCAATGTAAAGCTGATTTTGCCTGTGTTTTTTTTTTATTTATTCAGACGTTTCTGACTCTCATTCGAATAAACAGTTTCAGACAAATAAACATATTACCAGACATATATGTTTTCTTTGTGAAAAAGAAAATAAAGTGAGCTGATCGAGCACTGTACTAATGCGAACAACAGTAAAATGCTGGAAAAATAATTCAGTACCCTTATAAGAGTAGAGTAGCTTTAATTTTATTTATCTACGCACATATTACTGATGAAGATGCAAGGGTAAATGAAACTGTTTGTTTCAATTTTTTCATGGCAGTAAGTCCATATCAAGTGTTAAACACAATAAACTATTAATGTGTTTGATCGTAAGTGCGGGGATGTACAAACTAAAAAAAAAAAAGTTTGATAAACATTTTGTGCAGATCGACATGATTATTTAATAGACATGCCTCTCCCTCATATTCAAACGTCAGACTTAGACTGCTATTGTCCTTATTAAAAACTTAAATGCTGATGATAGAAAAGCAATTTTAGGTAACTAGCTAATTGAAACGGAGATGTCTGTAAACAAAGTCACCTCTTCGTTTAACTGCATCAAACAATGAAATAGCTTTTTTGTTTCATTCCTGGTGTTAATACATTGTTAAATGAATTGCTAAATGAGCCATTTAGAAGCCAAATAAATTAAAGTCCACTTTTCGGAATTTTAGAATTTTTTTAGAACTCCATCAAGTTATAAAGCATTTGATGGACTCCTAACTTTAAACATTCATAATAAATTTCTTCATAATGAATTGCCAAAATAAAAAGGATGAACACCACTCAATGACACACATTTTTTTGACCATCGATAATGGCCATCGATTTTGGCCTAATAAGTCACTTTTTTCAGAAACCAACCAAATGAAGTTCATACTGTAATGTAAATAGTTGCAATAATGTAATTATTTAAAGAAGAAGCAAGTACTTGATGATAACGGTCAATCGTTGTTTGATCACAAAAAAAGTAAAATAAATGAGCCAGTGCTAGTCTAACTGCTGCAAAAGTAAGTACTTGTGAATCATTAAACATGTATTTGAATTCTTTTCTATGGTTAAAATATAATTTGAAGACTGAATTGGATGTTATTACCTTTTTTTCCCCTTGCCAAATCAGTATGTCTCTCAGTCAAGCAAATATTGTAATAATTATAACGATGGAACCAAGGTTATGCTACCTTATAAGATTTTATATGTCGTGAGATAAAAGCTACATATCTAATAATGCATTCTACAACGTTTATTCGAATTTAAATTTTCAGAAGAATTTTGAAAAACAATGTATATTATTTTATCCTTTTTTTAACTTTTTCTTTTATGGGCTTAACTGATGTGGCAAGTGAGCGTCTCATATCTTATTTCCTATTCAATAAAATTCAAAATTATCAATTTGCGGAAAATTCTATTCGGGCAGAATTGAAAATTTTTAAAAATCGCCATGATAAATTCAAAATTTCTTAGTCGATAATTATAAAGGAATATTATTGAAAGTAACCTTTTAAATGTTTATTCTGTTTTAATAATTATAAATGTGACGAGTTCCATCAAACCTCTTTTTTGAAAAAAACATGCCCAGTTTTCAAAAGAAATTTTACATCAACCTTTTTTTTTATGACTTCTAAAATGAAGTGTACACCTTATTTTAATGAGTGATTAGTCCTCAGTCAAAGTTTTTTTCTCCAAAATGTCAGGAATGAAATGTGAATTTATGTAAACTAAGTATATTATGGTTTAGATTCATTACTTTAAGAGGAAGGAAAGAAACTTATATCATACTTAATTTTTCCGGTAAGGACATGTCTTCTGAAAAAATCATGTTATTTTTAAGGTGTCCGACTACGTTTAAAACATCGATTTTGATGAAAATTTCGATATTTTTTAATTATTTATTTAATTATTTATTTATTTCCTTTTTAAATTCCTGATTCATAAAGAATGTGAATTTCTGTCTCTAAATCTGCTTTTGTTCTATCTGTATTATCATTAGATGTCACATGAGAGCGATTTAATTAGAACAGCAGCCAACCATTTCAGTACAAGTTGAAAACTTTAATCGTGTTTTCTGAAGAACTTACTTTTCACCAAAATTGTATACGATTGTTGTGATAACTCAAAATACAATCATGGTATGTCTATGAAATTTTTTCAGGTATGTTTTTTATAGTACTAAGAATGTAATGAACTACATATTAGGCTCTATGTACATTATTTTTTTATTTATACCTACATTTATAAAAAATCTCATGAGAAATGACTGAAACTTTGCATGTAATAGCATATAACGACCTATTTTTGGATTAACAATTGTATTTTTTATTTATTTTTTCTTTTTTATTTTTTATTTATTAATTTATTTATTTATTTATTTATTTATTTTTTAGATTTCGAGATATAGATTCGTTCTGAGTTCATAACACTCAGAAGGACCTAAAGTACATATGATATAGAGAAATTAGTGTTATATGTGCAGTAAAACCTCGTTTATCCGGATCACATTTGTAGACATTATTTTTGCTTAATGTTCACATTAGATAATAATTTTTAGCTATGATAGCAATAACGTCACGTACAGTTCCTGCATAGATTGTACAATAAATTATGGTAAAAAAATGTTTTTTGTTGAGTTTAAGAAAGCTTTACTAGACTGACCAATTCTTTGTTATGAAATGATGTGAACAATAATATGAGATTTTGTCATAAAACATAGTTAAGGATTATTACGATAAAAAACTTCTTAGATAAGTCTTCTTAGTTAAGGATTGTATTTTGCTTATTACCCATATTACCTGGATTATCCAGATTTTCGATTGTCCAGATTGCCTATAGTCTCAGTTAGTCCGGATAAACAAGGTTTTACTGTATAATATTGTAAACAATAATATGAGATTTTGTTATAAAACATAGTTAAGGATTATTACGATAAAAAACTTCTTAGATAAGTCTTCTTAGTTAAGGATTGTATTTTGCTTATTACCCATATTACCTGGATTATCCGGATTTTCGATTGTCCAGATTGCCTATAGTCTCAGCTAGTCCGGATAAACAAGGTTTTACTGTATAATATTGTAAACAATAATATGAGATTTTGTTATAAAACATAGTTAAGGATTATTACGATAAAAAACTTCTTAGATAAGTCTTCTTAGTTAAGGATTGTATTTTGCTTATTACACATATTACCTGGATTATCCGGATTTTCGATTGTCCAGATTGCCTATAGTCTCAGTTAGTCCGGATAAACAAGGTTTTACTGTATAATATTGTAAACAATAATATGAGATTTTGTTATAAAACATAGTTAAGGATTATTACGATAAAAAACTTCTTAGATAAGTCTTCTTAGTTAAGGATTGTATTTTGCTTATTACCCATATTACCTGGATTATCCGGATTTTCGATTGTCCAGATTGCCTATAGTCTCAGCTAGTCCGGATAAACAAGGTTTTACTGTATAATATTGTAAACAATAATATGAGATTTTGTTATAAAACATAGTTAAGGATTATTACGATAAAAAACTTCTTAGATAAGTCTTCTTAGTTAAGGATTGTATTTTGCTTATTACACATATTACCTGGATTATCCGGATTTTCGATTGTCCAGATTGCCTATAGTCTCAGTTAGTCCGGATAAACAAGGTTTTACTGTATAATATTGTAAACAATAATATGAGATTTTGTTTTAAAACATAGTTAAGGATTATTACGATAAAAAACTTCTTAGATAAGTCTTCTTAGTTAAGGATTGCATTTTGTTTATTACCCATATTACCTGGATTATCCGGATTTTCGATTGTCCAGATTGCCTATAGTCTCAGTTAGTCCGGATAAACAAGGTTTTACTGTATAATATTGTAAACAATAATATGAGATTTTGTTTTAAAACATAGTTAAGGATTATTACGATAAAAAACTTCTTAGATAAGTCTTCTTAGTTAAGGATTGCATTTTGCTTATTACCCATATTACCTGGATTATCCGGATTTTCGATTGTCCAGATTGCCTATAGTCCCAGTTAGTCCGGATAAACAAGGTTTTACTGTATAATATTGTAAACAATAATATGAGATTTTGTTATAAAACATAGTTAAGGATTATTGCGATAAAAAACTTCTTAGATAAGTCTTCTTAGTTAAGGATTGTATTTTGCTTATTACCCATATTACCTGGATTATCCGGATTTTCGATTGCCCAGATTGCCTATAGTCTCAGCTAGTCCAGATAAACAAGGTTTTACTGTATAATATTGTAAACAATAATATGAGATTTTGTTATAAAACATAGTTAAGGATTATTACGATAAAAAACTTCTTAGATAAGTCTTCTTAGTTAAGGATTGTATTTTGCTTATTACCCATATTACCTGGATTATCCGGATTTTCGATTGTCCAGATTGCCTATAGTCTCAGCTAGTCCGGATAAACAAGGTTTTACTGTATAATATTGTAAACAATAATATGAGATTTTGTTATAAAACATAGTTAAGGATTATTACGATAAAAAACTTCTTAGATAAGTCTTCTTAGTTAAGGATTGTATTTTGCTTATTACACATATTACCTGGATTATCCGGATTTTCGATTGTCCAGATTGCCTATAGTCTCAGTTAGTCCGGATAAACAAGGTTTTACTGTATAATATTGTAAACAATAATATGAGATTTTGTTTTAAAACATAGTTAAGGATTATTACGATAAAAAACTTCTTAGATAAGTCTTCTTAGTTAAGGATTGCATTTTGTTTATTACCCATATTACCTGGATTATCCGGATTTTCGATTGTCCAGATTGCCTATAGTCTCAGTTAGTCCGGATAAACAAGGTTTTACTGTATAATATTGTAAACAATAATATGAGATTTTGTTTTAAAACATAGTTAAGGATTATTACGATAAAAAACTTCTTAGATAAGTCTTCTTAGTTAAGGATTGCATTTTGCTTATTACCCATATTACCTGGATTATCCGGATTTTCGATTGTCCAGATTGCCTATAGTCCCAGTTAGTCAGGATAAACAAGGTTTTACTGTATAATATTGTAAACAATAATATGAGATTTTGTTATAAAACATAGTTAAGGATTATTGCGATAAAAAACTTCTTAGATAAGTCTTCTTAGTTAAGGATTGTATTTTGCTTATTACCCATATTACCTGGATTATCCGGATTTTCGATTGCCCAGATTGCCTATAGTCTCAGCTAGTCCAGATAAACAAGGTTTTACTGTATAATATTGTAAACAATAATATGAGATTTTGTTATAAAACATAGTTAAGGATTATTACGATAAAAAACTTCTTAGATAAGTCTTCTTAGTTAAGGATTGCATTTTGCTTATTACCCATATTACATGGATTATCCGGATTTTCGATTGCCCAGATTGCCTATAGTCTCAGCTAGTCCGGATAAACAAGGTTTTACTGTATAATATTGTAAACAATAATATGAGATTTTGTTATATATGAGTTTTGTTATAATATGAGATAAGTCTTCTTAGTTAAGGATTGTATTTTGCTTATTACCCATATTACCTGGATTATCCAGATTTTCGATTGTCCAGATTGCCTATAGTCCAAGTTAGTCCGGATAAACAAGGTTTTACTGTATAATAATTTTTTTTCAGAGCTAGAGACTCGACCAAAACTTTTCGATTTTGTAAAAAAATTGCATAGATTGGGATTATTTTTTTTATCATTTTCCTATTTTGGACAGAGTCCGACTGGACAAAAGTTTTCGAAAGTAAAATTTTGAAAAAAACGGCCCCAAACGTAGTCGGATTCTTTAAAGAGACTCTTAAAATTTTCAAGAAGCGTTCGCAGAGAGAAATTGCTTATGAAAAATGAAGGACACAGATATTAAATTAAACTCATTTATCATGATCGCGAAATTCATTTCTTGTCAGCTTAACATGGATACTGAATCAAATATATGTGTGAATCAAATATGAATTATGAGAGGTATTTTTGCATCTTAAACGGAATATTCAGTTCTCTTGAACATCGTAAAGTAACTTAAATTATCCCTATAAAGGACAGTTCAGTGTGACGTGTCAGTCTCTAGAAATGGAAATGTCGGGAAATAGGAATAAAACTTCAGAATAGAAAACAATTTCTTTTGTTTTTAACCATCACATAACACTTATTATGTCCAAATACTAAAAGTACAGTAATCAAAAAGAGCATAAATTACATAAGGGTTATTGCATTTAAAATCTGCGAAAAATATTTTCGCTGCTGATTTTTATACTGGAATAAATTATAAATCTAATACAAAATGTTGATGATTTGTTTTTACCATCACATAAGACTTATTATGTCCAAATACTAAAAGTACAGTATTCAAAAAGAGCATAAATTACATAAGGGTTATTGCATTTAAAATCTGCGAAAAAATATTTTCGCTGCTGATTTTTATACTGGAATAAATTATAAATCTAATACAAAATGTTGATGATTTGTTTTTACCATCACATAAGACTTATTATGTCCAAATACTAAAAGTACAGTATTCAAAAAGAGCATAAATTACATAAGGGTTATTGCATTTAAAATCTGCGAAAAAATATTTTCGCTGCTGATTTTGATACTGGAATAAATTATAAATCTAATACAAAATGTTGATGATTTGTTTTTACCATCACATAAGACTTATTATGTCCAAATACTAAAAGTACAGTATTCAAAAAGAGCATAAATTACATAAGGGTTATTGCATTTAAAATCTGCGAAAAAATATTTTCGCTGCTGATTTTTATACTGGAATAAATTATAAATCTAATACAAAATGTTGATGATTTGTTTTTACCATCACATAAGACTTATTATGTCCAAATACTAAAAGTACAGTATTCAAAAAGAGCATAAATTACTTAACTGTTATTACATTTAAAATCTGCGAAAAAATATTTTCGCTGCTGATTTTTATACTGGAATAAATTATAAATCTAATACAAAATGTTATCGAAAAAATTCATGTAGAAAAGGAGTTAAAGCAAAGAAAAAAAAATTCTTTTCAGTTTTGCAATTTCACACAAACAATTTTGACGCCCCGTTTTCTCAGCATTATGCTTTTGGCCATCGATTTGTAGGATTGTAAAAAAGTATCCTAGGCATCGGCCAAAACTTTTACTTACGTATATGTCATTAAACTATCGACATAAGGAAATTTATTTTATTAAGATAATTCAATATTCCGTGATTGAAAATTCATATTTATTGTTTTACCTTTTTCTAAATTTCAAGATTTTCAAAAATATTTTTAGTCGTAGTATTTATATGTCGCTGGTTCCTTCTTCCGAATTCGAAATCATTGTAATACAAAATAAAAGTTAATCGTAAATGAATTGTCTTACGGATAACAACAATAACAACAACAACAAAAAGCGTACTTAAAAAAATTGTCTCGTATAACACTGATTGTAAACAGTATTTCGTTTCAAAAGGATACAAATTCAGAAAGTTTGTTTTACGGAACAAGTTTCTCAAAATGTGTTAAATTCCTCATCCTAAACTGTTATGCAATTGCGATCAGTATGTATAATAATAATAATAACAATAATAATAATTATTATTATTATTATTATTATTATTATTATTATTATTATTATAATAATAATAATAATTTTAAAAAATAAAATAAAATAAATAAAAAATAAATAAATAAAATGATTGCAATTTTTCCACGCAAAGCAGTTTTGGTCCCTTTAAAGCAGACAGACAATTTAAAATTCTTTTTTAAGTGATTTTTTTAGCAAGCATTTATTATTTTTTAATGAATATTTGATTTTCCTCTTTTTGATTTGCTCTTGATTTTAACACTTAAATTTTATTTTCTAATTTGTTCCTATTTTTAAATCCCGTTTGATGCTCTGTATTTCGTTTTTGAATATTGTTCTTTCATTTCTGCGTCATTTAAAAAAAAAAAAAAAGCCTCAACAACCACTTTTGAGATTTGTTTGCCGACGCTGCGAATTTCTGCAATCGTGAATTTCAGATAGAGTTTTCGATCACGTTTTGATCCCTTTGCGATCCTTAATCTTGTTTCAAACACTCTCGGCGCCTTAAACACATTTTGAAAATAATAAAAAAAATATAATCCATAGACTGGGAGTGAACCCCTTTATGCTTACTTTAAGACTGCGTTACAGCGCGTTCCCGCTAGACGTCGCAACAGTCGGGTTTGACAAGGTTAACTGTTTTTATCGCGTTAACTATCTAACCTCTGGTGGCCCTGTCTCTGTGGTTGAGCCAAGAAATTCCGAGAGGATCGCTTAGTGCGTCAATTTGTTGAAGGGTAAAATGTTGTTAATAACTCTGTTGACAGATCTACGTGACTCTAGCTGAACTCAAAGTCACTTTTTTTTTTTCCTAACTCAAGCCCAGGTATAAAACCAATTTTAGGGCTTTCAATCTTATTTGGCAGTCAAGGAAAAATATCCTGCATCATCGCGATAATAATTTAAAATCCTGATAATTGATTACGTTTGCACACTTAATATTTAAATTAAATTGGCAATTTCGATGCCATACTATGCATTGCTGGATAAATGAGGCCACCTGTTTATTTAGCTATGCATTTTTCGGTATTTTTATTTTCCGAAATAATCTTTATATTTTAATCCGAAATAATCTTTATATTTTTTTCCGAAATAATCTTTATATTTCATAGGAAATCCTGTCACTTATTTTCATAGGAAGACGACAACTAAGCTTTCCCTTTTTGCATGCATGCGTCTGTCTCTGACTTAGCAGAGTTTCGGACTAGAAATTTTTCTTACGTTGTTTATACAAGAAATATAAAGTGGCAAATTAGTGAGTGCCTAAATTACAAGCTGGCTCGTTAGAAACAGAAGATTGTTTATCCAGCCTATAAGATTCAAAAGTAAAACAACTCTGGTTTTCAACAGACGGGAAAGCAATTTATCTCTTAAGTTTGTTGCTATCTTTACACCAACAGGCTGTACTATTTTCGAGACACTTTCTTTTTACAAATCTTCACTGTCTCTAAAGCGCTTTTAAAAGTGCGAACAGTAAATACTCGAAGAGAGAGTTTAAGAGTATAGTAAGGTGCAAATTTAGGTTTACAAACATTAGGTGAATAGGACGAACGTTCATTTAAGCAGAAACACATAAGACCTTGCATACATATACAGTGAAACTTCTTTATGGAGATCAGTCATGGTTCTGAAAAAAAAGTGACCGTTTTGAGGGGAGGCCGTCGAAAAGAGGTGACTTCCGTAACATTGGCTCTATGGAGTCTTTCGTCGATTCTGAACAAGATATGGCCGTTTAGAGGGGTGGCCGGCTAGATAAGTTTCATCGTACTAATAAATTCAATCACCTGACATCGGCTACTCTGCATATTCGAATTGCAAAAACATTTCCTTTATTCACTCATATTTAACGATCGAAGACTATTTGAAAATGTGCGCACGCAACATTGCGTACGTTCTGTACGCAAGGAACAGAAAAGTCGAACTTTTCAGGAATTATGCAATAATCCTTTTCGTTCATGAAGTGACTATAATTATGAAGACACAGGTGGAGAAATGACGTCTATTTCTATACGTTTTTTTATTTATGTTTGGAAAGGTTTGCTCGAGGGTAAATCCGAATGATACATAATTCTTTTTTTTCCTTTTAACGTAGGATTACGTTCCTCAATAACGGTCCTCCGGAAAGCAAAATTGCAGCGTCGTCGCGAGTTAAAATTTTGGCAGAGCGCCAAACCCAGTAGCAGTAATCTGTTAAACAGAAAAGTACCGAAATACGTAAAAAAAAGAGGTAAGCAATGATAAGTAATCCTACGTTACTAACCCGCGGTAGTTTCGTTAGAAGAAACTACCTGAAATAAATTTTGTCTTGTCTTGTTTACAACCAAATTATGTTGATGTGCATGTGCGCTAATTAACTTGTGCTGGACTTATTAATTTAAAATTTGTACAGGTTCGGCATCGTTCAGATGAATAGAGCGATCGAAGTCTATAAATTGTCATAAACAGCTGTTTTTTAGTCAGATATCCGAGGAAGAAGAAATATTTTTTCTCTCTTTTGTAATAAGATTCCTTTAAGAAGAAATATTGTTTATATTTTTAAAAAAGGTATAATAATGAGCATTATTTTCAAAATAATCCTTGTTGATTCATTTTACTCTAAGTCTTTATAAAAATACTAGCTGAAAACCCGCACTTCGCTATGGAGTACATTCAAATTAAATACAACAGTCAATGTATGCAATTAATGCCCCCCCCCCCCCAAAAAAAAAAAAAATATATATATATATATATATATGTATATATATATATATATATATATAATAAATACGACGATCAATACATACAATTGATGTCGAAAAAAATATATATATTTATAAAGAAATCGTAAGGGATATTTTTATAGACAAAATAATGTCCAATCGTCTGCCGCATTAGCAAGAAAAAAAATATTTTTTGTCTATTTAGTTGTTATGCACGTGACGATAAATTTATTTAAAGTACCAGAAAAAGAAATCACGTGATCGGCATTTAATAAATTAAATTCTAAGAATTAATCTTTAAAAATTCACCAAAAATCAGAAAAAGGTTCGAAAAAGATTTCATTTTAAAGGAATTTTTAGGATCTTTCTCGTGATATAAATTTTATAACTCTCAAATTATTATTTTAAATGCAAACTTAAAAAAAGTTACAAAAACAGCTTAAAAATTTAATTTAAAAAAATCTAAGAAGAATTTTTCAAAAATCTCTCTTAGTGCACCCCTACGCTATAAGAAGAATCGCCATGCAAAATTTCAGCCCTTTAGGTCCAGCTGTTTGGTCTGTGCGTTGTATGTCAGTCAGTCAGTCATTCAGTCAGTTACGGAAATGTTTTATATATATAGATTTTAAATGAGTCCAGGTTTACGAACGCAACGTCCAGGGTTTTCCGTTTACGCTCCTAGTTTTCAAAAATAAATCATAGCAACCCTACTCATGTCTGAATTCAACGCTGATGGTTTCAAAATAACAAGTTTAAAATTGCGTCTGTTGAAAGCTGCATTGAAATAAGGCATAGTCTAGATTTTAATAGAGTAACAAGAGCTTGAATTTTGTTTATTTATTTACTTATTCAAATGATAATTTTCATGTATGTAAAGTTCAGATCATCTAAAAATTGTTCTTTGTTGAGAGAACGAGTCCATCTGCAGATGGCTTTAAAGTTTGAAGGCGTTACTCACAAAAATGATAATAATAATTTTAAAAAATCTTACGCAAAATGACATTTTTGGTCATGAATTTGCATTTTGATGTTTTACTTGCTTTTTATGCAAATTCTCGGGTGAGCCGGCAACAACAACGCCATATCTTCCCTTATCGGCGACTTTTAGAATTATTTTTTTAGTGGAAACTCTTTCCCATTTTGACCTTAGTCCCACTATCAGTTCCACTATCTCAGAGCTACAGGTGGCTCTGAGTAGTGTCAGCTTAATAAAAATCCCCCTGTATATACCTTGGTGTAAGAAATTAAGAGAATTTGCAGACTTGGTCGATTATCTCTAGAACTACTGAACCGATTTTAATGAAATTTGATATGTACATACATTGATACAATACAAAACAAATAACCATTGTTTTTTATTGTATCAATAATTGTATTACACACGCATGATCGTGCGTAACACTCGTTGGAGTCGGAAGGTATGAAACAGCGGTTGCAGCTGATAGGTGTTTCCATTATTTTGACAACCACCTATATATATATATATATATATATACATACATGAGGCTAAAAATATGGGGGGGGGGTGATCGCGCTTCCTTAAAACGGGATTTTAGCTAAAAATAGGATTACCAGTTAAAGTCTGGGAATTCAAATCAGCGGCGTAATGTATTGCAGTGAAAATAGCGTGTAAGGTTCTACTTGATTCAATTCCGGAGAACCACATGGGAGAATTTTTAGTAGACGGATTTGGCCTTGAAGAGTTGGCGCTAAGAAAGTGCATCGGTCAGTAGAAAGAACATTCGATATGACATCACACATAATTAATGAGCGTCGGTAGCGCGTTAATAAAACTTAAGAACAAAGAAGATTTTCAGAGCCATGGTGACTTAAGAAGGGAGCAGACGTGTCGCCCTTGGGCGCACGTGATTTAAATTCGGTTGGGACGTTTTTCATCGTATTAATGGAGCTGAGAGTTATGAAAGAATATAATGAAAATTATTAGATGATACTGGATTTGTCGTTATTGTATATTGAAGTGACATGTCTGTAACTACTGGTAAGATTCTACATAATTCCTAGCCGCCGGACCACCGACTGCCAAGCGAAAAATGATTATGTTCAGAGTATACGTTAATAAAATGGGCGTGAAGAAAAATCCGACATATATATATACAGTGGAATCTCGATCGATCGTTTTCGGATCCATCGTTTTTCCGTATCTGTCGTTCATTTTATCCATTCCCAATGATCATATTGCTTTGTTATGTGTCCGCATCTATCGTTTTCCCGTATTTATCAATTCGGGAATTGATATCAATCGGTTCAATCGGTCCCTTGAAAAACGATAGATCGAGATTCCACTGTGTATATATATATATATATGTGTGTGTGTGTGTGTGTGTGTGTGTGTGTGTGTGTGTGTGTGAGAGAGAGAGAGAGAGAGAGGTGGCTTTTAAGTTTAAAAGCGTTTCAAATAACGAACAATATATGTTGAAGAAGAAAGGTGAAGATTGTCACATGACTAACCTTAAAGAGAAGATAACGCTGCACCGTGGCAACCCGACATAGGCTGAGTCTCCCCCCGCCCCCTCCACGACGATTAGTTACGGTGCGAAAATGCCCGGCAGCCCATTTTTACGGAATTTTAAATCCCGCCAAAAAGAATGCCCCGCCACTCTCGCAAAATTTTCGCCTCCGGACTCTTTTGCATTTGAATACGAGAAGGGAGACAAGATGTTAACATTTTTATTAAAATCATTTTCTAAACCAACAATCAATCGGCCGACATCTCTCTCTCTCTCTCTCTCTCTCTCTTTCGGCGTGGAAAACCTTCGAGGATTTATTATGGAGAAGAATGCGCTGCCTCTCTCCGAATTTCGCGCTCAGATTCCCGCTCACAATGGGCACCGGTGGTTGACGGGAGGAGTACACTTTTGAAAAATAAACATCCTTCCATGTGAATGGTACGAGCAAATATGTGTATGCTAATACTTCAAACATAACATTGTTTGAGGTTTTCGAAAATTCGCCAAAGGAGGAATAAGTTTCAATAGGTTGCTTCTAAATTCTCATACTAACACACACAACCAACACCAACACACACACACACACACATATATATATATATATATATATATATATATATATAAACAGTTCCGTAACTGACTCACTGACTGACATACAACGCACAGACGAAACCGCTGGACCTAAAGGGCTGAAATTTTGAATTGCTATTCTTCTTATGTTGTAGGGGTGCACTAAGAAAGATTTTTGAAAAATTCTTCTTAGATTTTTTAAAATTCAATTTTTAAGCTGTTTTTGTAACTTTTTTTAAGTTTGCATTTAAAATAATAATTTGATGGTTATAAAATTTATATCACGAGAAAGATCCTAAAAATTGCTTTAAAATGAGATCTTTTTCGAATCTTTACCTCCAATTCCTGATTTTTGGTGAATTTTTAAAGATTAATTTTTAGAATTTAATTTATTAGATGCTGATCACGTGATTTCTTTTTCTGGTACTTTAAATAAATTTATCGTCACGTGCGTAACAACTAAATAGACAAAAAAATATTTTTTTCCTGCTAATGCGGAAGACGATTGGACATTATTCAAAAAAATATTAAAGTACAGTAAAAGAAATGTTCTACAAACTGAACTGTATTAACTGTACTATATTCTTTAGTATTCTTTATATTAGATTTAATTTGAATATTTTCTTCTACATTATTTTGTCTATAAAATTATCCTTTACGATTTTCTTATAAATATATATATATATATATATATATATATATATATATATATATTACATCAATTGTATACATTGATCGTCGTATTTATCATGTAATATATATATATATATATAAATTGGCATTAATTGCATACATTGACCGTTGTATTTAATTTGAATGTACTCCGTAGCGAAGTACGGGTTTTCAGCTAGTATATATATATATATATGCGCACTATCTGGCCAAAAGTATGCGGACTCCCAGTTTTACGGACTCGGAGAGTCCTTAGGCATATATTAATGTGATGTTGGTCCTCCCTTTGCCTCGATGACAGTCTGCACACGTCTGGGGAGACTTTCCACCAGTTTTTGATAGGTGTCCATAGGAACTGACTTCCAGGCGTTCATCACAGCTGAAGTGAGTGCTGGCAGTGAGGAGGGTCGATTTGGCTGGCTACGTAATCTGCATTCTAATTCGTCCCAAAGGTGTTCAATGGAATTTAGATCGGGGCTCTGGGAAGGCCAGTCCAGTTTTTGAACACCCATTTCGTCAAACCATGTCAGCGCATGTCTCGATGTGTGAACGGGGCAATTATCCTGTTGGAAGAGAAACGGGCCTTCCCCGAAACATTACCATGGATTTGGGAGAGCAGCATTGTCCAGAATGTCCACATGCATCTCAGAGTTCATGATTCCAACCGCAGGAACTATGGAACCCAGGCCAAACCATGAAAAACACCCCCACACCATGATGCTGCCGCCTCCAAACTTAACAGTTGGCACAATGCAGTCACGTAAGAAGCGCTCGCCGGGCATCCGCCAAACCCAGACGCGTCCGTCGGACTGCCAGATTGTAAAGCGAGATTCAACACTGAAAAGAACATTTTCCCACATGTCCACAGTCCAATGACGGCGAGCTTTGCACCATTGCAATCGACGCTTCGCATTCTGGGGAGTAATGTTCGGCTTGTGAGCGGCTGAACGACCACGGAATCCCAGGTTTTTTAACTCTCGACGAACAATCCTGCTGCTAGCACTAACGCCTGATGAACTTTGGAACTCCTGAGTGATTGTTCGTCGAGGATCGTCGTACATCAATCAGCGAGGACTTGCAATTTAGTTTCAGTACCCTTTTCAGAGTTTTACGGCTGCGTTGACTAATTTTTCTCGGCCTGCCATTTCGCTTTTCTGCAGTTTCACTGCCTCGACGTTTCCACTTCACAATTACATCACTCACAGTCGATTTTGGCTCCTGTAGAATGTCCGAAATTTCACGAACTGATTTCCCACATAGGTGGCATCCCACTAAAATGCCACGATCCAGTGGCGTAGCTAGAACTTTTGCCGCCGGTCTCCAATTTGAAGCCCTTTCTTTTTTCAATCAATTGTTTGTTTTTATAAATTAATAAACATAAATAAATAATTCTAATTGAGACAAACTATAGGTGGGGAACTTTTTTAACATTGGATGCCATATTTAAATTAGGCAGTAATAAAGGAGGCCGCGTCGTCTCCATGGTAACGGTGGTACTGAGCATTCAATAAAATCATATAGTAATTCATAATTCGTAGAAATCGTATAGTAAACTTATGAATTGAACAAGTGGTTTTTACAACTAATACTAAATAAAAATATGCCGCCCCAAAATATGTGCCGCGCGGTCCGACCCGCACACACCGCACCCCCCTAGCTACGCCACTGCCACGATCAAAGTCACTAAGCTCCTTTGACTTACTCATTGTCTCACGCATAAATATGACCAAACAAACCACTACTAACACTTTTATAGCTTTCGGTTACGCATCAAATTACGTCACCTGCCAGATCCACTTCTTTAGGGAGGTGTCCGGATAACTTTGGCCAGATAGTGTATATGTATATATATATATATATATATACATACATATATATATATATATATATATATGTATATATATATATATATATATATATATATATATATATATATATATATATATAATATACATATATATTATATATATATATATATATATATATATATATATATATATATATATATATATATATATATATATATATATATATTATTTTTAGTCTCAAATGCAGAGGCACTTGTTGTATCGAGACATTCACCCTATTGTGAATTACCGGGCAGACATTGCCTCTCAGACACCTGACCAGTAGTGGTCAACATCGAATGCTGACGGCCGCCCAAACTCACGCCGCAAGACTGCTGGCTATTAATTCAAGGGGGCACCATATATGCCGTCAGCACAACCCCCTACAAGCCGGTCCCATAATTTAGAACCGAGTTAAGTGGCCATACTAGAAGATTTGACCCCGCACCTCTTGAAGGACATCGCAGCCACGACAGATTTTACGTGCACCAACCGCCATTAGTGTACACATTTCGGTGGACTTGTCAGTGATCCGCATCGAACCAGCAACCTTAGATCACTAGCTCGACGCCTTTGCCAACCGGGCCACAGCGCCCTTATATATATATATATATATATACACACACATATATATATATATATATATATATATATATATATATATATATATATATATATATATATATATATATATATATATAATGTGTCAAATTTTTCCCGTTTTCTTTGAGGGGCCAGGGCCCCTCGGCTCCTCTTTTGAGTGCGATACAGTAACCAGGAAACGTTTTATTTAAAACGCTCGAGAGACTAGTTAAAAATATAAAAAGAGAAAAATATTTGGCATAAGTAGAATCCATAAACTGGAAACGCTTCACGGAACGTCTAAAAAATGCAGAATAGAGCATTTTTATGCTAAATTCTTCATCTCGAGATATTTTGTTGCATCCGAACCGTTCAAGTAACAGGTGGATCAAACTGTATTTTGTCTTTAATTTTCAGGGAAGAAGCACCAAATATTCATCAATCTTCCGATCTGCTTGAGTGGGGGGGGGGCCCTGGTTTCTACTTTTCTTTATCGACAACCCTTCCCCAACAACCCCTTCGCTTTTTATTGTATTTATCAATTCTTATTTTTCATTTTATTTCACCTGGTAGCTCTAAGAAACTGTACGATTCTTTACTCTCGCAAGGAAGTTGTGAAAATTATGCGACCGCTCAATTTATTAAACATTAAAAAAGACAAATACATATATATATATATATATATATATATATATATATATATATAGATAGATAAATAGATAGATAGATAGATATAGATATATATATGTATGTGTGTTAGTGTGCGCATGTGTGTGTAACGGAAAAACGCGTCCTCCTAAATTACATTTAACGCGTATTCTAAATTCTCTTTTTAATAAAGCACAACCCCTCTTCTAAAATCCGATCTATGGCAAATATGATTGATAGTTTATAATTGCTCATAATGCAAGTCCCTCTAAATCTTTTCCAGGCACTAAAAATTTCAATCCCGCAATCGATGCTTAAAATTCCCAGTAACATGACTGTGAGGTCCGCACACGCCGTAGGGCTGGACTCAATTTTAAGTTTAAAAAAGCCTCCCTAAATACGACCATTTTTAGTAAGATTGACGGGGTCGTAAACAAGTCATTAAAGAAGTCGTCAACGGACAATTCAATTCAAGGTAAACTAATGACAGCCACCGCAGCTCTATGCGACACCAGATGTTCCGACACACAAGCGGACGGGAAAACCGCAGCCTTGGTTGGTTCCTACGTTAAGGTTAAATTCAGTAGAATCTTCTAGAACTTTCTGAAAGAGAGGATATAAAAGGAAGAAAGACGAAGGGGGGCGAGGCGACTATGAACGGAGAGATCGTTATGACCGAGAGATCACTGTGAACTACGAATGGAGAGGAGAGAATGATTGAGACGTGCTGTCTCTATGATGAACTTTAGATTGAATTGAGTTATGACTGACTGTCTCTCTCTCTCTCTCTCTCTTTGTGGTTTTCAAGTGGTTTACAAGTGATGATTATGCTGTTTGAGGAAATATTGTATCGTAGTTGCTGTATATATATTTTATATGAATAATCAAGATACCTGTGTATATGTAAGGAAAGAGTACTTTATGTGTCCATGAAAACCATAAACCAGCCACTTAACAACAAGACCACGACAATGACCCTATATAATATGACTCGCAAGCCACAGTGAAGTTAGTATATCATATATATGCCTGTTTCAAGTCCCTACTTACCAAGCCTCAGGTAAAGAGTATATAATAAATAACTGTTTCAAGTTCCTACTTTCTAAACCCCAGTGAAGGGTATATAATAAATATGGCCTATTTTCAAGTCTCTACTATTCATGACCAGACTGGACTACTTCAGATACATACTTAAGGTACATCACATGAGTATATGCCATGTGATTGATTCTGGCGAGTTAAATTATAGTAAATTTTAAACCTTGGTGATGAAATAGAGAAGTGGCCATTGCAAATACTGTTGGACGGAAGTCTCATCCCCTCTTTTTTTCCCCTTTTTTCTTGTAACTTGTGGCCGACATGTAATGCCACGTCGCTTCCCTAACTGTGTGTTGTCCTGCAATCGTGCGTCTTACGAGGTGGCCACCATGAAAAGCCACTGCTCCGGTCTTCTACACTGATACATTGCAATGCAACACGCGACTGTCGCTTTTTGTGTTTCCTGAAGTCTGTCTTCACAATGCTTCCTAATGAATAAGGGTCTTTGGACGACTATGTACGTGCTTTATCTGGATATACTACTGCATCATCTCTCTATATTCACTCGCCTATACGACTGCATCTCCCTTGTT
>OU015493.1:197886410-197946410 GCA_907164885.2 Dolomedes plantarius
TTCGGAAACAAATTCCATTCAATTAGTGCGAAAAAAAAATTCTTTCTATTTCTAGTAACTTGTGTTATATTACATTTTTTTCTTTTTTTATTTGAGGGGTGGGAGCTTGTATTCCCCAATATATTTTGGATAGTTTTCTTTAAACTTTTTGAAACATAAAAAGGGTTATAATCACTATTATGAGACAATTTTTTATGTACATAACATCGTTTCATGTAAACCGTGCGATAATTTTAGATCAAACATATAAACTAATTACATCAAACATGAAAAATAATAATTTTGCCTTAAAATGATAATATAGAATGATAATTTTAATAATTCAGCAACATATAAATTCTATGAAGGAAAATATTTTTTTAAATCACGCAGTTTAAAATACGATAGCACAAAAAATGTCAGTTTTAATTAAAATAATAAATAAATTAACAAGTCATCTTTACGGCCAAACCTTGAATTTCTGAAAAAAAAATCTTCAAAACCGCTCTAAAATTGAAATAGTATCGAAATGGAAACAAGAACTTATGCATGTATGTATGTGTACACACACACACACACATATATATATGTATTCTATATATATAAATATAAATATATATATATATATATATATATATATATATATATATATATATATATATATATATATATATATATATATATATATATTGGATAGTTTTCTTTAAACTTTTTGAAACATAAAAAGGGTTATAATCACTATTATGAAACAATTTTTATGTACATAACATCGTTTCATGTAAACCGTGCGATAATTTTAGATCAAACATATAAATTTATTACATCAAACATAAAAAATCATGATATATATATATATATATATATATATATATATATATATATATACATACACACGTATATACACAAAGTTTATATTTATATCTTGACCTCCAAGATATGAATAAAATAAAAAAGATGCACAGCAAACACAAGGGCAAGTATTATATTTAGGTTAATAAATTCATCACAAACTCAATTAGCGCGCATGCAGAAACTACATAATTCAAGTAGCAACAAAGGAGATTGCATGATTTAGGTTGACACGCAAGCAAACTTTACCAAATTTTATAAAAGGTATAAAAAGGTATTTCTTTTATCCACCTGAGTTTCCATTGTCATAGCCACTCCGTAGACTGATGGAATTGTTAAAAAATTTCAGAGAAGTCTATTTTTCCCTTCTTTTCATTTCTTCTAGTATCACTGGAAAACTTATAAAACTGCTATACGTACTGCTGTTTTACTAAAAATAAATGAAAAAAATTGAACTCTTTTTATTTTGAGTTTTCAGAAAGCCTGTGATGTCAAATGATTAAATTTAAACATGCACAAAGGCCTATGTGGTTATATGTGTTGTATCAACATGACTATACTCTCCTCTTAACCACCTGGCCGTTACTCGGAAAATGCCATGCCAACTACTGTGTGTGAACGGTACTTTGTCATTTAGCCGCTCCTTTGGATATCGGCAGCGGAATGTGTTTTACCGGGTATTTTTCCCTTTAGTACGAAGCTTTTCATTAAGCAGCCAATGGTTCTCGTACCGCCTATTCATTACGAACTAGATGTCGTTAAGCTCCGTGGGAGATCTTTTTGGAGCCTTCTGGAAGGTTTTGAATAGGAGTCTAGATTGTTCTAGAAGCTTTCGGAAGGTATTTAAAAAAATTTGATGTGTCTCTGTGTCTCTCGTCTCTCATCTCTCGAACCTCTGTGTGTCTCGTCCGGGACACAGAGGTTTTTCGGACGAGAGTGCGATTGACGGACTGGGCGGAGAGGAGCCGAGGGCTAGCGACGGGCGGGAGGATTAACAAACTTATTCTATTCTACGGGAGAATGGTTGATGTTGAACGTCTAGTTGAGACAGTTGGCTGCGGCTGGCATCTGTTCTCTAAATAGCTTATATATTAGTTTCATACCAACTAAAATAATAAAAAGAGCTTAACTGCACTGCATGGGTCTGTCCATTCTTGGGAACAACATCTCTCGAGTACTGAAGTTTTACTGTGAAGGTCACGACACCACAGTGTGCTGAAATTTAGTTTCGTCCCGTTCACCTAATTTGCATATAACTAAATTTGCCTCTTCCTATTCTGTTCAATTTTTTTAAGATAGTGACCTCACTCTTCTTTAATCTTAACATGCCTTTTTAAATCTCCTTACACGAGGATTTCATAATTCATCTCTCTTGCTATGTACCTGAATTTCTAAAGCCTTCATGAAGAATATTTGGGACTTCAATATTGATTCTTGTCCTATAAAATCCTTCATAACATTTGGTATGCACGTGAATAAAAAATATCTCACTCTTTTGTAAAGTTTTCCTATTTTCTTAAGATAATCAGCGAACTCATCCTTATTCCTACCATGCCTTTTGAAATGCCCTTACACGGAAATTACATAATTCGTCCCTTTTTCTATTTATCTGAACAACTAAAGCATTCATGAACAATAACTTGGATTTAAAACTTAATTCTTGAGCTATAAAATCCTTCACAACATTCGGTATGCACACGAAGAAAAAATATCTCCCTCTTTTGTAAAGTTTTTTCCCCACGCATCATTTTTTTCGGGCGGAGGTTTTTTAAGACCCGGCATGACCCAAAGCGATTTCGCATGACCCATGTTATTTTCCTAAGTCATTGTTAGCAGCTACTTTTCAGTATTTAAATCATTTCTTCGCTAAACACGTAACGCATCCTCCAGAAGTCAGGCCAGAGCGGGGAGCGGCGCCTTTAGTAGCTGCATCCAGAACGGAACACAAAGAAACGCACGCAATGGAGCATGAAATTGTCCAGCTCCTTTGAAACCGACCCCGACGCGGTCACTCCCCCTTCTGGGACATTTCTTTTAGGGATATATATATATAGATATCTCTAAGCTTCCAGGGTTTTTTTTTCCTTCTCTTTTTTAAGGTTTCTGTGTGCTGCTTCGGGTATGCACAATGCAACACTTATTCTTAGGGTGACTAAAGACCTCTTGCTTAGAGATTAGTTGATTTGAAAGGGGAGGGAAGAATGAAACGCCTTTCTGGTCCTCGGGGATTTAAAGTAACGGACACAATGACTTGCCGTAAGGAAAACTAAGAATGTGGAAAATAGGCTTTTAGAATACTTGATATAAGCGAGTCAGTGAGGCGACATTAGAACTTTTAAGGTAATTGTTTGTATCTATCTGTTTGTAGTGCTTATACAGAATGCTTTGCTTGCATAAAGAAGCATATAGTACTTAGAAATAGCGTCCGAAATGACCACCTAATCCTTTAAAAAACTAACTCACAAATAAACAACTGTTCAACTTTCAACTATGTGTTAAACAGTCTGTATCTATCTGTTTGTAATGCTTATAAAGAATACGTTGCTTGCATAAAGAGGCACATACAGAAGGTCATTCTCACTTTATGGAGACGATTTTGTAATTTATTTTTGTCGTTTAAATTTTGAGATAAAAATTTGGCAACTTACGAATAATCGTCTGCTACTGTTTTGTTTGCATTGGAATGTAAAATAAAAGAGTTATTTTGAAAATAGCTCCTAAAATTGATAGATGGCTCGAAGGTTAAGTAACTGCGCTTTCAGAGGAGAAATATTCATATCAAAAATTCATAAAGCGGTGTAACAATCGCGGTTATGGCATGTCCAAAAAAAAAGTATTTATAATATATTAAATTTGAAAAGAAAAACGTCTAACTGAAAGTAAAAACTAAAACATGACCACGAAACCTCATCCTAAGACTGCTTGAACGCAGGTAAATATCAAGAAAGTGAAGTCTCTGATCGTAAAAGGAAATCCGCCGACACAAAGATCCATTGCATCGAAACTATATAGGAATGTCTTCTGGCACAGTAAGTAAAATCATTTATAAAGATTTGAACTTAAAAAGGCGTTTAAACCTAAAGTTCATCTGCTTTTCCCAAAGCATATTGCTGAAAGAAAAACAAATTGTAGAAAATTATATGGAAAAACACCTAGCTGGTGAAAAATGGAAATTTTTGGTAACACTCGATGACGCATGAGTGTATTTAAGTGACTCTAATAAAAAAAAGATCAATTTTCTATTACTCAACTAACGGGAATGACCGTACGAAATGGATTCGTCGGTCTACAGTAAAGTTCCCAAAGAGATTCATGATAGTTGCAGGATTTTGTTACAAGGGCAAATTAAAAATCAACAAAGTCTCAAGTAAAGCCAAAATGAATTCATTCTACTATCAGCAGAATATTTTATGACCAATTTTTGAAGAAGAAATCCCAGCCTTATATGGAAAGAACATTGATAAAGTTGAGCTTCATATGGACAAAGTCTCTAGAGTCACACGTCTAAATCATCTGCCGCTTATATAGCAAATAAAGAATCAGAATGAAGAATAAAGTGTATCCCATTCAATGAAATCCCTGTAAAATAACCTGACGCTTCTCCAATGGACATTTGCGCTTTCGGTTTATTAAAACGAGCCTTAGGAAAACGGCATCCAAGAACACTGAACGGACTTTGGAAAACTATCCAAGAGGAATGGGGTAAAATTGACAAGATAGTACTAATAAAAGTTTACTTTCATGAAAAATTCAAGCTAGAAGTATTGTCAAGAACCATGGCTATAATATAGAAGCAAATTGCTGCAAAAAATACGGTATTTATACATAAAACTTAACTATCAAAATCGTTTCCATAAAGTGCGAACGACCTACTGTACTTACACACAGAGACCGGAATGACCATCCAATCCTTTAAAATTTAGAACTAACATAGAGTTCAACAACTGTTTAAATATGTGTTAAACAGTTGTTTTTATCTATCTGTTTGTAATGCTTAAAAAGAATGCGTTGCTTGCATAAAGAAGCATATACTTAGAGTCCGAAATGTTCACCTAATCCTTTAAAACTAACACAGTTAAACAACTGTTTAACTATGGACTACATGCCATATATATAATTTTTAAGTAAATGTATACAGGTACAGATACAATGTACTACATGGGGTGAAAAGTCCCAGGACTAGCAAGGAAAAAAAAATTTTTTTGTGAAAAAATCGATTTTATTTTTCAACATAGTTTCCTTCAAGAGCGATATACTTATTCCAAAGGACCTCTAACTCCTGGAACCATCTCCTCAAGTTAGGAAACGAATAATAATCGCTGAAGGCCAGAACTAGAGAATACAGGGGGTGGTGGAGCAATTTGTATTTTAATTCGTTCAATTTTACCATCGCTTTCATTGATGTGTGAGCCGGTGCATTGTCTTGGTGAAACAGTACTTATCTACTGTTTCACCAAGTCCATAAGTACTGTTTCACCATGTTACAGTTTCCGTTGTGCGGCCTTTTTGTCTTTATTTCGCCCTTAAAGCGGTCCAATAATGCTGCATAATACTCTCCTATGATTGTTTTTCCTTTCTCAAGATAGTCAAAGAATGTTATGACACGTACATCCCAAAAAATACTGGCCAAGACCTTTCCGGCCGATTGTTACGACTTTGCACGCTTTGGGCGGCTTTCGCCAGCTTCCAACCACTCTGCAGACTGCATTTTTGACTCGGGTGTTTAGTAATGGATGCACGTTTCATTCATTGTTACGAATAGTTTGGATTGAGCTTTAATAGCTCCAAAGGGCGCTCTGAATTATCGACACGGTCTGTTTTTGGTCGATTGTTAGAAAACGCGGCACCCATCTCGCACAAAGCTTTTTCGTATTTAAATACTCATGCAAAATATGTCTCACCCGTTCTTTTGATATCTCTACGATGTCAGCTATCTCCCTTACTTTAATTATGCGGTCATCCAAAACAATACAGTGGACTTTTTTGATGTTCTCTGGAGTTGTTGCCTCAATTGGACGTGCAGAACGTGCAGCAGCATCAGTGCTCGTACAACCATTTTTAAACTCGCTAAACCATCGACAAATGGTTGTTTTCGACGGAACAGATGTGCTGTAATGCTTTTCGAGCCATTCTTGGGTTTGGACGGTATTTTTTTCATCAGAAAACAATGTTTAATTAAGACGCGAAATTCGTTTTCATCCATTGTTTACGGAAAATCAAAAGTAGCGTCACTTACATGACCACAACTCGTAAATAATTGGCCGACATGTCATGAAACTTTGATAGCAGTCTTTCGAAGGTTAGTACTAACAGAACATTATATGGATCGTTCAATGCGGACGCCATCTAGTGGCGAGTCCCGGGACTTTTCACCCCGTGTAGTATGCAGGTACTTACCCGAAAATTTTGAATTGAGATTAACTTAGAAGGTAAAATGATGCTTAAGGGGATGGTGGACCTTTCAAAACGATTTTTGAAATTTTTACCACAGAAATATGAAATTTTGTATATATATTCATTAAAGTATAAAAATATTAAACACCTTATAAAATTTTATAAATATTTAAAAAAAAATATTTTATACTTAAAAAATTTAAATTAAATTACCCTTCTTTAAAATGCTCCTTGCGACTCAATTTTAAACTTTTCCCTTAATTTTGCATTTATATTGCTTATAAATACTTTCTGAACAAAGTTATGTATTTTTTTGTACTTTCGTTGAATAGTTAATTTTTAGAAAATATTTTTATGCTTGTACTCTGAATTTTCTCGAATTTTTTTTTTACTTTTCTACACTAAAGTTAAACTTTTATAACCTAAATGACCTCGAATCCTAAAATGGATACATAACTTTATCTTGATTACAGGAATCTTTATTATAAATTTCATAAAATTTCGTCAAAAATTATGACGCGAGGAGCATTTTAAAGACTTGAAAATCTGGAAATTTCTGATTTAGAGAAAAAGTCATTTAAAAGATAATTTTTTATCTACCTTTAATACTTACTACTCTAAAGCCACCAATTTTTCATTTTTCTTTTCACTACACATTTTAACTGCTTTTCATTCCAATATTTACATGTTTTTAAAATATTAATACACCCCCCAAAAAAATTCCAATTTTTGCTTGATTTTTGGTAATTTGAAAGTCCACCATCCCTATAAGGGGAGTGGTCACTTTTACGTACGTTTAAAAGTATCATTTTTAGTCCTATGTCCGATTGTATGTACTACTCATGATTTTTGCTTGATTTGTATAAAATTTTTTGAGTAACTGCCTAGAATGCTATTTATTATATATGCAATATTTCAAGGTAATTAAAAAAATTTTATGCATAAAAAGTGAATAATTTTTTTTAAAATCGAACATTTTGCAGTCAACTACTGTGCGCATTCTGTCAAGATAAATTATTAAGGTACAATAATAATTGTGATTACAATAATAATTGTGATTAATATATGTGATTACAATACTTCAGGGAACAATATCCACCAACATTATTATAAAATATATTAAAAAAATTTAGTACGTTCTATTTTTAATTAGAAATTTAAAAAATGACTGAGTAAAAGCTTATAAAAAATTATTTTAAAAAATTAAATTATGTTGAGGTTAAAAAATGTTGGTGTATTTTGTTTCCTGAAGTATTGTAATCACATATAGTAGACAATTATTACTGTACCTTAATAATTTATTTTGACAGAATGCGCACAGTAGTTGACTGCAAAATGTTCGATTTTAAAATAATATTCAATCTTTATGCATAAAAAATATTTTTTAAAAATTACCTTGAAATATTGCATATATGATAAATAGTATTAGAGGCAGTTATTCAAAAATTTCATGTAAATCAAGCAAAAATCATGAGTAGTACATACAATCGAACGTAGGTCTAAATATGATACTTTTAAAGGTACGTAAAAGTGACCACTGCCCTTAAACAAATTTTTTTTAAGATACTAAAAAAAAACGTGTCTTGAAAACAAAACAGGAACTTTTGGAACATAATTTTCTTTTGAATAACATACAGCAATTTTATTTAATTTATTAATTTTATCATGATAATTAAATCTTAGTACCACTTAGTCAAAGTCCATAGTATCTAAATTCAGCTGTTCCGCTATTTTAAAATTTCTTAACCACTATTAACTACAATTAAAGCTTATTACGTAGGACAGCCTTAAAAATTGCACCTAAGCTGTAGATCGGAGCGGGGTTGCATTATTCAAAGCAACAGATTGCATAAAATTGAGAGCAGAGCGCGTTTCGCAGCAGTTTAATCATTTTGCAGCTCTCAAAACGCAAGGAAGATCAAATGGTCCCCATGCGGAATAACGCCCATCTAATCTGTCAATGTCACAACGATAAAACTGTCTCCCACGAGTCCGCTACACTTTATGGCGGTTTTTATTTAAGTTATTGATATTCTTTTTGCTCGCAAACACCGCCCACAACACAATTGGGTAGGAGTTGGCGCGTCCAAAAACGCACGGAAGGCGCCAATTTATAATCCAATCAAAATCTGACAGATGCACACTCGTATTTCATTATTTTTGCTTCGGATGTAATTCAACTTAGTTTGATATGGGTTTCTACGTTCTTCTCAATTACACATACATGCTTTTTTTTATATATATAATTAATGCATTTCTGTTTCTTCTGGAATAGATAACTACAGCTGAAGTAACGCTTTGTAATAGATTTCTCCAGAATGAACGTATAGATGCTTTGGATAAGAAAACGCCTTTTTCTTTTATTTCTTTTTTGTTTATTATTATTTCTGATTAATTTCAATTTTGGTAAGGCGATTCAAAAGCTATTCGCTTTGCCTTGTAACTACAACTTCGATAGGTCTTCTAGAGGAATTTCCAGAAGCTAGATACTATGAATTACTATTGCATAGATTAATACAGCTAAAGACACGCTTTGAAGTACATTTCTTTCAGATTGACAGATAAATGTGATGGATAATTAAACCCATTTTTATCTCATCTATACATTTAAGTTGCTTAGCCGATTCTTTGGGCAGTCCGTGAGAAAAAAACTACTGCATCCATTTACTTCATTTTGGTCTTAAACGAAAGATTTTTAATCTATAGATGTGTCAAATTTGGTTTTTTTGTAATCGCAATTTTTATTAATTAACGGTAATTTACAATTAAAAATTGCTTTCTACGCATGATCAGTGAAATGTTTAAATCTGGCTTTAGATGCTCACTTATCACGAGACGAATAAACACATTTTGCTTTTGCGCATGCGCAGTGCATTTTTAAATCTGGCTTTAGATACTTCCTAAGTACGAGGCCACATACACGTTAATTTGCGCATTCCGAGGAATCTCTCTAGCTCTCTCTCTCTACCATTTTTATTTTTAACTATGTTTGTGAGTATTTATTAGAATTTAAAAGGTAAACAACATCTCAAATTTAAGTAATATCTCATTATAAAACGTAAATATTCTGGCACCAAAGTTTGGAGAGGAAATTTCGATACTCGTTCTTGGCAGGTGGTCAATACGTTAACACATATACTTCGGGAAAAACGATTATTGACCATCGGTCAAACACACGACAAATTTTCCAAGGCTAAAAATCAGTGTCATCTGGCACAAATGAATAATGAAAAATATACACCCGTGCCAGTACACTGTACCGTTGACCTCAAAATGGAAATAAAAAATAAGTACGGAAAGGTCATTCGGCATAAAACTTTCGTACAACGGTATTCAATATTGTTATGAAAGGTTGTGAATTTGACATTTCCTTATGAAACCACTCCGTCTCTCTTTTTCCCTTGCAATTTTCCTTCACCATAGGATTCCTACACCATTGGTCGGCTTTCTTAAACCTTTCAGGGTCATCCAACAACTAACACTGTTTGCACGGTACACATTTTTTCTAGATATTTTTAACCTAACAAATCTTGAAAAATTTTTCAATTAAAGGTTGTAAAATTATTTTATTTCTTTAAACTGATAACAGATGGCAGCACTAGCCATTTTTTGCTCATTTAACTTGAATACATTGAATGCATATGAAAGAAGAACGAGATTTAAGCGTTTGCACTGTGCAAACGGCGCTCCTCAAAGGGGCCCCCCAAACCCTCGGGGAAGGGTGGACGTTAAAATTGATTTTTTTAAAACTTTTTATCATATAGATAAGAAATACTTTGTACATATACACAATTCATCCTATGATGTAGAATACCTTATGTAGAAGTTCCTATTATATAGAAGAAGCCCTATTATGTAGAAGAAATTTCCAATCTTATTATAATTTTAAGATTTTTCAAAAAATTTTTAATTTATAAACAAAATTTTAAAATGCTCCATGCGACTTTGAGGTATTTTTGAGGTATTTCATCGATTCTGCATTTCAATCACTTAAAACTGTATTGCAAACAAATCTGGGTATCAATTATTTAATCCCTCGAATAGTTAATTTATGAGTTTTTTTTTCTGAATTTCCTCCCGATTTTATCAAAATTTTGCCTTTTAATAAGTTATAACTCAAACTTAATTACGTTAATGAAGTCTAATAGTAAAATGCCTACCCAGTTTCTTTGTAAACAGTATTTGGATTCTTCCTTATCAATTTCATGAATTTTGAACAAAAAGGAAGTCCTTTGGAGCATTTAAAAAAAATCTAAAAACCTTGAAAAATCTCTTTTGAGAAAAACAGATTTAAAATTTAATACTACACTTTCCTTTATTACTTACTTTGTAGAAACTTCACAAATGATATTTTACTCGAAAAAGACTTTTGGTACTATTATCCTACAGAAATGTCTACATTTTTTTTTTTACAATAACACAATCAATATTACAAAAAATATATTTGCTCAAACGCAGGTCCAATGTCCCGTTAAAGGTATACCGCGCACCATTACTAAAAACTATAAACATATGCCGTACTACATCACCAAATAACCTTATTATCATCTCGAAAAAACCCAATTTGTTTCCCAATAGCAATCGGAAATACAGTGGTACCTCGACTTACAAGCTCCGTCATGGAACGAATTAAACTCGTAACTCGAAATACTCGTATCTCGAATCAGTTTTCCTCATTCAAATAATTAGAAACGCCATTAATTCCTTCTGGGCTCCCCAAAAACACCGTAATTTTTTGTTACATGTTTTTAACCCTTCAGCAGGCGCGCGTTGCATAAAGTGGAATGTCTCTTTCAACCTTGATTATTTCTTTTGTAATAAACTTTTTCTTTTGAAATTGAAAATCAGGATTCTGAGTTTTATGACAAGATATTATATGTTGATAATATTGGGCTATATTGATAATTAAAGGCCAAAGAATGCAGATACAAACGCCTTATTTCAAATCTGTCCGGTGTATTGAATCTAAGGACAACTTGCGAATGGATTCCTATTTTGTCCAAAAACCTAAAAACCAATGAGTCTGTCCATCTTCGTGATATGCGGGATACCATGTAAAATATAAACAATAGAAATAAACAAAAATAAAAATCAAGCATAGACTGCTAAATCACTTTAACAAAAATCATATCCTGTAAAGAAAACATTTTCAATAGAAAATAGCGCAGAAGATTCATATCCCCATAATGAAAACAAATACATAATCCAACAGAGATAGATAAAAATAATACAAATATAGACAATAAACAAACAGAAATCAAGCACTCTGGGCATCCACGCACCAACGGTAAGATTCTGTATAAGTGCCGGAACTGAATTATAAAGCATTAGAGGTAACCGAAGGTCTCTTCATCAGGGAGCCTGACCATGTCAATTGCCTCAAGGGGAACTTTCTGAATAGGATGCAGGTAAGCCCAAAAAACATCCCAAGGCCCCGAGTCCCCCAAAGAAGCAATAAGTCAAAATGAAAATGAAAAGACAAACACAGCTTACAGTATGGGCTCAACGCACCTTACATGCAAGCACACAAAATCCTAATGCATGTTTCTTGTCTATATTTGTATTATTTTTATCTATCTCTGTTGGATTATGCGGAATACCATGTAATAGCTGCACATTTGATCGACTTCATCAATTCCTGCTTTTGTCGTATTGTAATCCAGTATAATCGCTGGTTTACCACAGTTAAATCGCGACTAACAAATGAATGGAAAGGAATACATAGGTCAGAAAATCAGGCCTGCATTAGAAAGGGTGTAGCTATAAATAGAATTTGCTTAGAACATCCAAACCTTGCATGTAAAAACAAACCATTCAAAATTACGAAAAAGTTGCACTTTATACACGGACGCGCCCGCTGAAGGGTTAAATAAGAAAAATAGGCTTATAAATAACGAACACTGTATACAAATGCAATACAATAGATTGTACTGCAATAAACTTGTTTTATTACTTGTGTTCTCATTTGATGAGCACGTAACATGGCATTCGCTGTGCAAACTAGCGGTGGGGTATCTGAAGCTTGCTCGTAACTCGAATTTTAGTTCGTAACTTCAAGCAAAATATCTGCCAAGAGAATGCAAGTATCTCGAAAAACTCGTAACTCGAGACACTCGTAAGTCGAGGTACCACTGTATACACATGAAACAACTCAATGTAAATGAATTTATTACACAAAAATAAATAGCACCAAAGCTAGATAAAATGCAAACATAACCAGTTTTTAAATTTTTTTTTGTTTACATATTTATTTCCATATGTATATCCTTTAACACATGTATTTGCTTTAATCGGAGATATTTGCTTAATTTTGGCTTCTAATGTTATGTATAATAAATAGTGGGGTAGTGTACAAATTTCAGTATGCGCTGTAAGAGAACAAATGCCGTTTTGGGCATGTTACAAAAATGGAAGTATAACCAGGAAAGTAAGAAGATTTATTTTAGATATTATAAAACAAGGATACGCAAAACAGGTAAGTCAACTGAAGTAGGATTTCATTTTTACAGTGTACGCAAAGTAAAGGGACCGACTAATCCAATTTTCTGCCTCAGGTTAATAACCTTTACTACTAACATAAAATTTTTAAACACGCAAATTTTATTATTACTAGCCGCTGTGCGACCAGCATGGTCGCTTTTAGTTTTATATTTTCTTTCGCAAAACAACGCAATTGAAAGTAACATATGTAAGGAATATTACCATTACCTGTCATCACAAATATATGTTGTAAGGGGTATTCTCTATAAGGCTGATTCTAGAACATCGTGATCAAAAAATGTGAATTTCCATTACCTCAGAAAAGAGTTAAAGATAAGACTGAGAAACCCAACATCAATGATTTTAAAAATTACATCCCTCTTTGTATGTACTATTTTTCAAAATTAAGATATATACACTTTATCATTACAACAAATAAGAAATTTCTGGGGAAAATTTTAAAATATAGTATTGATTACATTACTCTCTGTATGTATTACTGTTCACAATTCAGATATCTACACTTAATCATATCAAATAATAAATTGTTGAGAAAATTTCTTCACTTATAAAATGGAGTAAAAATTCAGCAAGTACTGAAAAAAGTGTAGAAAATTAAATATTACTGGTTGTTTATTTCTATGTCGGCGACGATTAAGCCTAACCTCGCGATTATTTATGCTCTCTCTTAATGAATTATTTCTTCGCTTTCATTCTTAAGACTGTTCCCAATTTTCACTTGATCGTGCAGCTCACTTTTGAACATTCCTGATTTCAGTGCGTAAATCCATGTTGACACACGGTTGCAAATTGCGGATGGCCGCTAATGTTTACATCTGGTAGTGGCAGCCGTTGCCATTCGGAGTGTAGAAATATCATCAATTTTTGTGCCGCATACCTACGCGTTTTATATATATAGATTATTATACTAGTACATACAGGCTATGATTATAATATCTTATATTCTGCATCCCGCAAGTACAAAGCCTCAAAACTAGGATGAATACCAAATAAATAAAACACAAATAGTTATTCAAATTTTCGGGATCTTTATTCGTCAGTCAGATAAAACGGGAAAAGTGCTACATGCAGCAAAAAACGTTGCAATTTGAAATATATAAATAAATATCGAAAGAATATCTCTTGAATGAATTCCAGAATCTTTAAGATTGTTATAACTAATATAGTCATAAATAATTAATAAGACTAAATATCTTAGACGGAAATGTTAACGGCAACAAATGTATTGAACGTACATAAAATGTGCTAGACAGTAATTTTACGCCTTAAAAATTAAATGTCTGCAACTGAACATCCACTCTATTTTAGCCTGTTTGCAATTAGTATGCACCCAATATATTTCATGTCTATAAAACGCTATATTTTCCTTTCACACATATATATATATATATATCCACGGACATTATATTAATGTTATTTTAAATCAATTTAGAGACACTCCAGTTTGAATTTACAATTCAGACACATTTATAAATGTATTTGATAATCTCATACCAAATATATGAGATATGTTAATTTTATTTGAATTTTATTTTTATTTTATTTTGTGAAAAATGAGATATTTTAAAATAAAGAATGGTTAAATGCTAAATCTAAAATGTTTCAGTTTCTTTTTACACCTATATGTAGAATTATAAAATGAAATCTTATTGCTATAATTTGAATCGATGTCGTTGGAAATAAAATATTCTGACGGGAAATAAGTGGTTATTTTTACCTGTCCTTACACACTGTGGCGTGTATAGTTTTTTATTCTTATCTTTTGAACTATTAACCCCTTGTAAAACTGCAATTGAATGACAACGCACTTTTCGCCCTCCGTTGTGAAGCCTTTCCTTGATTTTTTGATAAGACACTGACAGGCACTCTCCAATGCTTATTTTTTATTTTAACATTTGAAGAAATGGGATTTTGACGAATTAAAAAATTCAACCATGAACTCGCTATACATTTCTTTGAATCACTCTCTAGATTATGTGGCCAGATATCAACATCAAAAGTCTCTCAACTTGAGCAAAACTTGTGAGTGCAGCATTCATATCGAGGAATACAAATGAATCAGAATTTCCTGAAACTTGAAAGTACGATGCATGATCTAAATATCTCCTTTTTATAGAGAAATTACCCTTAAAATAAAACAGGGGAAATGCTTGATTCAAAATCACCGTCTACAGAAAAGGATAACTTTAGAATATAAACAGTCGATAATTATCAGGACAGCATCTAACGTTCTCGTACGCTGTTAAATCTCAAAATAACGATGGCTTACATTCTAAGTAAAATTGCGCAAATAAATATTGATACTCTCCTGCAAATATTCCAGCCTGAATAGCAATAAATTCTCATTATCAATAAAACGTACACACAAACACATACATAAATATATACATACGTATCTAATCTACGTATATAAAATAAATTCTGCAGCGTTTTTATGCAAAGTTTTGGAATTCTTTTAGGACAGTGGCGCCATCTCTGTTGAATTAACATAAATTGCATTTGTTCATAAAAAAAATTTCGGTCTCCACTGAACGGGGCCAAAGGCCGCAGTCGACAGACCACTAGTGTGAGTGTGTGTGTGTATGTATGTATATATATATATATATATATATATATATATATATATATATATATATATATATATATACAGTGCTAGATTTCTAGAAATAGAGGTGCCGGAACGGTAACCTTCCGGGGGGTGTGAGGGGGGTATTCAAAATTATTGGCCTGAAAAAAAGAAATCGTTGGTTATGCAAAAACTTGAACATTTTATTTAATTCCAAATTTTATTTTGCAAGGCAAGTACAAAAAAAGTTAATGAATTTAAATACTTTGGCACTTTATTTAATGACAAAAATAAACTAAGAACAGAAATTGATAACAGAATCAAAATGGCTAATAAATGCTTCTTTGGGCGGAGAGGACAATTGAGATCTAATCTCGCAAAACTAAATTAAGAATTTATAAGACACTAATACTACCTGTCGTACTTTACGCAAGTGAAACATGGACCTCTAGCATAGACACGCAGCGCTCACTGGACATTTTTGAGAGAAAAATCCTCAGGGTTATCTTTGGCCCAGTGCAGGAAGAAGGACGTTGAAGAACCAGATATAATTTTGAACTGTATAGGCTTTATAAGCAATCACAAATAACGCAAGTCTTCCGTAGTAGTAGATTAAGATAGCTTGGCCAAGTTTGGAGAATAAACCGAAAGTTCGGATTAACGAGCGTCCACTGTATATATATTATATATATATATTTATATATATATATATATATATATATATATATATATATATATATATATATATATATATATATATATAATATATATATATATATATATATATATATAATATATATATATATATATATATATATATATATATATATATATATATATATATATATATACACTGAAGTGCCTCTGAATTAAGGATAGCAAAGCCTATGCAAATTGTGTAGCGCTGCGCATCATGTATGCGCAAGTGAGGGCGCTGTGGTAATTGCAAATATAGCGCGTACTTTGGTTGTTCTGAATTAGTTGTTGGAATTGCCAGTATGGGTAAACTGCCTGATTTAGACGCCTTCGATCGCGGACAAATCGTATGTGCGCGACGCATGGGCCATTCAATTTCCGAAATCGTCAGACAGCTAGGATTTTAAAGGTCGACAGTGTCAAGAGTACACCAAGAATACATGGATGGTGGAAAAAAACTAGCGATCGGGCAAACTGCAATGGACAATTAGCCTTGACAGTGCGTGGTGAGAGACGGCTCAGGCGTATTGTACGTAGCCAGCGAAGCCAAACATTAGCTCAAATTACCACCCAGTTTAATGACGGTGCTAGTCGTACAGTCAGTAAACGGACTGTGCAACACTCGCTTCACCGTATGGGTTTCGGGAGCCGTCGACCTACGAGAGTACCATTGGTCTATACTCGCCATCGGGCTGCACGTCTTGCCTGGGCAAGAGAGCACAGAGACTGGAGTGTAGAGGACTGGTAACGATTAGCATGGAGTGATGAGTCTCGATTCCGACTACTTAACGCCGACGGGAGGCTGAGAATATGGCGTCAGGCTCATGAAGCCATGGATCCTGCATGCCTGGTTGGAACTGTACAAGGGCATGGTGGCTCAATCATGGTGTGGGGTGTTTTTTCGTGGCACAGTTTGGGATCTTTGGTGCGTGTACCAACCTCCCTCAATGCAATTCGGTACGTAGAGTTGCTGGGTGATCACCTCCATCCGTTTATGCTGTTCTGTTGTCCGCACGGTAATGGAGTTTTCCAGCAAGACAACTGTACCTCTCACAAGTCCCGGTTGGCTACTGGCTGATTGGATGAGCATTCCTCTGACTTCTCTGTCATGAATTGGCCACCTAGAAGCCCAGACTTAAATCCTATTGAGCATCTTTGGGATGTTTTGGAACAAGGCGTGAAAGGCCATCACACAGCACCAAAGAACCTTACTGAATTATGGACAGCTTTAGCCAATATTTGGCAAGCCATTCCCATGGAATGTTTCCAGAAACTTGTTGAATCTATGCCTCGTCGTGTGGCAGCCGTTATCAAGGCCAGAGGAGGCCCAACTCGTTACTAGGTAGGTATCCCTAATTCAGTGGCACTTCAGTGTATATAAAACAGTTCCGTAACTGACTCACTGACATACAACGCATAAACCAAACCGATGGACCTAAAGGGCTGAAATTTTGCATGGCGATTCTTCTTATAGTGTAGGGGTGCACTAAGAAAGATTTTTGAAAAATTCTTCTTAGATTTTTTTAAATTAAATTTTTAAGCTGTTTTTGTAACTTTTTAAGTTTACATTGAAAATAAAATTTTGAGTGTTATAAAATTTATATCACGAGAAAGATCATAAGAATTCCTTTAAAATGAAATATTTTTCGAATCTTTCTCTCCATTTTCTGATTTTTGGTGAATTTTTAAAGATTAATTTTTAGAATTTAATTTATTAAATGCCGATCACGTCATTTCTTTTTCTAGTACTTTAAATAAATTTATCGTCACGCGCATAACAACTAAATAGACAAAAAATATTTTTCTTTTCTTGCCAATGCGGCAGACGATTGGACATTATCCAATCAAATATTAAAATACAGTAAAAGATATGTTCCTCAAACTGTACTATATTAACTGTATTATATTCTTTAGTATGTCCTCTTAGATTTAATTTGAATATTTTCTTCTACATTATTTTGTCTATAAAAATATCCGTTACGATTTTTATAAATATATCTTTTCGTTTTTTTTTACACCAATTGCATACATTGATCGTTGTATTTATTATAAATATATTTATACATATTTTTGGCATTAATTGCATACATTGACCGATGTATTTAATTTGAATGTACTCCGTAGCGAAGTGCGGGTTTTCAGCTAGTGTATATATATATATATATATATATATATATATATATATATATATATATATATATATATATATATATATATATATATATATATATATATATATATATATATATATATGCGCTGAATTTTATTTTCGATATTTCCGTTATTCTTTAAATATTTACACTCTGTATTGTCATTAAACTAATAATTCTATTTTACTGCGAAGTGCGGGTTTTCAGCTAGTGTATATATATATATATATATATATATATATATATATATATATATATATATATATATATATATATATATATATATTATATATACATATATATATATATATACATACATATATATATATATATATATATACATATATATATATACATATATATATATATATACATACATATATATATATATATATATATATATATATATATATATATGTATATATATATATATATATATATATATATATATATATATATATATATATATATATATATATATATATATATATATATACATACATATATATATATATATATATATACATATGCGCTGAATTTTATTTTCAATATTTCCGTTATTCTTTGAACATTTACACGCTGTATTGTCATTGAACTAATAATTCTATTTTACTGACAGATGTTAAAAAAGAACTGAAATGTTACATTCATATTTGCAGTCATAATTCCACGTAACAGTCAGGTTGTCACATTCCTCTAAATGCTATTCAATTGAATCGATAATTTCTCAGCATGTCATAAACGCGACTTCCAACTCCATTCCTGAGCCATGTTCGAGGGGAGGGAGTGACACCTCGAGTCGCGGTTTTCGCAACGCCGTTCTCCGCGTGGGTGGTCCGCCGCCCTGGGTCACGGGCCGGGACATTATGAGATCATGCCCCCAGCGGGTTACCTGTAGAGCACAACTTCCCAAATGGGATCATTCTGTGCTGCAAATATTCTGGAAAAAAAGTTATGCGCGAATCCCCGCCCTTAAATAAAGAGCTTGCCTCGCTCGTAAATCCATTGTTCGGTTTTGTTTATGCTCGAAGAACCGCGAGCCAGAAGTTGAAAGGTCACAGGCAAGAATGCGTGCATGGGTTATTCGCGGACAGGTGGACGATTTCCTTACATCCATGAATCCGAGGTGAATGCATGCGTTTAGTTTATGGGTTGAGGATTGGCAGTAAGTCACTTAAGTTCAATATTATCTTTTCTACCTGATGAAACAATAAATCAGGTGATCACAAATGAAAGTTGTCTTTTTTTCCGGGGGAAATTTTTTTTATGAATTCAGGGCCCGATTTAGAAAATTCTTGACTTTAGGCATAACTCGGGATGGGGCGATAGGGGCCCCCTAACAGTGATGTAGGCGTAAAATTTCCAAAATTGACACACACAAAAAATAATCATGAATCATTGTGAAAGTATCATTTTACCGAGAATTGGCTATTTGAAGCGTAGAAGCCTAGAGCATTATCAAATAACAGAAAGCAATACAACATATTAACTTCTTCATTAAATTAAAACACCAATACAATGCAACCAGAAAAACTTAGTAATCCCTTATATACACTATAACATACATATGAACTATATATATAACTATACATATGATGAACCAATCAATCAAATTTGAAAGGATATATAAAAAAAATTTATATTGAAAAAAGTAAAATAAAAGAAACTGAATTGGAAATTTTTTTTTCCTTCCTTTAAAATAAGAGTTTTTTGGGGCCCCCAACATTCGGGGGCCCCTAGGCCTGGGCCTGCCGGGCCTAGTGGAAAATCAGGGCCTGTATGAATTGGCTTTGAATGTTTGGAGACTGAACTAAAATTTCGGGTAGCAAAAATATGTCGGAAATCTATAGTTGAAAAGCATTTGCAAGTTCTTTATGATGAATGGTATTATAGTATAATTCTATGTAAATTTTAAGAAAATTTACATATTGTACTTATGTAATGAAACTTTCAGTGCAGCTCTAAAATGCTATTTACTGTGATGGAAGTTTGTATCCTATCTAATATGGAATCCGAACTCCGTAAATTTTGTAATTACAAAACGTAATAATTACAGTTTCAATAAACTATTTACTTAATTGGCTAATATAAGAGTAATTTTGACAACTTTTTAAGATAACTTGAAAATTACTTTTGTGGTATATTGTAAATTGTTTTTATGAAACTGACTCTACGTTTATTTATAAAAAAACACTAAATCACGTAGCTAGGCCTTCGTATGGTTTATCATTACAAACTACTTGTAGCGAATTCCTATAGATGGCGTCATTATCGCCAATATGATTGCGTTCGAGACTTCCGCTACCTCTCTTCCCTCCAGATACAGCTTTGCCTGTTGATTTGATGGAAGCAGACTGTGTGTGCGCTGTCACTTTGATAATGTTTGATTTAGCAACTATTTGTTGCTTTGATACGAAGCTTATGTTCAAACAATTCTTCTCCTCCTGTAAATAAACCTTTTTGTTGAGTTTGATGGAGACCTCTTCCTTGTGCAGAGATTTACTTAGATATTAGAAGTCGCAAAATCTGTGACACTACTTGACACGACTTTTAAGCAGGGCCGCCCAGAGACTTTACGGGGCCTGGGGCAAACTTCTGTTGGCGGCCCCAAGAAATATGATTAATCGATTTTTTTTTTTTGGGGGGGGGGCTTTTTTCAGGAGATTATTTTGAATTCTAAAGTACGGTACAAATTTCAGAATTTTCTTTCGGAGGAAATCTAATAAATAAATTTTTTTAAAATTTTTTGGGGCCCCTCCGGCAGTTGGGGGCCTGGGGCAAAGTGCCCCAGTTGTCCCCCCTTGTGGGCGGCCCTGCTTTTAAGTTCTAAATTAATAGAGCGAACAGGCGAACCCTCGGCTGCGTATTCAGATTACTGCGTAGCGATTGATCGGCAGGTTTATTCTCTCCGCATACCTAACGGTTGGGTCGGTTTTATGATTATTGATTATCATTACAAAAACTCGTGTAGTTATTTCAAGGGTCCAACCACGGGTAAGTTTGTGAATAACCTCTTCCTTCCACCCAAGGAATCTAAAAGGGATAGTAAAGGACAGACTACGTAAGAAAGTCATTTAAATGTTTACCAACTTCCCCTGTCATCTCCTGTATTTAGTGGTTAAGAATTCCCGAATTATTTAGCGAGTTTACTCCAAGAATAAATCACCAGAAAGGTAAGAATCATAGGACGGAAGGATATAACCATATTTGAAAATTTGGCATGATGTTACTTCCTTATAATGCTCAGAATTATTAAAATATCTAAAGAATGCGAGGTATGTTAAGTTTCTATAAGGTTATGCGAAGTATGTCCGAGTTATGTTAAGGTTATTAACTTTTGAAAAACTACCAAGGTTTCTCCGTATGGAGCTCAGTTATTTTTTTCTGGGGAATTAATATCCTTTAATATTGACGGTTCTGAAGTTTAGAAATATCTTTATTTTTAGCGCCTATGTATCACATAATTTACTATATGAGTATCAACTCCTTGAAAATGCAAGCTGCCAAAAATAATACAAACTGTAAAAATTTTATATGTTACAGGCGTATTAATATGCAATGAAAATTCTTCAATGAAGGCGATAAAAACCAAGAATTTAAAAAAAAACGGTGTCAATAAATAATGTTATCTTTAAAGTGTTTAGTATGGAGATATATTTTTTACAATAGCGGTTAAGAAAAAAAAAATTGAAAAAAGACTATTTTTTTTCACAGTTCAAATAATTGCATTTTAAATTTAATGCATAAATAAAATCCACAATTTGATCTAGTTGGGGGAAATTCCAAACTCGAATGTGCTCACCAACGATCCATTTCTTTCTGTTTTTGCAAAGAAAATTTACTCTGGAATTAGCTTATTCCGATATTTATTAAGTGCCCGAGTGATATAGACCCTTAAAGTTTTTTAAATGGTGACGGCACTGTGTCTACTCACAAATGAAAGGTTTATGTGGGTTCACTGGGTTATCACATAAATTATAAAAAGGATAATGAACTCTTCTTGTTGGTTTTATATGAGCCAATACACGAATGAAAAACCTTCAAGAATGCAATACTGGCAGTTGTGTGCAATGACGATAGCAGTGCTTTTCAGGGATAAAGCCGCTTTTTCTTCTCAACACACCGTAATAAAGTCGTACAATGTTTTGCTCCCTCATGCTTTTCGAAGATAGCTGTATGAGGTGTTGAATCAAAATTAACCCTCTTCTGGTTTAAATAAATCACCGTTTGAAGAAGAAACAAGAGAATGCAAATGAGCGGCGCTTTTCTACTGGATGGGAATGCCAGTGTATAGTGTACACACGCGACAGTGAGAGCGAAAACGCCACGAGGCGAGGTCGGACGGAGGTGAGCGGCGAACGAAAAGCAATTGAAAAAGGGAAGATCACTTTGCCGTACAGCACCCGAACATTATCAAGCTTACCAAAGGCGTTTTGAAGCTAGCTATCGTTCCAGCGACCTGGAGATAAAGTGAAGACAGAAAGGTTCGTGTGGTGTATGTACAAGCAGTGGCGTGGCTGAATTCTGGCAGGGTTTCCGTAATAAAGCTACCGGGATTAACACGCGCGATAAATAGTTCCCCGTTGCCTGCTAGCAATTGAGTACGGTATTTGTGTAGTCTAATTGTGTTGTAATAAATAGAGTTTAGTGTAGAAAACCTCGTCGGATCTTGTTAATGGCGAGTTCGTTGTTTTAGTATATACGTTACCAAAAATTAAAATAATGATAATAGGGAACTTCACAGCTGTTTGGTTGCTTTATCCAACCGCCATATTAAATGTGAACCGTGCACATAATCCGACTTTCAAAAACGTCTCTATGGAACAGCCTATTTCTCCAAATTACCTCTCACGTTTCCCGCTCTTTGTTCTCTCATTCTTGTGGAAGTGCACCTGCGCACCTAGTGAAGCACCAACCTAACAATCTAGGTGCATGGAAAAACAGCGTCTCCCCGAGTTATCAGCTTAATGAGACCCATTTTACCCCCGTTTTATATTCTTTAACCGTCGTTTATGTGAGAAAAGTACGTATTTCGCAAAGTAACGCAAATACTCTAACTTTATTTAGTTATGTTCGTATCATATTACCATCTTCCATAAATCTTCATATAGAAAAGGGTCGTTATACTTTTTTATGCTACTCTAGGACAGACATGTCATCCCTATGACAACCACAGATACCCCGGTTTAAAGTAATTAATCAAAGAATTACAACTTTTTGCGTTCTATACTCTAAGCACTTAAGCTGCTGTGTACTAACCCTATTGGATTCACTCACCTCCATGTTAGCCTATGGAGAAAATGTGTCCAAGGATTGCCGACTTGGATTCAAAGATTCTGTTTTTTAATTGTACTCCGTCTTAAGGCGCAATTCCACTGAGGCAACACTGACCGACACGAGGCATGCTACTTGTTTCCTAGTGCTGCCTGATCATAGGTATGCGACTAAGTGCCACAAAATTCAATAATGTCGCATGCGGAATTTGTCTCCCCTCTATCGCATGCACTTTGTCGTCTATGCGTGTAGCATGCGACTTAAAACGATTACATTTAGGCAACTATTTTAAGGCAACTTTTCAAGTAGCCCTTTAAAGGTAACTTCAGTTCGGTGCATCATGTCTTTACAAACAGTCGCAGCAGCTGCTTATTTGGTAACCAGCCGGGATTCGCTTAGCTACGCTCAAGCCATCCGTGTAACATATTTATGTACTTCGGGCCCCACAAAAGAAAAAAAAGCCTACAAATGTATTAAATTCAAGTGAATAAATTCCTTTCAATTTTCATTCCCGTCGCTGCCGACAGATGGCAGCACCACTTCACCAGATGATTTGGTTTCTCAGCAGTGAGTGATTTTAGAATGAAAATATCTCTAAAACTATTGAATTAACCGAATAAGTGTACGCAGAAAAAATTATCAGTTTTCGAAGCTCTTTCCAAATATGTAACATTTATGTACTTTCATGAGAAAAAAATTACACCGTTTCCTGTATATTTGTCGGCCATTTTTTTTCGAGGATCGGTGCCCGCCCGGATGAGTTACGGTCACGTGATTTCTCGACTTCCACTTGTCTCTTTATTAGTATAGATAGCTTTGGATCGTAAAAAAATAGAAGAAAGCCACGGTGGTGGAGAAGAGTACTATATGTTGATGGTCAAGAAACTCAGTATAATTTATATAAAAATTTGGTTGCTGACGATGAAGCTTTATTTCGAAATTTTACACGAATGAGTAAAGAAGATTTTGAGTACTTGCTTGAAAAAATCTCACCTGCTATAAAAAATATATGATACCAACTTTCGGGAAGCAATACTACCTCGTGTGAGGTTGTTAGTGACATTGAGATATTTAGCTACGAGTGATAGCTATCCATCACTTATGTATCTGTTTCGGATATCTGAGCCAAGCATTTCTTGAATTATTCCAGAGGTATGCAGAGCTTTGATCGACGTTCTACATGATTTTGTCAGGGTAAGTAAAAATATGAATATATTAAACCATTTTTTTACAATTTTTTTATTTTAAATTTATTAATTTATTAGTATATTAATATATTAATTTAAAATTTTTTCAGATGCCATGCTCTGAAGACGAGTGGAGAAAGATAGCAAGAGATTTCGAACTTTCCTGGAATTATCCGCATTGTGTCGGAGCTAGTGACGGAAAACACGTTGTCATCCAAAACCCCCAAAATGGTGGCAGTATGTTTTTCAACTACAAATGGACTTTAAGCACTGTTTTGATGGCCATTGCTGACGCAAATTATAATTTTATATACTCTAATGTTGGCTGCCAAGGCAGGATATCTGGTGGAGGTGTTTTCAGAGAAACGTCATTTTATAAGAAGTTGGCAAAAGGAAAGCTAAAATTACCTGACCCAGAACCCCTTCCTGGTAGTAGTAAGTTATCGCCTTATGTAATCTTGACGGATGATGCATTCCCTCTACAGGAACACATCATGAAACCCTTTAGCGGCTACCACGACAAAGGCACTTGTCAACGACTATACAATTACTAGAAGGTAACCCGTCATTTTGACGTCATAATACTAATAATGACGTCATAATGGAAAAGTATATGAAAGTTAAAAAATATCCCGAATTATCTAACAATATTGCATTTAATCCACACCTTGTAAAAGCAAACCCTTTCATTATTTTTTATTTATTTAGTTTTCCATGCGATTGGAGTAGTAGACTGCCATCCAACCCGTCATTTTGACGTCATAATACTAATAATGATGTCATAATGGAAAAAAGTGTATGAAAGTTAAAAAATATCCCGAATTATCTAACAATATTGCATTTAATCGACACCTTGGAAAAGCAAACCCTTTCATTATTTTTTATTTATTTAGTTTTTCATGCGATTGGAGTAGTAGACTGCCATCCAGTTTTTTACAGCTCACTACGCGATATGAATACTTGAGCTACTTGATTCATTCACATTCAAGTTTGTGTACTTTCAGAATTCATCGCAAAAGTAAACAGATTTTTAAAAACTGTTAAATATACAGCTAAAAGCATCCATTTTTTTTTAGCTCTGAATGTTTTATAGAAAAATAGGCTGAACAAACGTGATTTGATGGAGAAGATATTAGTTTTTAGGTAAAAAAAATTCTGATCCACATCTGAAATTGAAATTAAGCCTAACCGGCTGTTTGTTTACTGAGGGCTTCAATTGAAAGATGAGTACTGCCCGGAAGTGTTATTCAGAGACAACGGCTATTATATATATAATAGGCATTCACGCGGTCGAAGACTTTTGGGTTGAAATACTTTTGGGTTGCTAGCAAGTGTGTTTCGTGTATTTAGAAAACCACTAATGATTAATTTGGAAAACGCTGAAATTGTCACAAATACATGCATTCATCTTCATAACTTTTTGAGAAGGAGTAAAACATCGCGATCACTACACTGTCCTCAAGGAACTTTAGATATCGAAACGCAAGATGGAAATATTATTCCTGGATCACGGAGGGCGGATCACGGAGTTGTCCAAGGCGATACTGGTCTGCAGGATTTGCCACATAGAGCACGAAAGTCAACTTTTGAAGCTAAAGAAGTGAGAAATGAATTTTTCTAGATATTTTCAATCAGATGAAGGACGTGTGCCTTGGCAGGACCATTACGTTTAACTTTTATATGTAATATTTAAATAAATATTTCAATATACTAATAGTAATATAATATATAATTTGTATGTACTTATTTTTATAAAAACTCACCTAATTTTGTATAAAAATTATACAAAAGGTTAAAAACTTAAAGATTAACTTGAAGTTGGAAATTTTTAATGAGCAGAGAACCAGCAATGCTATCTGCAAGTGAATAGCATCAACATAAACCCAAGAATTCGCTACTAGGAGCTAAATTTGGAATAATTAAATCTTGAAAATTTAAAGCTCAGCATCCTACAGTAGATATGTTTTACCTGTAGTGTGAATGAAGACTGTTTGGATTATTTTTTCCATAAAAATTAAGTCTTACCACTCAAATTGCAATTTAATCATGTTTTACTCTTTTAATATGAAGAAAATAAAATTATACTTCATACAAGAATGGGAATATCAATCACATATAGAAGGGCTGTCATTTAAAAAAAAAACTTTAGTAGTTGGGCAAACCATAATATACTAATTCCACCTTTACAAAATTATCTGATATTTATCTTTTCTGTTTTATCCTATATATAATAGCCGTTGTCTCTGTATGACACTTCCGGGCTGTACTCATCTTTCAATTGAAGCCCTCAGTAAACAAACCGCCGGTTATGCTTAATTTCAATTTCAGATGTGGATCAGAATTTTTTCTTACCTAAAAACAAATATCTTCTCCATCAAATCACGCTTGTTCAGCCTATTTTTCTATAAAACATTCAGAACTAAAAAAAAAATTGGATGTTTTTAGCTGTATATTTAATAGTTTTTAAAAATCTGTTTACTTTTGCGATGAATTCTGAAAGTAAACAAACTTGAATGTGAATGAATCGCGTAGTGAACTGTAAAAAAATGGATGGCAGTCTACTACTCCAGTCGCATGAAAAACTAAATAAATAAAAAATAATGAGAGGGTTTGCTTTTACATGATGTGGATTAAATGAATATTGTTAGATAATTCGGGATATTTTTTAACTTTCATATACTTCTCCATTATAACGTCATTATTAGTATTATGACGTCAAAATGACGGGTTGGATAGCAGTCTACTACAATCGCATGAAAAACTAAATAAATAAAAAATAATGAGAGGGTTTGCTTTTACAAGGTGTGGATTAAATGTAATATTTTAGATAATTTGGGATATTTTTTAACTTTCATATACTTTTTCCATTATGACGTCAAAATGACGGGTTACCTATTTAAAATAATAATTCACTTACCTTAACAGATTTCTTAAGTAGACGTTAAAACAAAACAGCAGAAAAATATGAATATATTAAACCATTTTTTTTATTTTTTTATCATACAAATACTTATACAAGATGTATATTATTACCAGATTTTAAGTCACTTTGTCAGAATTACCAATTAGGTATTCAGAGAGTACTGGAAAGACCAAAATATTTTCTGAGTGCTCGGATGTTTCTACAGATTGAGAAAACGTCGATGAGGATGCCTCAGAGGGTATAACAGTGTAACCAGAGTTGCTGTGAAGAGGTGTATTCGAGGGTGTACTATTATGAGTAGGCATATTCTCTGTTGCAGAAGATAGAACAGTGCCACAAGTATTCATTTCTCAGCTGTAAAGAGGTGCACTGGCCCGACTAGTATCATCATATTTTCCCATAGCTGCTTCAAATAATGTAGTATTTATTATGTGTTTAACCATTGTTCGTGCTCTAGAGCTTAAATTTCGCAGCTCATTAGCAACATGTTCTCCATATGTTGAGCAATCATCTCTTTGACACGCATTTTTTAAAATAGTATATGCCTCCGCTTCGCGATCCGAAGGAGATAAACCCTTCCGTATCTTTTTGGGGGCTATATATATTTCACTTTTCTCTTCACAGCCATTTCTGTCGCGTTTATTACTCCCTCCATGTAGCTTTCCAGACTCATTGACTTCCACTTGATATTGACTGTCTTGGCTGCTTTCTTGTTCTTCCTCCTGCAATTACAAAATGCAATTACTAGATAAATATATTAATTTTAAATTTCCTGGAATTATCCGAATGGAATTTCCTGGAATTATCCGCCTATTATTGCTTAATATATTTATACATAGTATATTTATACATATATATATAGCATAATATATAATATATGTACATTAATTTGAAATACACGTGCAAAAATTTTTTGCACATGAGTAATTTGTAAGATTTTGTAATCTGATTTTCTTTAGTTTATGTATTTTATTTTTGCTTAATATATTTATACATAGCATATTTATACATATATATATAGCATAATATATAATACAGAGGCTGTTCACACATTTTTTAGACGATGTATATTGTATTCACAAAACTAAATTACATAAAATTCTTGTGTTTTAAATGTTCTATTTGACATCCCTTATTCTGTACTATCTTTCGACACCGCAATTTCCAGGATAATAATGCCTTTTGAAGTGTCAGAAGAGGTATTCTATCCTATTCCTCATGAACAGCTTTACAGAGTCCTGTAAGGGTTTTGGGACGACGTTTGGATAGTGCAGTTTTTAAAAGTCCGAAAGCACAAAAATCCATAGGTGATACATCGGGAGATTTAGTAGGAATATCAATGAAGGGTATGGCCTTGATACCAGTTTTTTGTTTCATTTCTTTTAGGAAATTTACAGTGGATTTTTATGTGTGACTGCTAGCTTTGTCCTGATGGAGTCTCACAGATTGATGGCAGTGTGGGTAAAGCGATGGTATTTCATTCAGAAAAATTGGCGATAAAAAATGTTCCTGATAGTATTTGGAGTTAATGTTAACATTTTTTTCCACCCTCTTTATTTTTAACTTGCCATTATAAGAAAAACCAGCAACAATCATGAATCCCTTAGAAAAACTTTCTTTCGATTCTTTGAACCATGTACTTAAATTTTTTTTCTCCCCTTTTATGATAATAAATGGCTCTTTTTTTGTTGCAATCATTTAAATACACCCTTGATTCATCTATTGTGACAATTGTTTTCCATTTTTCTTTGGATAAGTGTTTCTCATATAGAATTCTGCAGCGTGTCCTGCGTTCAGCGATATGATTTGGAAGAAGACGATGCACATTGCGTTTTTTCGCTTTCTTAAGATTTAAATCAACGTTTGTCATTTTGTTTACAGCCATTTTAATGATTTTGCAGCTGTCCATTGACTAGGGGGATTTTCTCATAACATTAAACAACGTACCTTTGCAATAATCGAAGATGTCCGTTTTTTCCTTGGATACTTGTTTGGAATTTTTGTCCCACTTGTGGCTCCAATTTGACGCTTTTTTCCTTTCTTGTTGACGATATTACCTATCGACGCTTTAGATATCACAAAACATGACTCTCATATTGTTTTTGGATAACGGAGTATGCATATTTCTCTTCGGAAAGAGCATAAATGTAGCCTTCGAACCACTGCTTTGTTAAAAACGCCATTTTGAATAAAAACAAAACTTTCAAGCCGCAGACGATAATTTTGACTTTTAAAAACATAGTACAATTGCAATTATTTCTTTTGCAGCAAACGATTTTTTATTACAGCTTACCAAAATCGTCTAAAAAATGTGCGAACAGCCTCTGTATATGTACATTAAATTGAAATACATGTGCAAAAATTTTTTGCACGTGAGTGATTTGTATGATTTTTTAATCTGATTTTCTTTAGTTTATATATTTTATTTTTGCTTAATATACATAGCATATTTATACATATATATAGCATAATATATAATATATGTACATTAAATTGAAATACACATGCAAAAATTTTTTGCACGTGAGTAATTTGTATGATTTTTTAATCTGATTTTCTTTAGTTTATATATTTTATTTTTGCTTAATATATTTATACATAGCATAATACATGAATATATAATATATTTATATTAAAGTGAAATAGATTTATTTATTTTTAATTATAACATCGGATTGCAAAACAGCTAATACTCTGTAAAAATTTCTAATATTTTAACAAGGTTATGAACCCTTTATTTATGGGAATTGTTCAGTTATTTACCGTCAGGTTTTGACGAGTACTATCTAGTATACTAATAGTAATAAAATATATAATTTGTATGAACTTATTTTTATAAAAACTCACCTCAAAGTCCTCGTCATCACTGACAGCAGTTGACAGTGTTGATTTAGTTACATCGACGTCCACTAAAAAACTTAAAAGATCCAATGCAAACCATTTCTTTTTTTTGCTGGGAGATGAGCCACTCTTTTTTGATTGCAGTTTTTTTCGCTCGCGATGAAATGCTGTACGCAAATTCTTAATTTTCTTTTTCACCTCAACCACCGTACAATTGTTTTTACTAGCTAACTGCTTTAATTTATCATTTTTTAGTCTAATATCTTTATAATCACTAATTTTGGTGTTCCATAATTCGGGTGAATTATGGTAATCTTCAATAAATGACGTGGTTTTTTTCAATATTCCACTCTATGTCGCACGCTACAAGCCGCACTGATCCGCTGACTGTCGGATAACGGCAACACTGTTCAACATGTTGAAAATGGCGAAAGGTGACGCATGCGCACGGGCAACAACAATCAACTTGTAGCATGCGGCAGGGAGACTTTTTTTTGTTGTTGATGTTGCTTCGTGTTCCTTCAGTGGAAAGATTGTGTGTAGCATGCGTCAATGCCGCATGCTACTTGTTGCCTAAAAGTTGCCTCAATGGAATTGCGCCTTTAGAGAAAGAAATTTTACCCCTTGGGGCATTTTTGGGGGGCAAATAATATTTTAAATTTTAATTTAATTCGGGAAAAATCTGGTATAGTGAGTTTTAAACGCTCCTCCATTCCTTTGGAAGACGAAATTTATAAAATGAATCTCGCTGCAAGGGGCAGAAAAGTTCAGGCTATCTGAAAATACCGTTTCTGTTGGATGATCGGCATTTATGTCGTTGTCAATAGTAGACACATAGTTCTCCATAGATTAACATTGAGGTGAACGATACCTGGGAAATACGTAGATATGAAGGAATGAAGTAAATAAAAGCTTTATATTGAAGAAATTCTCAAATCGCTCGTATTCATTTTAAATAAAAAGATGCTGCTTTGATTGCATGCCATAAAAATGTACTTTTGTGATACGAGCGCAGGATGGATTCCTTCCACGGAATATATATATATATATATATATATATATACAGTGGAATCTCGATCTATCATTTTTCAAGGGACCGATTGAAATGAACGATAAATGCGGGAAAACGATAGATGCGGAAACATAACAAAGCAATAGGATCATTGGGACTGGATAAAATGAACGACACATACGGAAAAACGATGGATCCGAAAACGATCGATCGAGATTCCACTGTATATATATATATATATATATATATATATATATATAAAAATAATATATATATATATATATATAAAAATAATATATATATATATATATATATATATATATATATTAGCTGAAAACCCGCACTTCGCTACGGAGTATATTCAAATTCGTACAATGGTCAATGTATGCAGTTGATGCCAAAAAAATAAATATATACATTTATAATAAATACGACGATCAATGAATATAAGTAATGTAAAATATATATATATATATATATATATATATATATATATATATATATATTTATTCATTTATGAGAAAATCGTAAGGGATATTTTTAAAGACAAAATAATGTAGATGAAAATATTCAAATTAAATCTAATAGGACATACTAAAGAACATAGTACAGTTAATATAGTACAGTTTAAGGAACATATCTTTTACTGTATTTTAATATTTTTTTGGATAATGTCCAATCGTCTGCTGCATTAGAAAGAAAAAAAATTTTTTTTTGTCTATTTCGTTGTTATCACGTGACGATAAATTTATTTAAAGTACCAGAAAAAGAAATCACGTGATCGGCATTTAATAAATTAAATTCTAAAAATTAATCTTTAAAAATTCACCAAAATTCAGAAAATGGAGGTAAAGATTCGAAAAAGATCTCATTTTAAATTAATTTTTATTATCTTTCTTGTGATATAAACTTTATAACCCTCAAATTATTGTTTTAAATGCAAACTTTAAAAAGTCACTAAAACAGCATAAAAATTTAATTTTTAAAAAAATCTAAGAAGAATTTTTCAAAAATCTTTCTTATTGCATCCCTACACCGTAAGAAGAATCGCCCTGCAATATTTCAGCCATTTAGGTCCAGCGGTTTGATCTCTGCGTTGTATGTCAGTCAATGAGTCAGTCAGTTACGGAACTGTTTTATATATATAGATATAAATATATACATATTCGAACGCGGAGGCACTTGTCGCTAGACATTTGCCTATATTGCGCTAGACATTTGCGCTAGACATTTGCCTATAAGTACACCTCGAGACTGCTGGCCATTCATTTACGGGGGCATTGTATAGGTGGCTAGCACTATCTCCTAGAGGCCGGTCCTGTAATTTAGAACTGAGTCAAGTGACGAGACCGGTACACCTGACCCCGCACCTCCAGAGGTAAATTTGAGAACTTGGAGGACATTGCAGCCACGGCAGATTTTTCGTGCACCATTAGTGTACACGGCGGGGGATTTGTCAACGACGGTCATCGACCCAGAGTCGTCCTGATCACTGGCTCGCTACCTTTTGTAAGGTATACACAAGATTTGATTCACAAGAATCGAACTTTTGAGTGAATGAATTAAAGAAGCTGCTTGAGATATGCTAATTTCAATATACGCGCTTAGTATAAATACCATGCAGCTTGATTAATAAAAAAGGTTGAAGGAAGGTTTTGAAAAAAGGTTGTTAAAGTTGATAGATAAGCGAGTTGAGGGAGCTACGATGTAAGCAGCTCCAGGTGTTATCATGCGCTAGTGCTTAGGGGGCCCAAAGTTTAAGTGGCAGTACTGCTGGTTTGACTCTCTGCTGGTTTGTGAGTATTGAAATGTGTATTTTTATTGAATGTTAATATATATATTCCGTACAAGTAGTACGTATGCTTATTGCTGTAAAAGCAAATTCTATATGTGCAACGAATTCAATAAACATTGTTTCATGTATAAACTGTGTTTGTATCAAATTCATTGAGAGTGCCACTTCAAATTATATACACCCAAATCTGGGTAGAAGTGAACTATTCACTCTATACTTTGCCAACCGGGCCACCACGCCAATGGAAGATATATAACAGGAGACATGCTGCTTTCACGAAAGAGGCCGGACCCAAGATTACGTAGCACATACAGCTCATCAAACAAACTTACATCGATATTTGAATTCAAATATCCCTTGTGCTAACAAAAGCAGTCGGTTTTAGAATTAATTTCCTGCTATTTATTTAAAATTCATTTTACGTTATTCAAAACATCGACGATTTTCATAACTCTTTATTCACAATTTGCCGCACTTGCTTTAGAAAGATCAAATAAATGTTTCTTTTCAGTGCTTCGTTTAATAACGACGAACGATACATCTCTTTTAAGCCACGACAAAACCTTTTTGTAGTAGAAACATAACTACATTCCTGTTCAAGGAGGTCATGCACAAAAAGAAAAAATCCGTCAGCAAGAGGGGGAAAAAAATAAACATTTCTTATAGAAGAAAGCGCATTTAATCCTTTTCCAACATCATACATTCCCGATTCTAAATTTATTTTCGGAAAAAAGTCAAACATCCCTTTTTTTTTTTACAAAATAAAACTCACCGCCAGTCATAATTCAGGCGAATACTTTAAGGACAGTGTCACTCCACTTCACCTCTGGCCCATTCAATCATAAATTAGGCTTAGCATGGGGGAAACGACTCTATTAAATTTGCGACAAGTTAAAATCCATAGCGCTACAGGATATCCTACAATCCCGCGAAAAAACTGCTTAAAAGTCTGAGCGTATCCTGTTTTTGCTGCGTTAAATTCGAATTTATGGCGCTCTCTTGAAGTGCTCCGTTGAAAAGGCTGGACTCATATTCCCGGAGAGTTGCTGTAAATAATAATTTGAAAGAGAGCGGGGATAAATTATTTTAATGAACCCGAAGTGTCTCTGGAACAGACAGCCTTTTTTGTTTAGCTTTCGGTTAAAAAATAAAGGCTCACACTGTCTTCAAGGTGAAACACATTCTCGGAACTTTGGTATTTCATATATTGTGAATTACAAGCTGAGAATGGCTAATCTGCGAGGCGTGAACGGGAAATGGCTTGCGTGGACGGATTTTTCCAGAAATTGGAAAAGGAGAAAGGTGGCGTGAAAGTGTGGGGACAAAAATACTATATCTATATATGTACGTATATATATATATATATATATATATATATATATATATATATATATATATATATATATATATATATATATATATATATATATATGTATGTATGTATCTATGTATGTATGTATATATGCTGGCTCTTTAAGCCAGCAAAAGGCTTTCGGAGATCTTGTTAAAAGCTGCAAGCCCTTTCAAGATGTGAAGGGGAATAAGAGATAAGAAAGAGTCAGCATAAGAAAAGGCCTTTTACATAAGTTTAAAAGATTGTTAGAAAAGGGAAACGTACGCAATAAAAATATATTTATGGTAAAGAGGGGAAAACGTTGCAGAATAGCGCGGTGTCCTTTGACTTAGTAACCGATGAATTACCCCCATAAGAAGGCCCAGTAGTAAGCTAGAATCGCGGCTAGTTAAAAGACCCCCCATGATAAAAGAGTTGCGTTGGACGAGGGTCAGTCGAAAAAGCCCCTTTAGAATAAGGAATAAGAATTGAAAGGATTGTAGTGAAATTTACGCAACAATAGCAGTATTGTCGGATCATGGTCAGGAAAAGATGTTATAAAACTGACCAGGTGTTAGAAAATAAAATATAAGAAAATGTAGAAAGGAGCAGGGGAAAAATGTGAAAGAATATGAAAATGTTTAGTATAGGTCCAATGAGAAGTGTGATTTTAATAAAAGAGAAATATTAGGGCCACTAGAAAAGGGTTTTAAGACGTAGGTGGAGTTTATATGGAGAAGAAAATACTGTGATTGGAAGGTGAAAACATGTATGCAAAAAGTTGAGATAAATATTAAGGGGTAGAAATGATACAGAGTTGGAGAGAAAAAGTTTTCAGAGAGATAGAGACAGAGTGTGCAGAGGATTAGAGGTGTGCAGAGGGCGAATAGCCTGCGGGCTGGCCCTGTGGTGGACTCTCGAGTCCACCCTGCACCTTTACCTACAACCATGAGCGATCCGTAGCAACGTCGATTTGGGGTAAGTCAGTCTCTACATTTCTGTTGCCTGTTGACAGTACTATTTTAAGATTTAAATTTAAATTAAAATCCCGTAAATGATACATACCTTGTTTTATCCGGTGAGGACCCAATTTGTTATTTGAAAGAATATTATTTGATAGTGTAGTTATTTGAATGTAGTTATTTGAATGATTTTAATACTGTAATTTAATTGTTTATTTGTGTAATAAATTTTCGTTGTTAATTTTGTAAATATTGGTCCTCATCATTTATATAAAAACATTTAAGTTGTGTCTATCTTCTCTACAGTGTTTACATGCTGGGGTTAAAACGAACCTGGGTAATTAAGTAATGGGTAATAACTAATAAGTAAGCAAAACCTGTAATACTTTAACTTTAATATTTAATATCTTTAAACGGCATAAACCCATATAAACCGCCCCAGCATATATATATATATATATATATGTATGTATGTATGTATGTATGTATGTATGTATGTATATATATATATATATATATATATATATATATATATATATATATATATATATATATATATATATATATATATATATATATATTTACAAATATGTATGTGAAAATTTAAAATTATAAATATTCATTATCCACAATATGAAAAAAATTACCAATTCTACCGACTAGACATTGCGGTATATCAAATCAGCGTCAATGTGGCTAAAGTTTTACTGCAAGTGTGTAATAAATAATTCCTTTATTTTCTACGTAGAGGTAGACTAACATAGACCGACTTGGGGCTTCAAATAATAACACAACAGTATCGCAACTTGCGGTACTAAGAAACTGAACTTTAATGTCGTAATGAATCCTTTCAGGCAGAATATACGTTCACTAACAATACCCGTAACCATCGGGCTCTGAAATAATTAGCGAAATCGTGCAGCCACCTAGGCTAAATACTAATACGTGCTCTATCAGTTAAATACCGCTATCACCTTCAATCTAAGTTTTCTCGACTCTTTCGTATCTCTACTAATAGCGAACGCACTACCGTACAAATCTCCACTCCCTTCTTGGGCCCTTGCCAACTCAGCGTGTGTCACTTAAATAGACCAGACACCTGCTCCGAACTCACTTCGACTGGCCTGCACTGCGCAGCTACCAGAAATTTGCATCTGAGCAACACGCGAACCCTACAAAGCTAAGAATATGAGAATTTTGAAATGGATATTGATACAGACGGATTAAATAAAAGAACTGAGCTCTATAAATTCTAGACCAACAGAATTAAGAGAGTCACAAAAGTTTAAAGTTACCAAATAGTCATCGCATTAAAAAGTAATTTCCGTTGTAAAGCAATGACATGCTGATGATTTCGGTTCATAAACTTTGATAAAACGCACAAAAATAATTCAATTTATGAAATCAATTTTTTTACCCTATAACTATTGACAATAAAGATATATCTGTATTTGGCTACCTTTAAACCAGTCAGTTGTTCAAGATTTTGAAATACAGTCACAAGATTTAAATAAAATTACAAATTTATTTTAGTAAAATTTATTCTGAGCATGTATTTGAAGTTATCCCAACGAATGAAAATGGGCGAGTGACAAAATCCCTTGGCTGTTGTGGAATCTAATCGCTGATATTTCAAATTTTATTCCCAGGTAAAACTCTAACGATGCCATGTTTATGCTAAGTACGGGTACTTGAGTACTTTAAACCCGCTAGACTGAAAGTCTTTCGGTGATTTTAACTGTTTATCCATTCAACTGATCAAACGGCTCGCAGAGATGTCTTATGAATTTCTGGCATATATCATTTATATAAACTATATTGCTTCCGGGTTGCATTATGTCCCCGAGAGAGAAGTCCTGCCCAGGAAACAACAAAAAATATTCCATACCTTGATATTCCACCCTCGTGCTTTTATATTAAATAAAAATAAATCGAATGAAATAAACTATCAAGAGTAAACAATGTATTTAAGTAATGTATATAAATAATGTGTCAAAGTTTATATAATGCAAAGGCCTTACATAAACTTTACGTAATAACCCACGCTCAAAATTTTATGGATAACCGAGCTCTGGGTAAACGATGCTTTTAAAAAGCTTAACAGGCTGCAAGTCTGGTAAACAGAGATTTCTTGCATGTTATGTAACTTCTGTGTACATAAAACTATTAAAACTTTTTTAAAGCCATGAATAGAACTAAGGCCGTAAAAAGTCTTCTGAAAATGTGAAGACTCTTCAAATGTTAAAAAAAAAAACTATGACCGCATTAAAAATGCAGACGTATTAAGACGTATTTTAAAAGTTATAGCATGAGTAAAAAAAATTTTTAAAATAATATTTGGGTATCGCAAGTAATCTCTAACTCGCTTGTAAATATTTTATGGATGTTTGCTCAAAACCAGCTGTCTCAAAATTTTACTTAGGGTTCGTAGTTTGTGTACTTACGAAAGTACTGACAAAATAATGAATAATATATTAAAATATTATATGATCCGTTCTGAGAAGTAAACAAGGGTGCTTATTTTTTTTTTCAAATCCGCCAACACTATCTGCAGGTCTCCCTCAGTAAAAATAGTGCAAATAACACTGGCGTAATATATTATAAAAGTTCATATTTTATGTTTAAGGAAAAAATAACTATCATGAATATAATGGGATAACATAGATCCAACCATAAATTAGCATTCATGTTTGAGGAGTCGAAATTAATAATTTCAAAAAGTGCAAAATGTAAGGTATAGAATTATTTGGTGCATAAATTCATATACAGGGTGATTCCAAATTCATGGTACAAACTTTAAGGTACAGGACACTGTAACAATCATTTATTGTAGAGGAATGTATGGGCGCATGTGAAACGTTGAGGCACAAATACAGGAAAAAGGCATAAAAGGAAAGAAAAATTGTCTATTGACAGCGTTGTTGACAAGTGCTATGTTTACAATAAGTGTTCAAATTTACGTCCTCCCAAAAGTAATGCTTGCTTGACAACGTCGACGGAGTGATTGGCGTACAGTTTCAAAGATGCCAGGTATTTCACGCACACGTGCAGCAGCAACGGATATTCGAGCGACGAGATCTTCAACAGAGTCAACTGGAGTCGCATAAACGAGACTAAACAGATGTCCCCATAAGAAGTAATCGAGGCTCGACAAATCGGTAGATCGGGGTAGCCAAGGGACTCGTCCAGCAAGCCCAATACATCGCTCTCCAAAAAGTGGCTTTAACAAAAAGGTATTTAACCAGACTCAAATAAAATCTGCCTACTCATTTTCTAGTTAATATTCCTTTATTATATGATCGTCCATTAAACGGACGTCCATACTCAGCTCGGTGGTTCAATACAAAAGAAACAATTTTATACTGAAGAATATTAAAGACAAAACATTTTGAATTCACATAGGACACTGGACGACTAACGCCCTCTACATATGAAAAATACAACTAATTTCCGTTACAGTGGCATCCAGTTAAGTGCGCACAACAGTGCTGAAATGGGCTAGCACCCCATCGTGCTGAAACCCCAGTCAGTCCGGCATTCGTCTATGACGAAAGTGTTCCTGATGCATTAGCGCCCTTTACAAGTACGCTCTTTCCCGCGTGAAACCAATATCCCTCGTGATTGAGTGCACGTGTGAAGGTGTCGGAGAGGAAGAGAAATCTGCTTTTGAGTGTACTGCAAGCTTTCCCGCGTGCAATCCCGTACGCTCCAAGCACTCTAGAAAGAGCGTACGTGTAAAGGGCGCTATTCATAGCGTAACTCTGCCATTACCATTTGCACGGCCGTACATGAGATGCATGTCTGTTTCTTCGGCATACGTAAAAGTCTCCCATCACGAACGACAGCACAATTGATAATGGCGTGTTCCCACACATGCATGATGTTGATGGGTTGCAAGCCACCTGCTTCTCTCTACCAGCAACGGAACCGACCAATCCCTCCATTTTTCATTAATTCCATACCTCTTTCCCGTGTTTGTGCCTCGACGCGTCATTTGCACTCATACATTCAATAAATGATTGTTACAATGGGCTGTAACAAACCTTAATGTTTGTACCATGAATTTAAAATCGCCCTGTATACTGCAGAATCTTGATAAATACGCAAAAAATGGATGATTATAAAAAATTATGACGATTTATAGGATTAGGACTACGATCTTATTTCACGATTCTATCTTAATTTAGTTTAGAATTATAACGTTTGTAAGAAGACTAACAAAAGGACCATTTGAAAAAAAAATTATTTTCTTAAGTTAAAACTTTCAAACTGTAAACGATTCACGGACACTATACAGAAGTCAAATTCCATTTGTCGTGTTTTTTCAGTAATATCTTAAAGAAGCATGCATCCGAACATTATTTATTTGATTATGTTAAACTCTGTAGGATACACACACAAAAGACGAATGAAATAAAATGTCAAGACAAATTACTCTTTTTTTTTCTGTCGCATTTGAATTGGATCAAAGCAAAGTGATAAAAATTCAGCCAGATAAGTTCCTAACATAAGTTCCCTATATAAGTTCCACAAAGTTTCTTATTATAACATCTCAATCGTCCACCAAAATAGATTTTGCAACTTAAAATTTATTTATGATTCTCTGTGGCCTCACAATGTGTTCTATATCGTTTTTGTGCTGATGGCAATGAGAGAACAGACTTTTCAGCAAAGGAACATACTGATGTTCTCCAAAAGTCTAATTTCATTATTAACTTTTCATTCAGCCGAACTTCTCATAAAATCAGGGTTTAAGAAAAGGCATACTTCTGACATGGTTAGTCAAGCCAAGGGAATGTCTTTGGAGCAGGGGTCGGCAACCTTTTTTACTAGGATAAGAGGAGGAGGGGGGTTAATATTTAAGGGGAAAAGGGGCCTTCAACCGGGAATTTTTTTATTTTACATTTTTCACACTACAAACAATAGGATAATAATGTGTATTATTTTTAACTACAATTGAACACCCTTAGAAATTAAAATAAGGATTTTTTAGCAGAATAATGCCTGTTTTTCAAAAACAATTTCAAAATTCTAGCATTTTTCAAAATACTCCATGTGCATTACAAATCATTTAAAAACCTTAAATTTTTTAATATAAGTTTACCGCACATATATAAACATAACTGTGCAATAATTTTTTTTTGTATGAATCAAAAGCCATAAATAATCATTTTGTTAATTTGCTTGTTGTTTTTTATGTTTTTGCTTTATTTCATGGTCTATAAACATGAAAATATTTTTGGTTTCAAATAATAATGCACAGGTTTGTGGAAAACACTTAAATTAACAATCCTGAGAAATTTGGAAGAAATCAGAACAAAAGTAATGCGCATGGAACATTTTGAAAAATACCATTTTTGAAGAATTTTTTGAAAAAGATGTCTTATTCTTCTACAAAAAACTTATTTTTGAATTCTAAGTGTCTTCATTGTAGTAGAAAATAATATTAATTATAACCATTTTGTATATCAGAGTGAAATATTGAAAGTTTTTTAAAAACTAGGTTGGAGGTCCGTTGTCCCCTTAAACATGAAAATATTAATGTGACATAATTTTTTTATACATAAATTAAAATTTCAATTTAAACAAAATAATCTTAAAATTGATAATTAGTGCAATATTTGACATTGCAAATCCGCGACCAACTCGCTGTAATGTGGCCCTTAAGTAGAATTCCCAGTTCTCAGGCAATGGTCCAAATGAGTGTCAGTGAGGCTTGATCGGTTCTTTTAAGAATTTCGTATTAAAAAGCAAATATTCACAAGTATTTGTCGACGCGCAAAGAGATTTCAATTTCAGAGCACATTGTCTCAACAATGGGAAGCCATTTCCATTCACTAAATTCCAGAATTTTCCTTCGTTATGATTTAATTTTCATTCAATGTCATTTCTTATATTTATTATTTCGAATTCGCAGTCCTCCGTATTGGAAATTACAAAATATGTTGCGATTCTATGAGTCACATCGTCCTCTGTATGAGAGAAAGGATTAATAAAAAACGTCAAGAATGCCTCCAATTCGTACAATTCATCAAGTCTGGTATTAAATTCTTCCAATAAGGAATCAAAATGTTTGGCAAACTGATAATTGGTAGAATTTTCATCGTAATAATTTTCTATCACCCTTTTTAAATTTGGAAAATGTGATAAATTATCTTTCTCCGTATGCTTTCTGCAGACCACCAATTTAGGTTTAAATGCATTTGTCGTACTTGTCATAGAAGCAATATGATGATTTCTACCCTGTAGTTTCATATTTAGTTCCTTCAATTTTACAGTTACATCAGTTAGAAAGCCTAGCTCAATTAACCAAGGTTTTTTTTTATAATTCTAAACAAATTTTATTCCTGGATAATAAAATTCTTTCACCTGTGGTAATAAATTTATAAACCGCTCAAATACCTTTCCTCTATTGATCTCTCTCAATCAAATATCTAAAATCAAACAATCCAAATTATCTAAAATCAAATTTCTAATCCCAAATACCTAAAATTTAGATATTTGAACGGCGGGCACTTTAACATTGGGGCACCTTGGTGCGGACCCTTGCTTTGGAGTATCTCTTTGATTCAAAATCTATAATACCAACCTATGATTCCAAGGTTTCCTCGTAGTTCAGCTCACGCACTTTTGTTTTTTTAAGTGGACACGGTCGTTTCAGTGCCCATTAGTTACGTGTTGGACTCGAGAACTCTCCAAGTTCAGAGAACTATCGTTCTCTTTGGAATTCCGGACGGTCTATGAACTGGAGTCAAATTGTGTTTGTGTCTTAACCCTTTGAGGGGCGCCGTTTGCGCAGTGCAAACGCCTAAATCTAGTCTTTTTTTCACTTGAATTCAATGTATTCCAGTTAAATAAGCAGAAAAATAATTAGTACAGCCATCTGTTATCAGTTTAAAGAAGTAAAAACGTTTCTCAATCTTTAATTGGAAAATGTTTCAAGATTTTTTTAGGTTAAAAAAACAGGATCAAAATCTGCACCTCGCAAACGGTGGAGGTTTTTGTCCCTGAAAGGGTCAAACATCTTAATTTTACTTTGAAAATCTAAATCTAGTGTGAAAAACTTAGTTTTGAGTCGGTCGCAGCATCAGTTTTAGTTGGCCTTTTTTAAAACTATATGTTTTATCTAGCTCCTATACAAGTTTTCCTAAACTCTGTGATGCACGAGTGGTTGAGGTATTTAACTATACCAAGCATACTGGGTTCGTCCCTATCAACTCCATAAATACCGATAGTCAATATATGCCTATATCTGCGAAAGCAGTGAAAATGACGCGGGTTTTAAATAATATTCTTAATTTAAAATATTATATATTTTTTCAATTTCATAGATTAGTAATTTACTGAATACTAGTAATAATAAGCAAAAAAAGGGTTATATAATATATTTTCTAGTTATATTTTCTCAACCGTAAATTAAGAATGTCCTCTGCTTCATCGATAGTTTCTGAAAGGACTTGTATTTATCTTCACGCTCAAATAGATCACTTTCATCGACTAATAGCTCATCTTTACTGTCAAAAAGTCCACCTGCATCGATTTCCCTCGAGCATTCTTCATTTACGTTGTTTATTTATCCTTATAGCTTAGGTTTATTTTTTGTGTGTGTGTTTTAACAAGCAAATTCTAAGGATAGAATAAAAAGCGAAAAATGAATTTTGAAACTAACGACTAAAATATACTTCTTTAGTGTTTACCCTTTATAACTTAAAAAAAAGCAGCTTTTATTTTGAAATTTTCGAAAAAAAAAAGTCATTCTTCTTTCAAACCTAATGAAAACCTCTATTTTTACGTAGCTTTGTGTAAGCATTTTTTTGTTAGCTGTTTTGTAGGTAATAATTTTTTCCCTTTTTTTCTGAACACCAACTTTTTGTGGCTGGTAGGCACTTCGGATTTTTTTTTTTAAGCACGGTCACAAGAACGTTGTTTCCTTTTAATTGTGCACACCCGGCGTCATAAAACTAGCCAAATCACTAAAATATTTAAAATTTACTACCCGAAAGACCTCGCACAAGAGATTCCTGGAATCACTTGTTAACATCTCTACACGTTTTATGTTTACTTAATGCGCCATGAGCATTCTATCCCGCCAGCATGGGGCTCATGATTGCCGGCGCACGTAACTAACATAAAACAAGATCTAGAGGTTTACTATGTCTCCGGGGATGTAATCCAAAGGCTCCTTCGGCATAACTTACCGAGCCAATGTATATAACACAGCGGGTGATGTTATTGTGTAAAAGCAATGGAACAAGTTTGTCAAAATCGTGACCGTAGCCACCAACGTATTGGAGGAAGACTGGGTTGTTATGAATTTTAAGACGTTGTGAATTCCCTTTCATTGCGATCTGAAGTACTAATGGAAGTCTACAAGCCCGTCGACGACAGCTAAATAAAAACAGTCTGATAGTTACGAAACGTTTCTTTACCTCCATTCTGTAATAGAAATGTTTAACAGAAGAAAAAAAAACTTTTGCTAATATATGATCCCTAACTTTTGAGAAATAAATCATTCTAATTAAATGTTCTAATTTATTTACTGATCCGAAAGTTAAAAAGAATTATCTAACACCAGTTAATTAGATTTAACGTTTGTAATTATGGGTAGTATAATTATTTAAAATAAGAGACGATTATGCTATGATTGAAAGACAATCAATATAACACTTTAGTATTTAGGAAAAGCTATAAATTTAAGATATTATGTATTACATTTAATTGTATGGTATGAAATTATAATATTGTATTAGAATATATTGACGGCAGAGGCTAATTAAACCCTGATAGTGCAATATATAACTATTTTCATTCAAATAAAAATTAGGAAAAGGTATTGATTAGATATTATATCTGTGGAGTTATGCAGATGTTAATATGTCATTTTTTCCTGTTTTCGGTAAATTAAAAATGCAATTTTTGTTGTGAAATATAAAATCGCTCAATTAAGTTTTCAATCTAAATATTCTTTAGTTAATACTCATATTCAACCTCAAGCATATGGCTGGTCTTCAATGAAAATTTTCATTTAGGGACTAAATTATTCCATTAGGGACCAAGTATTACCTCTTTTATACATAACAACATTGCCAATGCGAATAACTTAGTATTGTTTCACAATTCCACTATCAGCTTTTGCCACATTAAAGAACCAATTTTAAGCATGTCAACTTAAAACATAAAATTGAATTTTTCGGACGTATTAACATCTGCCATAACGCCACAGATATAAATCACACGTAGATGCTCATGAATATACATGCATGTAAAATAAGTTATTTTAATAATATTGATTAGTATATCTGCGGGCAAAGGATCAATAAATATATGGTCAGTATCCAATCCAGAATAAACTGTTATATTTATGTATATCCGAGAGCTATAATTGTCACGCTACATTGAATATTTAAGCATATCTTAACCTTTGCATTCAATATTATTTCTCTTACTTACAGATGCTTTAGAGGCGTTGTATCTCATTGACTTATCGTTGGGGTGTTCTCCATTTAATTGACAAGATCTATAATTAAAAAAATGTAGATTTACTATCCTAGATACACAAGTGTTGATAAATGTAGTATGTGGTAATATGGGTGTTATAAAGTTTTGCTTCTTGATAATTAATTATAACTAAACTCGTAAGCACTCCTATATCTTTTCACCTTTTCAGCTTTTGTCAGTACTGAAGACTTGTGGCTACAGATGCAGTAGACAGTTTTAATTGACCTCCTCATTGTTACCTTTTTTAAAAGTTTTCTATATTATCATTTTCCAACAATTTTCTCGGGTGGCATTGTGCGCCAAATTTTGAGAGTATGTTTATTTTTAATATTTGTCTTATTAAAACTGCACATCAATGTTACAATAGTTTTCTAAGTCAACTGTCTTTTATAAAATTCCTTATATTAGTATTCATTATATACGAGTGATTATATTAGAAAAATATGACTGTTATTCCATTTTAGATTAACAACGAAGTAGGGGCTGTTATGTACACGATATTGTTAATTACAGATGATTTATATACCAATCATCTTATTGATATATGGTCTGTATTTATGCGTTACGAAAACACTGACATATTGAGCACATTTTTACTTATAAATACGTATATTAGTTTCTGAACTACTGTACTCTGAATTCGAAATCCCGTTTGACCGATATAGGGCTGCGTAATTCGTATTATAACAAATTCACAGTGCAGAGTATTTAAAAAATATCCTAATCGCTGTAATATCAGCATGTTGTTTTATCGTCAACTAGCGGCCCGTCCCGACTTTGTCCGGATTGACCAAAATATTATACCAATAAATTTCCAGTTGATAGACAATAAATTGTAAATCTTTTTTTACCTTAATAATAACCTAAATAATGCCTTAAATTAATTTTATGTTAGTTAATAATTAAAATAAATTTTTTAAAAGAAAAAGGCGTGCCGGAGAACGGCTAGGTTCGAACCGCTAGCGTCAGAGCAGAAGCCCACCGCGATAGCACCACGATAAGGATCGTTGAAATCTTCGGAACAAAAAGCGGTAGAAGACAATAGCGGAAACAATGGAGATTGTTAGGATTAAGCCCCTAACTTTATTTCTACTGATCAGATATACATAATATATAGCCTATGTCCATCTGGAATAATGTACCTTTCAAACAGTGAAAGAATTTTTCAAATAGGTACAGTGGTTCAGTGGTAGAGTGGTTACCCTCCACGTACAAAATCGCTCTCTCTTTATATATAAGTATAGATATACATAGATATCACCACGCTAAGGATCGTTGAAGACTTCGGCACAAAAAGCGGTAGAGGACAGTAGCGGTAACAATGGAGATTGTTAGGATTAAGCTCCTAACTTTATTTCTACTGATTAGATATACATAATATATAGCCTATGTCCATCTGGAATAATGTACCTTTCAAACAGTGAAAGAATTTTTCAAATAGGTGCAGTGGTTCTGAAGATTACCCTCCATGTACAAAATCGCTCTCTCTTTATATATAAGTATAGATTATAACTAAACTTAACTTGTTTATTTGAAGTATGATTGAACGAAATACATGAATAATGGTGTTAGACTCTTAATACTTACCTAGTTTTATGTTTCTTCTAGCTGAAAACCTGCGCTTCGCTACGGAGTACATTGAAATTAAATACAACGGTCAATGTATGCAATTAATTCCAAAAAAAAATAAATAAATATATATATATATATATATATATATAATAAATACGACGATCAATGTATACAATTGATGTAAAAAAACAATATTTATAAAAAATCGTAAGGGATATTTTTATAGACAAAATAAAGTCCAATAGTCTGCCGCATTAGCAAGAAAAAAATATTTTTTTGTCTATTTTTTTTTTTTTTTTTTGCACGTGACGATAAATTTATTTAAAGTACCAGAAAAAGAAATCCCGTGATCAGCATTTAATAAATTAAATTCTAAAAATTAATCTTTAAAAATTCACCAAAAATCAGGAAATGGAGGTAAAAATTCGAAAAAAATTTCATTTTGAAGGAATTTTTATCTTTCTCGTGATATAAATTTTATAACCCTCAAGGTATTATTTTAAATGCAAACGTAAAAAAAGTTAAAAAAACAGCTTAAAAATTTAATTTAAAAAATCTAAGAAGAATTTTTGAAAAATCTTTCTTAGTGCACCCCTACACTATTAGAAGAATCGCCATGCAAAATTTCAGCCCTTTAGGTCCAGCGGTTTGGTCTGTGCGTTGTATGTCAGTCAGTCAGTCAGTCAGTGAATGAATGAGTCAGTTACGGAACTGTTTTATATATATAGATAAGGTACAGTCCTTCAAAAAAGAAAATTGTAACTTCTGTCAGAATCCTCAAAGCAATAAAGCTCACTTTATTCGCCCTTGCTGAAGAATGACCTCAGGTTGACAAGCTTTCAAGCTGTCACAGGCGGCGATCTACAGGTGGGAGAAGGGGAGGCCTTTTATTTAGAAATTTCCTCTTTGAAAAAGGCCCCACAATAGAAGTTAAATATGAGATACTGAATGGAGACTGTACGCTACGTATTAGTGGAAGTCCAGGAAAACTTTCCTGGTCATAAAAAAGGCTCTGGAGAAATCAATTTCTTTACACGGGATAAATATTACGGCCCAAATAAAAAACCCATTTTGTTTAAAATTTTGGAAGCTTAAAACTTACTTTTATTATACGCATTCTGGGTAAAAAAAACAACGCACTCATCATCTAATCAATGAATACAGCATGATGTTTAAAAACTGCTGTGTACTGACCCTTTTGGATTCTCTCACCTGAATGTTAACCTATAGAGAAAATGTGTCTACTATTGACAGCTACGTAAATGCCGATCATCCAATAAAAATGGTATTTTCCGATAGCCCGAACTTTTCTGCCCCTTGCAACAGGTTCATTTGATAAATTTCGTCCACCAAAAGAATGGAAGAGTGTTTAAAACATACTAGACCAAATAATTTAAATTTCAAAATATTATTCGCAATTTGATACAAACTGTGTTTGTATCAAATTCAAATAGAGTGCCACTTCAAATTATATACACCCAAGTGTGGGCAGAAGTGAGCTATACTCTACAATATATATATATATATATATATATATATATATATATATATATATATATATATATATATATATACATATATATATATATATACATATACATATATATATATATATATATATATATATATATATATATATATACATATATATATATATATATACATATACATATATATATATATATATATATATATATATATATATATATATATATATATATATATACATATATATATATATATATATATATATATATATATATACATATATATACATATATATACATATATACATATATATATATATATATATATATATATATATACATATATATATATATACATATATATATATATATATATATATATATATACATATATATATATACATATATATATATATATATATATATATATATATATATATATATATATATATATATATATATATATATATATATATGCAGTCGAACCTCCATATATCGAACTCATAGCAAATCTCCATGTTCATTACATAGAAAAATTGTTTCTATATATCGAAAAAATCTCTATATATCGAAATTTTTTTCAAGACAAATTGGGAGATTTTATTCCATTTTAGAATAAAATCTCCCAATTTTTGGCGTTTGAAACAATACGTCGTGGACTTCAATTCGCGAAAAATGTCCCTGATGAAGTTTTTAGTGGACTGAATAAATACGAACATTTCTTTGAACTTTCCGCAAAACTAACTGTTCAGCAAGATAATCGTAGTTTTTTTTTTTTAAAATGTAACTGTGATCATTGTAACCACTGTCTGCATTGTTTTTTTTAAAGATATGTAGTAATCAATAAATCTTTCATATTAATTCATTTTTTAGTTATTAACTTTCATTTAATGGGATTCGCATATAAATTAGAAATGGAGTTTCATATACGAAAATTAGCTTTAATTTTTTTTAATGAGAATTATGATAAGACTCAGCTCAATTCTATATATCGAATTTTTTTCGGCCAATTTGCTACTTCAATATATGGAGGTTCGACTGTATATATACATATACACACTCATATATATTCATCCTTGGGCCGTATTCTTGGGATACATGCTATCCCACCCCATAAGGAAAAGGTTAACAACTCTCTTCGTTTTAAAAATCCAGCATTTTTGGAAACCAGTTACACCAACGTTTTGATTTCCCAAACATGCCTATTCTCAAACAGCCCCCGCCTTATCAATTCATTCATATTTAAAATGACAAAGCGAAACGAACCTGATAAGAAATACAATTGCTTATGATATAAAATAAGCTTAGATCCAATTCAATCCACCATTTCCCTTAACCCATAACCATCGAAAAAGGCACGGGGAAAAACGAACCAGGAAGAGAGAGAGAGGAATGAATGCATTTACAAGCCATAAACATAACAACTGAGTGAAACTTAATAACTGGAATACAGATGAAGAAATAACTATAATTTCGCCCTGGAAAACTACGCCTTTGTCGTAGACAGCGGTTCCTCGGACCCAGATCTTATTAAGTGCACAGCTGTTGAAACTTCAAACTGACTCTGCTATTAAGTCATTATGCTAAGGTATATCGCCACGAGAGAGAAAAATAGGTGTTGGAGCCTAGCCCCTTAACTTGTTATGAGAAATGATTTTTGATGCTATCTCTCCGATTTGTCATTTGTTACTGCCACGGGGATATTTTTTAATGTATTTTCCGGGCAGGCAAATGGGTGGGAGGAAATAAATCTAGGTGTAGCGGGGATGGATGAGGCTATGGCATATCCTGATATAGTTCTCGGTGTTGTTGTTTGCAGCATCGTGGGAGTGCCTTCAATTAGATTAGAAAAAGGGAAAATCTTTTCGAGAGACTCACGCCGTTATCACAGAAATTGGAGGGTGTGGGAATCATCCATAGCTTTGGGAAACGTTTGTCGGAAGTATTTCAGAACTACATACGTATATACGTGTAAAATACAGTTTTATATTAACTTAGTTTATACAGTCTTCAATGATCGACAAATCATAAGATATCATGATAGCTAATAAATTACTAGATATCTTGGTAGCTTATAAATTACTAGATATCTTGGTAGCTTATAAATTACTAGATATCTTCATAGCTTATAAATTTTTAGACATCTTGATATCTAATAAATATTTAGATTAGTATATGCATACATATAAAGTAAAACTTCTCTATGGCTGCCAGTCATGGTTCCAAAGAAATACGGCCGTTTTGAGGGGTGGCTGGCAAGAGGAGTTTCACTATATATATATATATATATATATATATATATATATATATATATATATATATATATATATACCGGGTGATCCAAAAGTCAGGACGAACTTTAAAAATGAATAATTCGAAAACAAATAAAGATAAGAAGATGCTGTTTGCACCAAACGGATGGAAAAGCAGCCGGGTTTTGTGTGGCAACGAAAAAAAAATAGTTCTGTTGGCGACCAACAGATGGCGCTATAGTTTTTTATTTCACCAAAAGATGATTTACAAATGAAAAAATGTTTACAAGTTACAAGTCAGCTTAATTACAGTTAATTACAGTAAATGTTCAATGTGTTGTCCATCATTCAGAAGTACCGCTGTGAGACGAGTCACCTCACCGTTCACAGCATTGAGTAGAATTTCTTGCGTTATGGCAGACACATTTTGGCGGATGGCTTCTTTCAGTGCTGCTAGTGATGCCGGTTGGTCGCGGTACACTTTTGACTTCAAAAATCCCCTCAGCCAAAAGTAAGAGGGTGTCAGATCGGGAAATATTGCAGGCCATGCGTGATTAAAGCATCGACTGATAATGCGATCCTCCCCAAATGTTGAGCGTAGCATTCGTTGCACAGGCAGAGCAATATTAGGTGGTGCTCCATCTTGCATAAAGGTGACTGTTTGGAGTGCCTGCCGCGCTTGCAGTTCAAGATTAATGTTGTTCTGTAACAGTCCTGCATATCTCTGACCAGTGACAGAAACTGTTTTGAAACCCGTCTTTGTGACTTCCTCGAAAATAAAATGGACCAATTATGAAATCAGCAGTGAAGCCACACCAGACTGTCACTTTAGGCTGTTGCAAGGGTACCTCAACAAATGCATGTGGATTTTTCTGTGGTCCACTCTCGACAATTGTGGGTGTTAACAGCGCCAGAGAGTGTGAAATGCGCTTCATCTGTCCAATACACAGTGTGAAGCCAGTCGTGCTGCTCTTCTATCTTATTGAATACCAAATTCGCAAAATCTTGGCGATAGTCGAAGTCAAGAGGTTTCAGTTCTTGGTTATGTTGCAACTTGTAGGGATACCGTTTCAGGGTTATTCGCAGTGCTCTCCAGACACTTACGTACGACACTCCTGTCTGCCTCGAAACTTCTCGAGCACTGTACTCCCCATGTGCAGAAATCGCCGACATGGATTGCACCGTCTGCTTCACTGTCGTGAGGGGCGTCCACTTCTTGGACGTGACGCCAAAGAACCTGTAGCTTCAAATTTCTTCATCATTTTGTTCAATGCAGAAGACGTTATTGGTCCTTTGCTATCTCGCATACCCGTCATGTAGCGATATGCTCTCAATATCGCAATGGCACTTTCTGAATTCTTATAATACAGTTTAACTAAGAGGGCTCTCTCAACTATGGACAGCATTTCGATGCATATAAGCTTCGACTACCATTACCTGCTGCAGTTGCTCCTTTTTATATCGTTTGTTGCTTTGCATAATCCTATATCAGAAATCCGACAGCGCCATCTGTTGGTCGCCAACAGAACTATTTTTGTTTCGTTGCCACACAAAACCCGGCTTCTTTTCCATCCGTTTGGTGCAAACCGCATCTTTTTTTCTTTATTCGTTTTCGAATTATTCATTTTTAAAGTTCGTCCTGACTTTTGGATCACCCGGTATATATATATATATATATATATATATATATATATATATATATATATATATATATATATATATATATATATATATATAAATGTATATATATATATATATATATATATGTATATATATATATATATATATTATGTATATATATATATATATAGATATAGATAGATAGACAGATAGATAGATAGATATGAAAGTTATAAAATTTAAGTTCATCCCCTGTAAAGTCTTTCCCTGCCATGCTTAGGATGGCATTACTGAATTCTGATTTCACGAACCCAGGAATATTTTTCAGAGCTTCACCAATGCCTGGGAATCCACGAAATCATCCGACCCTTTTCTATACCCAAAAAAGCAGATCTTCCTGCACATCTCATGCAGCTTGCAGAGAAACATCTTTGCTCAGCAATTCTTAACCGCAGATACCTCTATATAAAATAAATAATATTTGAAATATATAACATATATATAATTAAATATTCCTGTCATTTTAATGCTACATTCGGACCATAACACGCTGCCAATTTTAAGTCCATTTTTTTTATTTAAAAAGGTGCGTATTATGGTATATATATGTGTATATATTATATATATATATATATATATATATATATATATATATATAAAAGGATTTTGATTAATATTTATGTATCGATTAAAATTATATAAATCGCATTTTAACTTATAATATATTATAAAGCACTCCTCTATTCATTTATAAAACTCCTAAGTTAAATATTCTTTCTCAATTTTTCAAATTCAATGTCTATATTAGATCAATTAATTAGAGAGGAGATTAATTAACTGCAACGTAATTATGCATTTAGTGGAAATTCTTATAAATCTAGGAGACGTTTAAACTAAAGAGACATGTTTCCTCTCCCAAAATTCAAAAATCGTGAATTGAAAGGCATTTGAAACATCAATTTATATAATAAAAAAGCATATACTAATTCCCGACTTATGATGCATTCCTCTATTAGTTTAGAATACAAACTCTAAAATATTTCCTGTGTTTTCTTAAATATAATTTTTCCTCCATATTAAACCAATTAATGAAAGTCGAGCAAATAATAACCGTAAAATAATTATGTCTCTCATAGAAATACTTATATGTTTAAGAGACATTTAAAGTAATGAAACATTTTTTTCCTGCCACAGAATTCAAAAGCATTATTTGAGAAATATTTAATTATCATTTCATAAAATACGAAGTATATTTTAATTGAACACTCACCGTGAATTCCTCAATTCATTCAGGAAAGGATTTCTGAAATACTTGCTATAATTTCCTTAAATTCACTCTATCAATAGTTCAAAATTAATATATATATATTAAATCAATTAGTAAAAGTCGGGAAAAATTAACTCCAAACTTAAATAAAATACATTAATATTTAGTAGACGTTTAACATAACGAAGGCTCTTTCCTGCTACAGAACTCAGATGAGGAATTTAAATAACGTTTAAGTTTATTGTAAAATGAAGTATATCTCAGTTAAGGATTTATCGCGCATTCCTCAGTTTATTTAGAAAATGGATTTTAACAGACTGAAATATTTTAAAGATATTCTGTCAGTTGTTCAAAATGGATATCCATATTAAGTCTGATTCAAAACAGAGTTTCAAACATACATACGGGATTAATCGCATCGTTCTTAAGAAATATGACACATGAAAATTGATGAAATTTCATATTTTCACTGTAAAAACTACTTTATTCATGACACTTTAACACAGTTTAAGAATGTTAAGTTCAATGAGTAAATTTTTTTTTCTAAAAGGAATCAACTTTCATATTTGGAGTATTTGAAGGTTGACATAAAATAATATCTCTTTAAATAATGTTCAAATATTTTTATTAAATATTTAGAGCGAAAAAAATTTTGTTTTTTTTTTTTTTGGGGGGGGGGGAGGGGCTAAAATATTGCTGATGCGTCAGTGGTTCAGTAACTGTAGTTCGTGGATTCTTCAGAGTGACCATCCTTTGAGAAGGATACCACTTATAAGATATTTTCCAATCTGAAAACAGATACAAACTTCAGAAGCGAAAGCATCTGACAGTGAGTGATAATTTAACCATGCGTTTAAAAAAATCAAAATAAATTATCTGATTTTACTTTTCAAAGGGCCGGTGGTTGCATAGTGATGGCACGTCGGCTTTCGGTACTGGGGGACTGCTCGGATCGAATCCCGACGCCGCCATTAAATACCTTCGTGTCTAGGCCGTATATGGGCACGTTCAATCCGTAGACCGGAAAGTCCTATAAGGTCAGTGGGTGAAAAGGTACGACACCCCAAATGTCACCCCCTAGGGTGCTCGGTCAAAATTAAGGTGGCACCAGGGGGTGGTGTTGGTTGACCTATACGGTGCTCCCATTGAAAGCAACCAACGATTATCGCCGATTATGCGCGAATATCTTGATTGGCAAACAACAAACAACAACAACTTTACTTTTCAAGTAGAATAATCTAGAAATGCTGGATTTTATTGATTTGAAAAAAAATAGCATTTTGACTCTAAAAGAAAAATTAAAATATTCATATCAGTAAGTCTGAATTAAGTCGCCCGCACTGTATGTTGGTTACCACACCAAATGACCACCGCTATGTTAAGGTTTCAAGTACAAACCAAAGCGTAGGTTTCATGGTGAGCAATGGGGCCTTGCATTGGGAGAAAAGGTTTTAATAAAAAAAATATTCTTTAAAATTTAGAAACAAATACACATTTAGAAATAAATACACATTTTAAACAAATCCTTCGCCCAGTTACAGAAAAATCTCATCCCATGAAATCTTATTGCGTCAAACGTGTAGATTTTGTGAAGTCGTAATTCAAAAATGCATAGTTAATTTAAGATGAAGAAAATTGAAGTGTTTTTTAAACTGCTAAGCAAAATTTTCCTGTTCCAGAAAATGTTAATCAGACTTCCGCAACATGTGAGCTTTCCTACCGAAGTAGGCCTAATCGTCTCCCCAAGCTCTAGCCGTACGCTAAGCCAAAATCTCCGGGGTCTCTTCCCCGTTTATTCGAAGGAACTCATTCCTTTCAACATGGGTGCTCCAGTACCCGCTTCGTATGGTCTCCAAACTGGTTCTCCTTGCTTCGCTCTGGACCCCCTCGTATCCTCTCGCCGGTCTACGGGGTTACGCCAGGCGGGGGAGATACCTATTCTGGATCCCACTATATATATATATATATATATATATATATATATATATATGGCACGGCGCTTACACTGCGTACTCTTTATCTACTAATTAACACTTAATGGCAGTCATTAAACAAAGGCCTGTGGCAAAGGAAGACTATTTAAATAACATTTAAGGACTTCTTTATTAACGTTAATTAAATACCTAATCAACCCAGCTAAGTCGCCATTTCCCATCATCTCTTTTGATCTCTTTGGATGAGGCCCCACTACACGGGACCTCATCCAAAAGCGGACAACACTGATATATCATTTGTTCTTTAAAAGCGTTACAATTACGCGGGCGAAGCGTCGTGTGACATGCGTGAATCAGACTCGCGTGATTTCGAACATTCGGTGATTGCGTAGTCCGAGCGCATGATAGGCAGTTAATTACTGGTGACCTTATGGTCTTGTGAATGCTACGCTGCAGGCTAGCGGAAAAGCGCATACCAATAATAACTCTTGGGGCAGCGCGATGCGACTGTCGTTGAATCCCTGCTCTTTGAAAAACAACTCTACTTCCTGGATTGGAAACACAATAGAATCTCTAATACGCTAATTTGTCTAATTTTAACCCTAATTAATACAGTTAAATATAGTTTACATTCCTAGCATTATATATATATATATATATATATATATATATATATATATATATTCATGGGACCGTGGCGGCCTTGTGGTACATCGCGCTGGTTTTCGGTGCTGAGGGTGCTCAGATCGAATCCTGGCGAAGCGCCACAAAAATGCCTCCGTTTGTGTCGTCCCTTCATAGGGGGCAATGCTGGTCTGCCTGTATGGCGCCCCCATAATAAAATGGCTAGCAAAACAGCGGTGAATTATAAGTGAATGTCTTCGCGACAAGTGTCTCCGCATTGGGAAAAAAAATATATCTATATATATAAAAGAGCTTGTCTGTTTGTTTGTCCGCTATAGAATCATAGACTGTTTCACCCACCGGGACCAAATTCGGCACATTTAATGTTTTGGACCCGAGAAACTAAAATCAGGAAAAACGAAATTTGGGGCTCAATTAGTTTTTTTTAATTAATTTTTTAATGTTTTTTGTGCCCGATAGAGGTGCGTCTACCCCCTGTGGATTCTCCTCGACCAGCTGCGTTAAGAGGGGTGGTTTGAGGATGACGGAGGGGGGCGGGTCAAATTTACAATGCTCGGGAGAAAGAGGGTTGGGAATGACCTTAAAATCAGACGAAGGTCCGCAGGCTCAAAGTTTTTCTTTCTTATTTTTTGTATATCATTTCAGTAGAAACGTGCTAAGCGCATTCTGTCTGGCCAGATGAACATGAAGAGCGGGAGTGCAGCCCAGTATTTTTTTGATGGAATACATGAAATATTTTATATCTATATATCTAACCGGGCAACGCCGGGCAATAATGCTAGTATATATATATATATATTCATCAAGAACCATCTCCCAACTAACCCTTCTAGAGACAAAAATGAGTTTCATTTTCTAAATAAACAAATTATTTCTGATAAACAACTTTAATAAAAAATTGCAAATGAACTTAATAACAACACAGTAAATTTAAACTTAATAGAATACTTAAGCCTTTGAAAACTTAAAAAGCGATTTTTGAGCTTGCATTTGCTTTACTAACTGTAAAATTGCTGCTATGCTGTCAAAATTGCTGCAATTCTGCATCACAGAATATATTTTAAGGATTTTTAAGCAGAACAGATATTTTCTCGTACTCGAAACGTGTAGAAAACGTAAGAAATACAAAAATTTTTAGAATTTGAACAAAAATACGGTGCATATATTTTTTTAATTTCTAATTTTATAAATTTGTTATATTCGCGGTCGTTCTGAAACGATGAAACCATTTTTTTTAATCACTACTGAATTCGCGGACCTCTTCTTGAGTTCTCTCGGACCACCTGCGGTGCGTGGACTACTGGTTAAGAACAAATGCTCCAAAAACCACCTAAAATGTGGGGCCGTTATCCCATCTTTTCCAACGCCACTTTCGGGTTTAAGCTGTAATCATGTGTATTCTATTTAATCGGATATTCATATGAGGGTCGACACATGAACGAAAATAGCTCCTATGTTGATCACGCAAGTCGAAATAGGTACTCGCAGTTAAGCCTCAAATGCGTAGTAAATAAACTAAATTAAAAATGAACGCATTCGTGAGGGGTAAAAAATGTCGACTCACATGTGTATTTTTTACGGCTTTTCGTGCGACAGAAAAGAAATACCTGATAACCTGCGAGGCTGGGTAAAGCGAGCATAAGACTGAACCATTTTGCCTAGTTCGTCATAAAATACGCTCAGATGGGAATTCTTACTCGATGGAGCTCCGATGATGCTCGGGAAAATAAAATAACAGTTTTCGTGATACATTTCATGGCTTCGGAATATGTTGTAAAGTGGGCGTGAGAAAAGGTGTAGAGAGCGAAAAATCAATAAATCAAATAAAGGACTGGGAAATGGGAAGTACAAATCGGAGAGCGAATAGTTTGGTGGGATAGCATATGTTTCACGCTATTCTCGCACATTCGAAAGTAATTCAGTTTCGTGAACTACGGAACGGTCGCATGTTTAAAATGCTGCTATACTGCTTCAGTCTCTCTTTTTTTTCTATCGTTAAAGGCATTCAGACGAAAAAATTGAATCATTCTACTAGTTTCTTGTTGAGTAGAGGGCTCTAGTATATCAAAAATCTAGGGTTATTCAAGGGTTATTGATAACAGGTTTCACCTTTTATTAAGTTCTATAAACATTAAAGCCCTAGGGATCATAGGCGTAGAGTGCTTCTGACTTTTTTTTTGGGGGGGAGGGGCGCGAATTAAATTCAGTTGGGCCCTCTTCAGCGCCTTCACTGCCAGACGGTACTTAAAATATGAAATAATATGATTTTTTTAATTGAATAACAATAGAATTTATGTGTGAGTAATATTCAAAAGTTATACAATGAGAAAAATAAATATGATATAAATAAAATGAGAAAAAAATATAGCATCGACTTTTTCTTATGGATCATATGATTGCTAAAAATTATGTCAAGGCTAAAGACATAAATACATATATATATACTAAAGATATATATATATTATATTTATGTCTACAACAATTGTATATATATAAATATATATATATATATATATATATATATATATGATTAGATGCAATTGTTGTTAGATACAATAAGCCGTTTATAATTTTACATTTAGTATATATATATATATATATATATATATATATATATATATATATATATATATATATATACTAAAAATATATATATACATATATAAATACACACATATATATATATATGGCTAAAGACATATATATATATATATATATATATATATATATATATATATATATATATATATATAATGCTTAAACGGCATTTTTAAGATTTTAAACGGCATCTTTAGTTTAAAATCTTAAAAATGTGGGAAAAAACCAACTCTCTTAAAAGTTTTCTGTAATTTTCCGATTTTAACTGAACGTCTATTAACGTTTTAATTCATTTCAAGTTAAGTTGCCCCCCCCCCATGCTACGCCTATGCCAGGGGTCCTTTAGATATATATAAACTGCAAAAGGAATGAACTGAAAACTGCAAAAAATCATATAAAACTACTAAATACACAATAATGTACGGTGTAAGATTAAATATACTTCAAGAATTTTAAGAGAAACGTTGGCTTTCAAATTTTGACGCCCATTTGGAAATGATCGATGCATTTAAAAATTGGCTCTTCCTATGTAGAGAACAACTGAGCTTATGGTATGCGAGGTCGGCTGCCTTGGAGCGTTACGGTCATCTTTTGTAAAACAAGAACTTAATAGATTGGGGATAAGCCAGCTTAAAGCCTAGACATGAACGTCGGTTGAACGTCGGTTGAATTATACCGACGGAATTTATTTTGAATATATATATATTATAATTATTATATATATATATATATATATATATATATATATATATATATTATTATATTATAATTATTATATATATATATATATATATTAATATATATATATTATATATATTATATTTGAATTATACTGATTCCGTTCCGTAGCAAACGTCCTTCATGTTGCGGTATTCGAATACTGAGATTCTGGCTGCAAAAACTAGCACCCAAAGCATTCGATCAGCTTCCGGGGTGTTACACAAGAAGCATGCAACGTGAGAACTAAGTTTCATCATATTGTTGCATCTCCTTATAAGAAACTGCTTTTCTGGGCCAAGAAAAAAAAACTGTGGAGAAATACTTTTAACAGTTATTTAACAGAATCTAAACTTGCAGTTGAAATAACTCCTATCACCATTTTCGAGCCAATATCATTTCAAGATATTAAGACTTACACTATTTTACAGTTTTTACTGGGTACGAATCCTCGGTTAACTACACTGTTTATATTTTAAGAGAAAAGGCTTAAAGCAGTCGACGTCATATCGTTTACTTAAAATACAGGGAGGTCAAAAATTATTGAGCATATTTCATGTTTGAAAAAAAAAGAACAAAATTTGGTACGTAAATGTTTATTGTTTTCCTGGAAAGTCAATTCAATACAGTTTTACACAAGAAAATTTTAAACATTAAATAACTTCAGCATAAGCCGGTAGATGGCAACATTCGCAAGAAAAATGTACCTATTGCGTCAGTCTGCAAATGGCTACCATACAGGAAAGAGCAATGTGCGTTTTGTGGTTCCATGAAAAAAAATCCGTTTTAACTCATTTTGTTCTTTTTTTTTTCAATTTTGAAACACCCCAGGGTGGTCCAAAATTATTGAGCGCATTTAATGTTTTTTTTTTTTAAACATAAACATATAACAAATCATTAGTCATTTAATAAAGGGTTCAGTACAAACTCTTTCATCGGAGAAGTACT
>OU015493.1:197951410-197963576 GCA_907164885.2 Dolomedes plantarius
ACTTTAACAACCTTCTTCAACCTTAACAACACCTTCTTTCTCCAAAACTCTGAAACTCAATCAAGCTGCTTCGTATTTATACCAAGCGCGTATGCCGAAATTAGCATATCTCAAGCAGCTTCTTTAATTCATTCACTCAAAAGTTCGATTCTTGTGAATCGAATCTTATGTATACCTTACACTACCAATAACAAAAAGGAGGTAACACTAAAAAATATACGGTCTATATTTTTATTTGATTTATAAGTTAAATACGTGATTTACTCGGTTTGCAGATTTAAGAAAAAAGCCCCGAAACCCTTAGAGTAATGGAAAATTCACAGATAAAGTAAAGCACGAATAAAGTGACGCGTAAAATCAAAATTATGTGAAATGGATCTGTTTTTATGCTCAGACAAAAATCTATGATTCTCGCCCCCCCCCCCTTCTCCCGCCAAAAAAAATAAATAAATAAAAAGCAACTTATTCTGAGAAGTACTCTTGTTCATTTCTCAAAATATCACATCTTTCCTGTATCTCCCCTAACGTATGTGTCTCGCTCTTTTCTGACAAAATGCGACATATCAAAAATTTATTTCAAATTTTGTATCCTAAACTATTTCGCAAAGGATTTACCCGTATCGGCGAAAGTGACACAAGTCTACATTCGCAGAGTGACGGGGGAGGAGGTAGTAATGTCATTTCCTTCTGGATGACATATTTCTGTTTTCAACTATTTTGCACTCGAGACAGTTGTATTCATAAAAATACAACGGAGAATAGCTCGGAGTTAAAGTACAGCCATCTCCTCTTTTTTTTTTTTCACGCGTAATATCAGTTATAATGACAGGGATTTCATAGGTATTTTTGGGAATTCAAATCATACTATAATGCCACCCTTCACGCGGAAATTTGGTATTTTGCCGTGTTTAACACTGGCAAATGTAAATGGTTTGATCAAAATTTTAAAAGCAGTTACGGTGACGTCTGGTTTTTTATTGAACTATTATTAAACTTAAAAGATTATTTTATGAAATACATACAGGGATTTTACGCATTAAATAACGGAGCTTTTAAATTTACGTTTTCTTTTTTTAGTAAGTTCCAAGTATGCAAAGAATCCAAATCATAGAAACTGTTGGGTTTCCTCTCTTTTTTTGTACTAAATATTTTTTTGAATATTCAACTATGTAAAGGTTTGGAGCACAAGATGCTGAAGAATTTTTTAGGTTTAATTTCATACATTGATTCTTGGTAATTGTTGTTACACCTTTCTCGGGGGACCTTATCTATATACCGGGTGGTTATAATTAAACTTCCCCTATAAACGGCATCCTACAGCGCAAACGGGTGAACGGAATGCAACGAAATTTTTTATATGGGCTATACACGAGATGCGCTCACGGAATTTCGAAAAAAAAAAAATTTAGTTCCAAAATGTCCACCAGAGGGCGCCTTTTCAGGAAAAACATGAAATATAACACAATAAACGACCAAAACGGAATACAGAAACAATATTAACATTTATTGACTAGTTTTTGATCACTTTGTCATCGAACTACATTAAATAGAGTTAAGGAAATAAATAACAGTACACCTTTGCTGTTTGAGAAGAAAAAAAAAGCAGTTGAGTTTTTGCAGAAACAGGTACGGATTATGACGTAATGTCACAAGAGAAGCTAGTTGTTAATCGTGTCTAGGACAATTTAAGGAAAGGTTAATGTTTTCCTTACATCACGCTTCGTGTGCGATGCATCACAACTGATCCGTTATGATCTGCTGTTGAAACACACTGTCCATCGCCTTCAAACTTTGCAGATGAACTGCTCATTTCGTCGTAATCTGTACCTGTTTCTGCAAAAACTCAACTGCTTTTTTTTTCTTCTCAAACAGCAAAGGTGTACTGTTATTTATTTCCTTAACTCTATTTAATGTAGTTCGATGACAAAGTGATCAAAAACTAGTCAATAAATGTTAATATTGTTTCTGTATTCCGTTTTGGTCGTTTATTGTGTTATATTTCATGTTTTTCCTGAAAAGGCGCCCTCTGGTGGACATTTTGGAACAAAAATTTTTTTTTTCGAAATTCCGTGAGCGCATCTCGTGTATAGCCCATATAAAAAATTTCGTTGCATTCCGTTCACCCGTTTGCGCTGTAGGATGCCGTTTATAGGGGAAGTTTAATTATAACCACCCGGTATATAGATAAGGTCCCCCGAGAAAGGTGTAACAGCAATTACCAAGAATCAATGTATGAAATTAAACCTAAAAAATTCTTCAGCATCTTGTGCTCCTGATCAGTTGTGAGGCTTCGCACCCTGTGTAACTGAAAAAATTCAACTGTGTAACTTATTTTGTCCCTGTGTAACTGATCAGTTGTGAGGCTTCGCACATGAAGCGTTATGGGGTTGTTTAAGTCATTCAACGTCGCAACACCTCCACAATACACCAGACATTTTAAATAGCCCCATAACCACAAATCGCACGGATTTAGATCCGGCGAACGTGGCGAAGTATGTGCTTTCAGCTAGTCTATATATACAAAACAGTTCCGTGACTGACAGACTGACTGACTGACAGATAATGCACAGACCAAACCGCTGGACCAATGCGCTGGACCGAAAGGGCTGAAATTTTGCATGGCGATTCTTCTTATAGTGTAGGGGTGCACTAAGAAAGATTTCTGAAAAATTCTTCTTAGATTTTTTTTTAATTAAATTTTTAAGCTGTTTTTGCAACATTTTTTAAAGTTTGCATTTAAAATAATAATTTCAGGGTTATAAAATTTATATCACAAGAAATTTAAAAAAATTTCCTTTTAAATGAATTTTTTTTCGAATGCTTAAAGATTCCTGAATGTGTATTTTTAAATATTCCTTTTTAGAATTTAATTTATTAAATGCCGATCACGTGGTTTCTCTTCGTTTTGTGATACTTTAAATTAATTTCGCGTCAAGTGCAGAACAACGAAATAAATTGGCAAAAGAAAAATTGAAATACGGTAAAAGATAAAAATTTAACCACTAGACTCATTGAGATGGAAGTTTTTTAATAATTGAATTCAAATTAGTATGTTTTATGAATATTAAACATACAAATTAATTGAATACATTGACCGTTGTATTTAATTTGAATATTTTCTTCTACATTATTTTGTGTATAAAACTATCCATTACAATTTTTCCTAACAACGAAATATATATATATATATAAGAAATAGATGATAGAGAAAGACAGTAATTGCCCTAAAGCTACATGCAGCCAGCAACATGAAAAGAACAAACAAACAACATGAAACAAACAACAACATGAACAAACAACAACATGAGCAACAAACAACATGAAAAGAAAAGTAAGAAAGAGGTTTTAGACAGCATCTCTTCATCAGCGGTGTCAATACTGTCTAAAAACCAATGGATCGTTTCCGATGAGTATGATCTATACAATAAACACACTCAGACACCGTACAATCCATGAAAAACAGAAGAATTGAATAAAAATTGAATAAAAGTACTTAACCAAAGAACACCAAGCCTGGTGCTAGACAGAGTGGAAGTTAAGAACAAGTAACCGCAAGATGACTGACGTCACGAAACTTGCAACCATGGAGGTAGTGGATTCTCATATATATATATATATATATATATATATATATATATATATATATATATATTGGCATAAATTACATACATTGACCGTTGTATTTAATTTGAATGTACTCAGTAGCGAAGTACGGGTATTCAGCTAGTCCATTTATAATCCGGTTTATCATCACAAACGATTGTCTGACACAGTTGATGCAAGAGGCTATCCATACATCAAGCTCTGCAAATTATATCCAAGGATAACCACTTAGGATAACATCAAGCTTAATGCAAGTACGAGTAGTTATCTTTACCTACATTGGCCTTAAATTCTAAATTCACCCTTTTCTGTACTAGGTAGGATTAAACGCACTAAAATATACGAAACATTTAAAGCTGATTTGGTACAGCTACATACCAAACGCGGGACTCAAAGACTCTAGTACCGGCAGCTAGTACCCTAGCCCGTTCATTCACAATCCTGCCTAAATTGTTATTGGGTATAGATACAGATCTAGGTACTCGGTGATACGCTACACATTTTGAAATACGAGTAGATAGCCAAGAGGACTTTAAGCCAAGAGGATAAAGTGAAATATCATTCCATCAGACTAGACGATACTTATGTATTGTAGTTTTTTTATGAGTTGTTGTTGTTGTTGTTGCTAATGCCCCCTGGTTTGAAGTTCTGTTGACCAGGTCTTAATAGGCTATTGGGCTGAAAGGGGCGGCTCCTGTGTTGAATTAGCACCATAAGGGTCGGAGTCCGACTTGGCTAACTGACCGGTCCCGAAATTTTGAACAGAGTCAAGTGACGAGACCGGAACACTTGACCTCGCACCACCAGAGATAAATTTGAGAATTTAGAGGACATTGCAGCCACGACCTATTTTACGTGCCCCGGCTACCATTAGTTAACACGGCAGTGGATTTGAAGCGACGGTCATAGGACCAGGGACGTTCAGATCACTGGCCCGCTGCTCTTGCCAATTGGGCCACCGCACCCGACTTTTTTTCTTTTATTTTTTAATTCGTTACTGAATTTCCTGAATTTGTCACAGCAGCTTAATGAGGCATGACAATAAATACGAAGGAGTTCCTGCTGTGATGGAAGCAATGTAATAGTGAATGGTCTCCAACTCAGCATTGAGTCGAAGCTCAGAAAGACAGAAAGTTGTGAGAAACCTTTCACCTTATGAACAAATTTTAAACGTCCAAGAGCAACGGTGCTACTTTTGCACAATGATGGTAGCTATAAACTTTGCGATGTTTCCCGTACCGTATAAAAAATAATTCCGTTCGTCAGTGGTGCAACAACAAAGAAGTTTTTAGAGTTATAATGTGCCAAATCCTGAGCTAACTGTTAAAAAAAATCAGTAGAAAGAAGTAATTTCATTGTCTCAGTACTATATGCAATTAATGTTTTTCACTTCCAAAAGAGTTTCTGATATATATACATATATATATATATATATATATATATATATATATATATATATATATATATATATATATATATATATATATAAATATATATAATGTGTGTATATATACATCACATTGTCAATCATCACGCCGATAGCCGTGTCAGGATACGCCGTCTTCCAGGCGAACTGTTGCTCCCTCAATGTACAGTAGGTCAGACACAGGCCTGTGGTGGCGGTATTATGCTTTGGGGGACGTTCTCTTGGGCGTCTCTGGGACCCGTGGTTGTGGTAGAGCAGACCATGAATGCTACAGGGTATCTGAACATCATTGCGGACCAGTTGCACCCTTACATGGCCTCTGTTTTTCCAGCTGGAAATGGAATGTTCCAACAGGACAACGCCCCGTGTCACAAGGCTAAAATTGTGTTGGAGTGGTTCCAGGAACATGATTCTGAATTCCAGTTAATATCCTGGCCGCGTAACTCACCGGATCTCAATCCGATAGAACACATTTGGGATGTCATGGGACGGCAGCTCAGAGTTCAAAGACCACCAATTCGCAATATCTCGGATTTGCGTGACCGTTGCTTAAACATCTGGTACAATTTGTCTCCGGCCATGTACCAAGGACTTGTGGCATCTATGCCAAGGCGGGTGTAAGCTGTGTTGCACGCCAAAGGTGGGCCAACTCGTTATTGACAGGTGGTCATAATGTTTTGGCTCTTGAGTGTATATATATATATATTATTCGTATCTTTGAAATGAATCTTTGTCTCTATAGTTTGTCAAACAATATCCTTAGTAGAAAAATAGTCAATGCTATCAGTGATGTACAGTGCTCTCTGATGTAGAACCTAGCTAGATATGACTTCACAAAATACAGTGAAACTTCTCTATGGCGGCCAGTAATGGTTCCGAAAAGAAGTGTCCGTCCTGAGGGGTTGCCGTGGAAAAGGGGTTCCCTTCATAACAAAATAGGGCCTTTTAAAGGGTTAGCCGGCTAGAGAAGTTTCACTGTAATTATATACATATTTATTTATTACCCGTAGGCCATTAAGATGTATGCCTAATTATAAACCAATACATTTCTCACTTTCAGCAAGATATAATACCTTACATTCAACAGAAAAAAAAATTGGTTTCAAACGCATAAAATGTGAAAAAAAAACTATTTATCGCGTCGACATCCACATGCTTTAGAAAAAAGAAAAACTCGATACATCTGCGAGAAGAATAAATATTCAATAAAATACAAAACAGCACCTCTAAAAGTATTACTCGTCTATAAATTAAAATCCAAGAAAAGCCAACTGCTCTAAAAAAGGACAAAACACCCCGTCACGCCTAAAAATGAAATTATGGCATGCACGTGATTTCATGCATTATTCTTTCGATAACATGAAGTTTGTTTTTTTTTAAAGAAAAAAAGGCGGAATATGTAAACGAAACGAGAGGAAATCCATAAACCAAATAAAACCCCATAGGATGCGAAAGGTATACGCTGAAGAATGAATTTTTTATAGTGACATTGACAGATTGAGGTAGTATCCTTTATTTTTTTTTATCTGGTGTGATTATATAGTGTCTTTTTTTGCGTGTCACGGAAGAAAGTTTTGTTCTCATCGACAGTTTTTTTTCTTTTGAAAGAAACTTCTTCCTCGGATTTAAAAAAAGGGCCTACATTAAATGTTTTTTGGTCTTTGTAACGGAATAATTAAATTTCTACGAGTAATAAAAGAGCTTAAATGCTCATGGATTCCGGAACAAATATATAGGAAATTGTGCACGTGTTTGTACGTGCTTATATGCGTAAAGAAAAACATAACAAACAATTTGTAAATAGAAAGATAACAAAACTTCTAAAACCTGTTATAGTTATACAGTTTACGACGATCTTTTCCAGATAAAATAAGAAATTCCTTGTTCAGCATTCTTGTATGCATAATATCTATATGTATAAACATAAAGATAACACCTGTTCAGAAATGTGTTTATAATGAAGATATTTGCACTGTACTTGTGTTTGCGATAGGATGCAACCTTTTTCTTCAACTTTAGTAAAAGGTTAGCCTTTGTAATTTCTATATCAGTTCCATAAAAGAGTGATTTGGTTTGCAGCGCTACAGTCAACTTTTTGCTACACGAAGGCTAATTAGACAGGGACCTACAGTTTAAAGCCGGTTCCGAACGGCTACAAACATCTATGCCAACAGTGGGACTCGAACCCACAGGATCTGAACCGAATGCCATCACCTGGTCATAAAAGAATGAATCATTGATGCATAATGTATGTACTTATACACGTTGGGCGTGTATAGAGAAATCTAAAGATAAATGGGTCACCGAAACCTTCTTTATATAATTTTGCAATAAAGTTGTACCACTGATACAAATTTGAAATAACTAGATACATGTCTACTACACATAGAGGTGCATATGAATATGCACTTAACAATAATTTTGCAGTAAACTATGAAATTCATGATTTAGCATTTCCCATACGGCAAGTTGCTATGGTGATATTTACCATATTAAAACTACCCCATATTTTAGTATGGTTTGCCGTTCTATAACGATTTCTCGTTGAATAAATGCTTTATTTGCGAAATCTAATGAGTCGTTGATAAAGTCTTATCTTTTACTTTTATCTGTTTGTTTTATTTTAGTGTTAACTACAATGTTCTTCAGAATTATCATTTATTCAGCGTGAAAAATAGTTACATTGCAGATGGATGAATACTCATTTATCAAAATCATTGTTTTATGATATACGTTGGCGTTAGTTTCTTGAGGATAGAATCCTGAATTTGAAACCTAGGGTTTGTCGCTTTAACTAAATTGAGAATTTGAAAGAAACTCCCTCAAATTAAAATTGGGCCTAGCCAAATTTAGTTCACCTGTTCTTGTTGTAGAGAGAGGGGAAACTGCATAAGATACCCAGCGATATAAGGCATATTGTTTTAGTTTATACACTGATTTAAATTACTTGTTCCTAAAAGAATAATGAGAAATTTAAAATTATGCTTTCATAGGAGAGAGTTAAAAACAAAATTTTGATGCTCCGATTCAATATTACAAAGCTTATATTTCTCTTTTACATTCTGTTGTAAAAGCTTATTATCATAACTAATTTACAAAACACCAATATGTCGCTTTCGTTTTGAGCTATCCTGTTTTGCGGTAAGGGGTGAAAACTAATTAAAATTCACATTTGGAAACTCCTCAACTCACTCCCGGAATCTCACTGAAATGAAAATTTATTGTCTTGCAAGAAGGACTACTATGTTGGCGGAGCAAGATAAGCCAGACTAGGATGGAAGATCATGGACGACTTCAGAGAAGATTCGAAAAATTAAAAAAAAACATGTTTGCTTAGGATTTTTCGAGGGGGGGGGGGTTGCTAGTGCTTGCTTGCTCCAGCCGGCTCTAACGATGTGTACAGCTTCAATACAAAGCATTTTATTTGTTTTTTCAAGGCTGATTTCTTTCCTGTTGCTACAACCCCACATCTGAAATACATTGTCCTTAAATAAGCAACATAAACTGAATATTACTGCAGGAGTTTATAAGAAGCCCAAAACTATTTACTTATTCTCCGATAGTTATGGATAACGAGCAATAAATCTCCGGGGAACACTTACTCAAAGGACTCCAAAATCAGCAGTTGCCGAGCAGTTGTAAAAAAAAAAATTACTCAATTACTCAACAGAGTATTACAGAGTTCATTCTTTTACCACAGATCGTAATACTTTAGAGTATATATATATATATATATATATATATATATATATATAGAGAGAGAGAGAGAGAGATAGAGAGAGAGATGGATATATAGTTGTAAAATGGCCTCCAAAATTGCACATTGATACTCGAACCGTATCAAAGAAAACTCTAAAATTACTTTACTGAACTTCCTGAGAAATTCCAATGAGAGGTCCTGAATTATTCTTAGGGATTTCTGAGAAATTATAAGAAAGATTCTATAGTAGCTCCAAAAAAGTGGCAAAGAGGACTCCGAAATTACTCCAAAAGATTCAATTTCCTAGAATGTTTTCCAATTATTTGTAACTGTTAAAAAAATCTTTCTAAGTAATATTTTCCAAAGTGGTTTTTCAAAATTTGAAGATGTATATCAAATTTATAAAAAAGGAAATTTGTAATCCAAAATCTAAACATTACAAAAAGTTTTAATATGTAAGTAAGAACTTTTTAGTAATTTTCATTAATGCAAAATAAAAACCAAACCACCGGCAGGCATGCGGAGCATAACGGCCTCTTCACACTGAATCCGGAGCGTAAGGTAGCGTCAACGTTAAGAAATTTTACCAATCACAGAGTTTAAACCATTGACCACGTGATATGTCAAACGAATAACAGGTCTTGTCAACAATCTCGGTATCGACGCAGTAACCTTGCGCAATGCTCTGGATCCAGTGTGGACGGCCTTAAGGCTTAAAACTTTAATCCTTGCATTGTAACCTCCGTGGGTACAACCCGCTTAAGGAAATTAGGACTAATATGACCTGTTAGTACATACTCATAGAAGGGTATGATTAGCCCAATGACCCATGTAATATTTATTTTAAAAATTTTCAACATATCTTAAATATTCAACTAGTTGGTACCCGTCAATATATGACGACTGGATAGTACCAATACACAAATTATACTCAACATATCATTTCATATAAGTATTGAAAATCACAATATTAAGTATAGAGAAATACACATGTCAAATTGTTGAATGGTTGGTAATAAAAATCAATTTAAAAACTAAACACAGTATAAATAACATAGAAAAAAAAGCGCGTGAAATGTTATACACATCTCAGAATTTAGGTAGACTCATCAACTTAAGGCAGTTAGGCCTTTCATCACTTTACCACTAAAAGCTAAAAAATAAAAGTCTCAATTTTGTTAACCGAAGTGAACTTAAAAAGGAGTTTATTAAAAATATATATACTTTTTTAATAAACTCCTCAGAATTCAGCTAGTTTAGCTGAATTCTTTCATCATTGGAGCAAAAAACCTGAAAAGTAAAACATAAAATATATACATTTATAATAAACCACTAAAATCTGAAAAGGAAAAATGTCAAATTGTTGAATGTTTGGTAACAAAAATCAATTTAAAAACTAAACACAGTATAAATAACACAGAAAAAAAAGCATGTGAAATGTTACACACATCTTATAATTTAGGTAGATTCAGTCTTGAACTTTTCTGCAAAGTGCTACAGGGGAAATTCTAGCCAGCTGCTTCCTTTTCACATGCAAATTTATCTTTTTGTAATGCAGGTATGCTCATATCATACCAGGTGGTGGTGGGTGTTACTATGAATAACAAATTTTTCTTTTGGTGGTAAAATGATAAAAGACTGAATCTACCTAAATTATGAGATGTGTATAACATTTCACATGCTTTTTTTTTCTGTGTTATTTATACTGTGTTTAGTTTTTAAGTTGATTTTGGTTAACAAAATTGAGATTTTTATTTTTCAGCTTTTAGTGGTAAAGTGATGAAAGGCCTAACTGCCTTAAGTTGATGAGTCTACCTAAATTCTGAGATGTGTATAACATTTCATGTGCTTTTTTTTCTATGTTATTTATACTGTGTTTAGTTTTTAAATTGATTTTTGTTACCAAACATTCAACAATTTGACATTTTTCCTTTTCAGATTTTAGTGGTTTATTATAAATGTATATATTTTGTGTTTTACTTTTCAGGTTTTTTTGCTCCAATGATGAAAGAATTCAGCTAAACTAGCTGAATTCTGGGGAGTTTATTAAAAAAGTATATTTTTTTTTGTATTGGGTTTTCATTTTATAAATGCGTATTACATTTCGTATGCTTTTTTTTCTATGTTATTTATACTGTGTTTAGTTTTTAAATCAACTTTGGTTAACAATTATTCCCCAATTTGACATTTTTACTTTACAGCTTTTAGTGATACAATGATGAAGGGCTGCATCTACCTAAATTCTGAGATGTCTATAACATTTCACATGTTTTTTTTTCTATGTAATTTATACTGTGTTTAGTTTTTAAATTTATTTTGGTTTACAAACATTCTCAAAATCCCGGCCAACGCCGGCTCGCCGGGGGGGGGGAATTGTTCTTATGCGTGCGACTGTTTGCAGGACGTGGGATGCGTATCCACGAAATTTAAATACCTTTATTCGTTGTTTTTTAGTATTTCCATTCTCTGACAATGATTGCTGAAGGGAGCGAGTCCCTAAACCGACCGGCTAGACGGGCAAAACACGGCAAAGTAAATTTGACATTTTTACTTTTCAGATTTTAGTGCTACAATGATGAAAGGCTGAAATTCTGAGATGTGTATAACATTTCACATATATTTTTTCTATGTTATTTATGCTGTGTTAATTTTAAAATTGATTTTGGTTAACAAACATTCTTAAAATCCCGGGCATCGCCGGGTACTTCAGCTAGTTAAAAATAAAAATGGCCGAGAGAGAGCTAGAGAGATTCCTCGGAATACACAAATTTAGGTGCGGCCTCTTGCGTAGTATCTAAAGCCAGATTTAAACATGTCACTGAGCAAGCACAGAAACAAATTAGTGTGTTTTTGCGGTCTCATGTTGAGTGAGTATCTAAAGACAGATTTTAACATGTCACTGAGCATGCGCAGAAAGCAATTTTTCAATTGAAAATTATCACTTATTAATAGAAATTGAGGTTACAAAAACCAAATTTAACGCATCTATAGATTAAAATCTTTCGTTTAAGACCAAAATGAAGTCAATGGATGCAGTAGTTTTCTCTCATGGACTGCCCAAAGAATCGACTTAGCAACTTAAATTAGCGTATTTTTCGGACCATAAGACGCAATTTATGTGAGGTTTTTAGAAAACAATATTTTGTGTTTTGTTAGGTATATAAAGATATTTTCAATTCCTCACTGAATAAAGATAAATTATACATGTAATAAAATATAATAAATAATATATATAAAATCTATATAATATGTAAAATAAATATATATAATATATGTAATAAAATATTCATCTTATTTTAAGGTTATCTTCGGACCATAAGAAGCACCACAATTTTAAGTCGCTTATATATATATATATATATATATATATATATATATATATATATATATAAGGGTGCGTCTTATAGTCCGTAAAATAGATATATACAGGGTTCCCC
>OU015493.1:197963676-198133676 GCA_907164885.2 Dolomedes plantarius
TGACTGACAGATAATGCACAGACCAAACCGCTGGACCAATGCGCTGGACCGAAAGGGCTGAAATTTTGCATGGCGATTCTTCTTATAGTGTAGGGGTGCACTAAGAAAGATTTCTGAAAAATTCTTCTTAATTTTTTTTAATTAAATTTTTAAGCTGTTTTTGCAACATTTTTTAAAGTTTGCATTTAAAATAATAATTTCAGGGTTATAAAATTTATATCACAAGAAATTTAAAAAAATTTCCTTTTAAATGAATTTTTTTCGAATGCTTAAAGATTCCTGAATGTGTATTTTTCAAATATTCCTTTTTAGAATTTAATTTATTAAATGCCGATCACGTGGTTTCTCTTCGTTTTGTGATACTTTAAAATTAATTCGCGTCAAGTGCAGAACAACGAAATAAATTGGCAAAAGAAAAATTGAAATACGGTAAAAGATAAAAATTAACCACTAGACCTCATTGAGATGGAAGTTTTTTAATAAGTTGAATTCAAATTAGTATGTTTTATGAATATTAAACATACCAAATTAATTGAATACATTGACCGTTGTATTTAATTTGAATATTTTCTTCTACATTATTTTGTGTATAAACTATCCATTACAATTTTTCCTAACAACGAAATATATATATATATAAGAAATAGATGATAGAGAAAGACAGTATTGCCCTAAAGCTACATGCAGCCAGCAACATGAAAAGAACAAACAAACAACATGAAACAAACAACAACATGAACAAACAACAACATGAGCAACAAACAACATGAAAAGAAAAGTAAGAAAGAGGTTTTAGACAGCATCTCTTCATCAGCGGTGTCAATACTGTCTAAAAAACCAATGGATCGTTTCCGATGAGTATGATCTATACAATAAACACACTCAGACACCGTACAATCCATGAAAAACAGAAGAATTGAATAAAAATTGAATAAAAGTACTTAACCAAAGAACACCAAGCCTGGTGCTAGACAGAGTGGAAGTTAAGAACAAGTAACCGCAAGATGACTGACGTCACGAAACTTGCAACCATGGAGGTAGTGGATTCTCATATATATATATATATATATATATATATATATATATATATATATATTGGCATAAATTACATACATTGACCGTTGTATTTAATTTGAATGTACTCAGTAGCGAAGTACGGGTATTCAGCTAGTCCATTTATAATCCGGTTTATCATCACAAACGATTGTCTGACACAGTTGATGCAAGAGGCTATCCATACATCAAGCTCTGCAAATTATATCCAAGGATAAACCACTTAGGATAACATCAAGCTTAATGCAAGTACGAGTAGTTATCTTTACCTACATTGGCCTTAAAATTCTAAATTCACCCTTTTCTGTACTAGGTAGGATTAAACGCACTAAAATATACGAAACATTTAAAGCTGATTTGGTACAGCTACATACCAAACGCGGGACTCAAAGACTCTAGTAACCGGCAGCTAGTACCCTAGCCCGTTCATTCACAATCCTGCCTAAATTGTTAATTGGGTATAGATACAGATCTAGGTACTCGGTGATACGCTACACATTTTGAAATACGAGTAGATAGCCAAGAGGACTTTAAGCCAAGAGGATAAAGTGAAATATCATTCCATCAGACTAGACGATACTTATGTATTGTAGTTTTTTTATGAGTTGTTGTTGTTGTTGTTGCTAATGCCCCCTGGTTTGAAGTTCTGTTGACCAGGTCTTAATAGGCTATTGGGCTGAAAGGGGCGGCTCCTGTGTTGAATTAGCACCATAAGGGTCGGAGTCCGACTTGGCTAACTGACCGAGTCCCGAAATTTTGAACAGAGTCAAGTGACGAGACCGGAAACACTTGACCTCGCACCACCAGAGATAAATTTGAGAATTTAGAGGACATTGCAGCCACGACCTATTTTACGTGCCCGGCTACCATTAGTTAACACGGCAGTGGATTTGAAGCGACGGTCATAGGGACCAGGGACGTTCAGATCACTGGCCCGCTGCTCTTGCCAATTGGGCCACCGCACCCGACTTTTTTTTCTTTTATTTTTTAATTCGTTAACTGAATTCCTGAATTTGTCACAGCAGCTTAATGAGGCATGACAATAAATACGAAGGAGTTCCTGCTGTGATGGAAGCAATGTAATAGTGAATGGTCTCCAACTCAGCATTGAGTCGAAGCTCAGAAGACAGAAAGTTGTGAGAAACCTTTCACCTTATGAACAAATTTTAAACGTCCAAGAGCAACGGTGCTACTTTTGCACAATGATGGTAGCTATAAACTTTGCGATGTTTCCCGTACCGTATAAAAATAATGTCCGTTCGTCAGTGGTGCAACAACAAGAAGTTTTTAGAGTTATAATGTGCCAAATCCTGAGCTAACTGTTAAAAAAAATCAGTAGAAAGAAGTAATTTCATTGTCTCAGTACTATATGCAATTAATGTTTTTCACTTCCAAAAGAGTTTCTGATATATAACAATATATATATATAATATATATATATATATATATATATATATATATATATATATATATATATATATATATATAATATATATAATGTGTGTATATATACATCACATTGTCAATCATCAACGCCGATAGCCGTGTTCAGGATACGCCGTCTTCCAGGCGACTGTGCTCCCTCAATGTACAGTAGGTCAGACACAGGCTGTGGTGGCGGTATTATGCTTTGGGGGACGTTCTCTTTGGCGTCTCTGGGACCCGTGGTTGTGGTAGAGCAGACCATGAATGCTACAGGGTATCTGAACATCATTGCGGACCAGTTGCACCCGTACATGGCCTCTGTTTTTCCAGCTGGAAATGGAATGTTCCAACAGGACAACGCCCCGTGTCACAAGGCTAAAATTGTGTTGGAGTGGTTCCAGGAACAATGATTCTGAATTCAGTTAATATCCTTGCCGCGTAACTCACCGGATCTCAATCCGATAGAACACATTTGGGATGTCATGGGACGGCAGCTCAGAGTTCAAAGACCACCAATTCGCATATCTCGGATTTGCGTGACCGTTGCTTAAACATCTGGTACAATTTGTCTCCGGCCATGTTACCAAGGACTTGTGGCATCTATGCCAAGGCGGGTGTAAGCTGTGTTGCACGCCAAAGGTGGGCCAACTCGTTATTGACAGGTGGTCATAATGTTTTGGCTCTTGAGTGTATATATATATAATTATTCGTATCTTTGAAATGAATCTTTGTCTCTATAGTTTGTCAACAATATCCTTAGTAGGAAAAAAGTCAATGCTATCAGTGATGTACAGTGCTCTCTGATTTAGAACCTAGCTAGATATGACTTCACAAAATACAGTGAACTTCTCTATGGCGGCCAGTAATTTGGTCCGAAAGAAGTGTCCGTCCTGAGGGGTTGCCGTGGAAAAGGGGTTCCCTTCATAACAAAATAGGGCCTTTTAAAGGGTTAGCCGGCTAGAGAAGTTTCACTGTAATTATATACATATTTATTTATTACCCGTAGGCATTAAGATGTGCCTAATTATAACCAATACATTTCTCACTTTCAGCAAGATATAATACCTTACATTCAACAGAAAAAAAAATTGGTTTCAAACGCATAAAATGTGAAAAAAAAAACTATTTATCGCGTCGACATCCACATGCTTTAGAAAAAAGAAAAACTCGATACATCTGCGAGAAGAATAAATATTCAATAAAATACAAAACAGCACCTCTAAAAGTATTACCGTCTATAAATTAAAATCCAAGAAAAGCCAACTGCTCTAAAAAAGGACAAAACACCCCGTCACGCCTAAAAATGAAATTATGGCATGCACGTGATTTCATGCATTATTCTTCGATAACATGAAGTTTGTTTTTTTTTTTAAAGAAAAAAAAGGCGGATATGTAAACGAAACGAGAGGAAATCCATAAACCAAATACAACCCCATAGGATGCGAAAGGTATACGCTGAAGAATGAATTTTTTATAGTGACATTGACAGATTGAGGTAGTATCCTTATTTTTTTTTATCTGGTGTGATTATATAGTGTTCTTTTTTTGCGTGTCACGGAAGAAAGTTTGTTCTCATCGACAGTTTTTTTCTTTTGAAAGAAACTTCTGCCTCGGATTTAAAAAAAGGGCCTACATTAAATGTTTTTTGGTCTTTGTAACGGATAATTAAATTTCCTACGAGTAATAAAGAGCTTAAATGCTCATGGATTCCGAACAAATATATAGGAAATTGTGCACGGTTTGTACTTGCTTATATGCGTAAAGAAAAACATAACAAACAATTTGTAAATAGAAAGATAACAAAAACTTCTAAAACCTGTTATAGTTATACAGTTTACGAACGATCTTTTCCAGATAAAATAAGAAATTCCTTGTTCAGCATTCTTGTATGCATATATCTATATGTATAAACATAAAGATAACACCTGTTCAGAAATGTGTTTATAATGAAGATATTTGCACTGTACTGTGTTTTGCGATAGATGCAACCTTTTTCTTCAACTTTAGTAAAAGGTTAGCCTTTGTAATTTCTATATCAGTTCCATAAAAGAGTGATTTGGTTTGCAGCGCTACAGTCAACTTTTTGCTACACGAAGGCTAATTAGACAGGACCTACAGTTTAAGCCGGTTCCGAACGGCTACAAACATCTATGCCAACAGGGGGACTCGAACCCACAGGATCTGAACCGAATGCCATCACCTGGTCATAAAAGAATGAATTCATTGATGCCTAATGTATGTACTTATACACGTTGGGCGTGTATAGACGAAATCTAAAGATAAATGGGTCACCGAAACCTTCTTTATATAAGTTTGCAATAAAGTTGTACCACTGATACAAATTTGAAATAACTAGATACATGTCTACTACACATAGAGGTGCATATGAATATGCACTTAACAATAATTTTGCAGTAAACTATGAAATTCATGATTTAGCATTTCCCATACGGCAAGTTGCTATGGTGATATTTACCATATTAAAACTACCCCATATTTTAGTATGGTTTGCCGTTCTATAACGATTTCTCGTTGAATAAATGCTTTATTTGCGAAATCTAATGAGTCGTTGATAAAGTCTTATCTTTTACTTTTATCTGTTTGTTTTATTTTAGTGTTAACTACAATGTTCTTCAGAATTATCATTTATTCAGCGTGAAAAATAGTTACATTGCAGATGGATGAATACTCATTTATCAAAATCATTGTTTTATGATACGTTGGCGTTAGTTTCTTGAGGATAGAATCCTGAATTTGAAACCTAGGGTTTGTCGCTTTAACTAAATTGAGAATTTGAAAGAAACTCCCTCAAATTAAAATTGGGCCTAGCCAAATTTAGTTCACCTGTTCTTGTTGTAGAGAGAGGGGAAACTGCATAAGATACCCAGCGTATAAGGCATATTGTTTTAGTTTATACACTGATTTAAATTACTTGTTCCTAAAGAATATGAGAAATTTAAAATTATGCTTTCATAGATGAGAGTTAAAAACAAAATTTTGATGCTCCGATTCAATATTACAAAGCTTATTTCTCTTTTACATTCTGTTGTAAAAGCGTATTATCATAACTAATTTACAAAACACCAATATGTCGCTTCGTTTTGAGCTATCCTGTTTTGGCGGTAAGGGGTGAAAACTAATTAAAATTCACATTTGGAAACTCCTCAACTCACTCCCGGAATCTCACTGAAATGAAAATTTATTGGTCTTGCAAGAAGGACTACTATGTTGCGGAGCAAGATAAGCCAGACTAGGATGGAAGATCATGGACGACTTCAGAGAAGATTCGAAAAATTAAAAAAAAACATGTTTGCTTAGGATTTTCGAGGGGGGGGGGGTTGCTAGTGCTTGCTTGCTCCAGCCGGCTCTAACGATGTGTTACAGCTTCAATACAAAGCATTTATTTTGTTTTTTTTCAAGGCTGATTTCTTCCTGTTGCTACAACCCACATCTGAATACATGTCCTTAAAATAAGCAACATAACTGAATATACTGCAGGAGTTTATAAGAAGCCCAAAACTATTTACTTATTCTCCGATAGTTATGGATAACGAGCAATAAATCTCTCGGGGAACACTTACTCAAAGGACTCCAAAATCAGCAGTTGCCGAGCAGTTGTAAAAAAAAAAATTACTCAATTACTCAAAGAGGATTACAGAGTTCATTCTTTTACCAACGATCGTAATACTTTAGAGTATATATATATATATATATATATATATATATATATAGAGAGAGAGAGAGAGAGATCGAGAGAGAGATGGATATATAGTTGTAAAATGGCCTCCAAAATTGCACATTGATACTCGAACCGTATCAAAGAAAACTCTAAAATTACTTTACTGAACTTCCTGAGAATTCCAATGAGGTCCGAATTATTCTTAGGGATTTCTGAGAAATTATAAGAAAGATTCTATAGTAGCTCCAAAAAAAGTGGCAAAGAGGACTCCGAAATTACTCCAAAAGATTCAATTTCCTAGAATGTTTTCCAATTATTTGAACTGTTAAAAAAATCTTTCTAAGTAATATTTTCCAAAGTGGTTTTTCAAAATTTGAAGATGTATATCAAATTTATAAAAAAGGAATTTGTAATCCAAAATCTAAACATTACAAAAAGTTTAATATGTAAGTAAGAACTTTTAGTAATTTTCATTAATGCAAAATAAAAACCAAACACCGGCAGGCATGCGGAGCATAAACGGCCTCTTCACACTGAATCCGGAGCGTAAGGTAGCGGTCAACGTTAAGAAATTTTACCAATCACAGAGTTTAAAACCATTGACCACGTGATATGTCAAACGAATAACAGGTCTTGTCAACAATCTCGGTATCGACGCAGTACCTTGCGCAATGCTCTGGATCCAGTGTGGACGGCCTTAAGGCTTAAACTTTAATCCTTGCATTGTAACCTCCGTGGGTACAACCCGCTTAAGGAAATTAGGACTATTATGACCTGTTAGTACATACTCATAGAAGGGTATGATTAGCCCAATGACCCATGTAATATTTATTTAAAAAATTTCAACATATCTTAAATATTCAACTAGTTGGTACCCCGTCAATATATGAACGACTGGATAGTACCAATACACAAATTATACTCAACATATCATTTCATATAGTATTGAAAATCACAATATTAAGTATAGAGAAATACACATGTCAAATTGTTGAATGGTTGGTAATAAAAATCAATTTAAAATACTAAACACAGTATAAATAACATAGAAAAAAAAGCGCGTGAAATTTATACACATCTCAGAATTTAGGTAGACTCATCACTTAAGGCAGTTAGGCCTTTCATCACTTGACCACTAAAAGGCTAAAAAATAAAAGTCTCAATTTTGGTTAACCGAAGTGAACTTAAAAAGGAGTTTATTAAAAATTATATACTTTTTTAATAAACTCCTCAGAATTCAGCTAGTTTAGCTGAATTCTTTCATCATTGGAGCCAAAAAACCTGAAAAGTAAAACATAAAATTATACATTTATAATAAACCACTAAAATCTGAAAAGGAAAAATGTCAAATTGTTGAATGTTTGGTAACAAAAATCAATTTAAAAACTAAACACAGTATAAATAACACAGAAAAAAAAGCATGTGAATGTTACACACATCTTATAATTAGGTAGATTCAGTCTTGAACTTTTCTGCAAAGTGCTACAGGGGAAATTCTAGCCAGCTGCTTCCTTTTCACATGCAAATTTATCTTTTTGTAATGCAGGTATGCTCATATCATACCAGGTGGTGGTGGGTGTTACTATGAATAACAAATTTTTCTTTGGTGGTAAAATGATAAAAGACTGAATCTACCTAAATTATGAGATGTTGTATAACATTTCACATGCTTTTTTTTCTGTGTTATTTATACTGTGTTTAGTTTTAAGTTGATTTTGGTTAACAAAATTGAGATTTTTATTTTTCAGCTTTTAGTGTAAAGTGATGAAAGGCCTAACTGCCTTAAGTTGATGAGTCTACCTAAATTCTGAGATGTTGTATAACATTTCATGTGCTTTTTTTTCTATGTTATTTATACTGTGTTTAGTTTTTAAATTGATTTTTGTTACCAAACATTCAACAATTTGACATTTTTCCTTTCAGATTTTAGTGGTTTATTATAAATGTATATATTTTGTGTTTTACTTTTCAGGTTTTTTTGCTCCAATGATGAAAGAATTCAGCTAAACTAGCTGAAATTCTGGGGAGTTTATTAAAAAAGTATATTTTTTTTTGTATTGGGGTTTTCATTTATAAATGCGTATTACATTTCGTATGCTTTTTTTCTATGTTATTTATACTGTGTTTAGTTTTTAAATCAACTCTTTGGTTAACATTATTCCCCAATTTGACATTTTTACTTTACAGCTTTTAGTGATACAATGATGAAGGGCTGCATCTACCTAAATTCTGAGATGTCTATACATTTCACATGTTTTTTTTCTATGTAATTTATTACTGTGTTTTAGTTTTTAATTTATTTGGTTTACAAACATTCTCAAAATCCCGGCCAACGCCGGCTCGCCGGGGGGGGGGAATTGTTCTTATGCGTGCGACTGTTTGCAGGACGTGGGATGCGTATCCACGAAATTTAAATACCTTTATTCGTTGTTTTTAGTATTTCCATTCTCTGAACAATGATTGCTGAAGGGAGCGAGTCCCTAAACCGACCGGCTAGACGGGCAAAACACGGCAAAGTAAATTTGACATTTTTACTTTTCAGATTTTAGTGCTACAATGATGAAAGGCTGAAATTCTGAGATGTGTATAACATTTCACTATATTTTTTCTATGTTATTTATGCTGTGTTAATTTTAAAATTGATTTGGTTAACAAACATTCTTAAAATCCCGGGCATCGCCGGGTACTTCAGCTAGTTAAAAATAAAAATGGCCGAGAGAGAGCTAGAGAGATTCCTCGGAATACACAAATTTAGGTGCGGCCTCTTGCGTAGTATCTAAAGCCAGATTTAAACATGTCACTGAGCAAGCACAGAAACAATTAGGTGTGTTTTTGCGGTCTCATGTTGAGTGAGTATCTAAAGACAGATTTTAACATGTCACTGAGCATGCGCAGAAAGCAATTTTTCAATTGAAAATTATCACTTATTAATAGAAATTGAGGTTACAAAAACCAAATTTAACGCAGTCTATAGATTAAAATCTTCGTTTAAGACCAAAATGAAGTCAAGGATGCAGTAGTTTTCTCTCATGGGACTGCCCAAAGAATCGACTTAGCAACTTAAATTAGCGTAATTTTTCGGACCATAAGACGCAATTTATGGGAGGTTTTTAGAAAACAATATTTTGTGTTTTTGTTAGGTATATAAAGATATTTTCAATTCCTCACTGAATAAAGATAAATTATACATGTAATAAAATATAATAAATAATATATTAAAATCTATATATATGTAAAATAAATATATATAATATATGTAATAAAATATTCATCTTATTTTAAGGTTATCTTCGGACCATAAGAAGCACCACAATTTAAGTCGCTTATATATATATATATATATATATATATATATATATATATATATATATAAGGTGCGTCTATAGTCCGTAAAATAGATATATACAGGGTTCCCACCTATATCCGTACATCCCCCTTAACTTCTAAACGGTGAAAAATTAGGCCATAAAGTTGTTGTCTAGGTACAGTAAAAAGGATATGCGCTACTCGATGAGACAACTTACAACGCCATCTACCGGTAAATTTTGAAATTAACGTTTTATCTCAAAAACGGTACGAGATACGGGGATAAATGTCATTACAAAGTTGTTCAACATCATCGATTTAGTAAGAAATGACACCTTGCGCACATTAATACTTTGAATGCAGAAAATGAACATTTGTTTGATCGCGATTTCGAAAATTGTCATGTCATAAAGAGTGGAAGAAAGAAACTGAGACACTTCCCAATCTTAAGGATCATTTATTTATGTTGCTGAAAATGCTCTCCATTAGCCACTATACACGTTTGCACTCTGGACTGTATTTCTCGCTTGCACATTGTGCAACATCGCAGGTGTTACGGAGGCACACGCATCAGTAATGCGTCGTCGAAGATCCTGCAATGTTGGCGGAGGAGTCGCACATACTTGTCCTTTTATGTGTCTCCATAAGAACACAGGCTGGTATTTAGTCCGTGAGGTGGTCTTTTAGAGCTTCGCTCGCATTTCACGACGCCATAGTGTTGAAAATCCTGACCAAACAAATGTTCCTTTTTCAATTCCTACTATTAGTTCACACTCTCTCTATATATATCTTGTTCAAATTTTCAATCGTTAATAAAAGTACTTTTTATTCATCCACTCAAGTTCAAATACATTTTTTTAACTTGTAGTGGATGACACTTGATGTTAATACAGTTTTTTCAAATATTAATTCATTAATTAAATTTAATCAATCAATTTTAGTTTTAGACCTAGAGCGTCTCTTGCTCTTGAATAGTAATTTCCCTCTTCTTACTGTGTAAACGGTAGCACTGCGGTATCGCGGGCTTCTCCCGTCCTGTAGGTTGCGAGATCGAATCCCCAACCTGACAAACTTTTTTTCTCTTTTTCCCCCCCTCCTAATCTCGCACAGTACGCAAGGTTCTGGCAGGCAATCCTTTTTTTCAATTCCTACTATTAGTTCACACTCAAATTTTTCTTTGTTGACCTAAGTAGGAATTGACTTTAAATTTTTTTTATATATATTACTTGTTTACATTCTGTTTTGAGTATTAATGTGGGCAAGGTGTCTTTTCTTACTAAATCGATGATGCTGAACAACTTTGTAATTGTCATTTTCCCCGTAATTTCTTAACGTTTTTGAGATAAAAACGCTCATTCCAAAATTTGTCGATAGATGGCGTTGTAAGTTGTCTCATCGAGTAGCGCATAGACTTTTTACTATACCTAGACACCCACTTTAATGGCCTAAGCTGTCGCCGTTTAGAAGTTAAGGGGAGTGTAAAGGATATGAGTGGGAACCCTGTATACTTACTTTTCTTGCAGTGACACAATACTTACATGGCTCTATTTTCAATTTTCGCAACATATTTTGAAGCGATCAGTTGTGACCCATTTGCAGTACTGTATATTTCACTCTGATGCTGTACTGTTCACAACTTACCTGGCTTGAGATAGACAATAACTCGAAGAGTTATAATCATAAAAATTGAAAGTTAGTAAAAGAATATTGCAGAGCTGTAGATAGCAGTCGAGTGTATTTCAGCATCAAGGATACACTGAATATTTATTTGTGAAATGGTTTCGCGTTTCATTTTCGAACATAGTGAATTCTGCCGGGACTTTCAAATCAAAATTTTCATAATTTTCCATGTAAATGCATCGATTTTGATCATGGATAGTATTTATAATTCATACCCAGATTTTACTGGCCTCGTTCGTTTAAGCTCGGAATTATTTTAATGAAATTAAGTCTAGTACATGTAAGCATGCAAAAGAGATGCCATTAACTTTTGAGCATATTGAAATATCAAAGACATATTGAATAATTACATTAATAAGATTAAATTTTGATAATTAATTACAAAAGCATAATGATTTGCCCTTTAATATTTAACGAAGGCAACATTAAAATGGAAATATATAGCTATCCGATGAAATAAAATTAGAGATCGTATATGAAATGCAAATTAGAATTTTGCGAGTCATAAATCCTTCAGCCTCATTATGAGAACTTGGCATTTATTAAATCTTAGTAACAAAATGATCGTATAAGATTCCTTTGGCTGTGATGCATATTTATGCAAATTAAAATAATACTCAAATTATTTCTTTATACATCAGCGATTGTCAAAACTGGGCACTACACAGACAGAATTCATTCATTTGCCATAGATCGTAATATTTCCTTTTTTACTTAACGCGTATTCTGAATTATTCTCTTTTCAATATAGCACAGTCCCATTTTCCAAATTGCGACCAACTAGTAAACGAATTAACTAACTAGTTTGTCCTTTAAGACACGCGCTGAAAGTCAGGCGCCTATGATTCAGGATGATTCAGAAACCACGCGGCTTGCATCGCACGTACGGAATCTCGAGTTATGGCTCCCGTGGTCAAGTCTGTGTGTGTGTGCGTGCGCCCTTTACATCCCTGTGGTAATTATTTTTCAAGATCTCATTTCAAGATGTGAAGGTGCATGGCTCAAACCTCGGCCCTGGCGAAACCTGGCTTCAAAGTAAGTGCTGGAACTACTCTAAGAAATTAGTACTCTTCTATCCCTAAGTTATTATCATCATAAAATAATAATGTATTATTTACAGAATATTAATATACTTGATACTTTTAGAGTAATCCTACTTTAATGTACGCCAGTTTCTTATTTCCAGCTTTTCATGTTTAAATTTTCCTGTAGCAACGGCTTCAGTTTTTCAAAGCTTTATGACATTTTGTTGCCAAAAAAAATTATGCTTAAACATCGTTTACATAACCAGAGAGTAGATGGATGAGATCTCTCTTTAAAAAAATATTAAAATAGTTATTAAACAGTTTTATTGTTGCCTAATCAGGTGATTTGGGACCACTTTATGGTCATTGAGTAGCTTACCAGTTTGTTCTGAAAGAAAGTTAAAATGTAATTTCCCGTAAGATAAAATTCTCTCGATTATATTTTCTACATTCTTCAGTCATGCAGACATCCTTAGCCGATAGTTAAACTTTTAGGACAATCTTGACAGTCTAAGAGATACTTTCCTATGTTTGAGAGCTATCTCATTAAATTTCAGACATTATTATCGGGAATTAAATTCCGATAACCAGCTATAATATGCTCCTAATTGATGTCATTTCTGAACTACATGCATATGAGCTTATTAACAAATTTCCGAAATTCAGTATTTTCCCACTTAAAGGGGTTGTATTATGAGTGAATATGGGTTTTATTGGTACTGAAAAGCGTTATCGGAAAAAATTAGCTTAACATCGTAAAAGTTAAAATTGAACTTAATGTTATCGAGTATCGGTTAAAGTTTGTTTTTTTATCACTTTAACTCTCCCCCCCCCCCTCTGTTAAAACGTTTGAAAGGTTAAGCTTCAACTCAAAATAGAAAATGTGTGTTGATATATTTATTGACAGAGAGATTATTTTAATTAATTTATGACTAAAATTACAATTTGGGAATTGTCATATTCAGTATGCTTAACGTTGTAATCATAGGGAAAAAATTACTTAAAAAGAGTTATGTAAAAATAAGGATTTTTTTACGTTGGTCTGCCACAGTACTGAAAATCCCAATATTTAGTCGTAAGTCAGCAGATGAAATTGTTAGGCCGTCTGCACACGGAGCAACTCAAAAGAAACTGATAACTGACTCAAATCACAAACCAGTCCGTGATGAGTCGTAACCTATGTAATTGAATGGAGCCACGCACACGGCGCAACTGGTTACAAACCCGTCGAGTCAGTAAACAGTTTCTTTTGAGTTGCCCCGTGTGCAGACGGCCTAAGTCTTTCCTATTCAGTTCCCTTTTCTAGGTACAACTGATCCTGCGTATGCCGTTTCATACGTGTACACTAGGTCTGCAAAACATACGGCCGCCAGCACTCACTATGTGGTTCTCGTCTCTTTTCTTTGAAGCAGCATTTAGTTGAAAGCAAAGATATTTTTAAAAGTCTATATTCAAATACTTAAACTGAGAGATCCGCGATTCAAGTAAAGAAAAAACAAAAACGAACAGACAAAATTTACTGAAAATTTATGATGGCATACATTTTTATACCCCCATCACTTATAATTATTTCCCCTTTAAACGAACTTTAAGGGTTCGGGAATCGAACTGAAGTACCACTAATCTTCCAAGACATGCAAGGAGCTACACAAATTTTGTCAAGCAAAATATAGCTTTTTGGTCCCCGAAGTGGGGCGTAGGCGGAGATAATACGACTCCAATTTATAAAAACTACTACCATATTCATCCTTATAAACAAAAAAAAAGGTAATGCAACAACATCAGTTCAAGAATACGCTGAAGAAGAACGAAAAAGAACAAGTTGAGACAGCCACTCCAAAGAGTAAAAGTAGTAAATTGCGCACGATATATCCAATTTTAGAGTCCTCGAGCTCAGTCATTGCACGGTATGACGTCATTCTGCAGGTTGGAAATTTGCATGATGTGACGTAGTTCTGCAGACGAGAATTTGCGTATGTGTGTTGCCACAGCCTAAAGGATACTGACACACATGCCTGAACTTCGGTTTAAAAGTATATACTGCTGGAACGTTAAGGCATTCAAGATTCTCTTGAGATAAGTTCCAAGTTCATGCTCGGGATTTCCCAGTTTTCTTTCTGTCAACTCTATTTTTAAAATCTTACTTACATATCTGAAATAATATTTCGAGTACTCAATATTTCTATTACTTATAGGTTCGTTTATATCGCTTGTTGACGCCAATGGCTATGTTGGCAATCTCCAAACTCGCTCTTGAAAGAATGCAAATATAGGTATCATAGTTTTTATTTCTTATGTTGGCATCGTAAACTAAAAGATATTAGAATTTGTTTGAAATCGATGACCAAAAAAAATTCCATTTGAAATGTTGACGCCAATGACTATGTTGGCAATCGCCAAACTCGTTCTTGGCGTCAACATCGCTATTTGACGAAACTTTTTGAATGACTGTAAAGATCAAATGATTTTTGAAATCAGAAAGATAAACATATAACTCAAACAAATTTTAGATGACAGAGTGGGTCTTACTCAAAAATTACGTTTGTAAAGATGTTTGGCTATTTTTTTTAATGTAAGAACAGGTACATTAATTTTCGGTAAATTTGTTAAATGTCCCATTTGAAGAGGAAATGAAAGAGTATGGACACAAGCTATGGCAAGAAAATACTTAGACATTGTGGACAACTTTATAAAATCGCCGTACGCAGTTACTATTAGTTCTCACTGCATATATAAAGGAAAAAAGGTTTGGAAAAATTTTAAGGTTAAAAAATTTTCGTATCATCAAGAGTAATCAGGGACATTCAGGTGCCGAATCAAGCTGACAGGTGAAATAAGTTAAACGACTAAATAAAATGCAATATTATTCTTACCAAATTTTTTCACCTTAGGTTCAAAACACAGGAACTTCCTGTTTGGAAGGGGAAATAATGGATTGAACAATATAAAACAATTATGTGAAAATAGCCCTTTAAATATTATTTTTCCATTCCAAGACTATTTAATATAGCCTGGTAAAATGTGAAATTAAAAGTTAAGACCTCTTGCCATCAAAGCAAATCTTACCCACAAATTGGTCGCAGTCATTGCAGAGGGCCCTGTGAGATATTTGCATCATATGTTTCATTGCAAATAACTGACTCTCCATTACTAAAGACAAGGCTTTGCTACATTAGGGCCTGTTCACATAAGAGTCCGGTAGAGTAAGCGTAAAAGGAAAGATTTCGCCTAGGCGGAAATAAACCAATCATAGGCGTTAAAAATTTCGTTGCTAATCGTTTGGAGGTTTGTCATTGGTTAAATATATTTCAATATTTTAACGCTTCTGTTACCGGACTCCTGTGTGAACAGGCCCTTGCTCTGTGGATTCGGTAAAATCTTTTATTGCATAGTTGATGCTATACTTTTTAAGACTTATTGCTAAATATCATATCATATCTTAGCTGTGTAATGTTGCAGAGCTGCGTGGAAAACAGAAAATCCTCGTTTCGATTTTTGTGTTTGATTAAAATAAAGTTTTCATAAAATTAAGGAGGTTTGATAAACTTGTCGTCGTAATCTTACTTAACCTATTTGCTGCCTCCGGTGATAAGTCGTTAAGATAATTTCGTACTCTTGGTATTAAAGACGAGATAACACGACCGCAACATTTCGTGCCTCTAAGTAATGAGGGAAAGATAACTCGTTTGCTTTCATTTACTTTCAGTTTTGAGGCGTTATCTCTCATGCCAGAGGCGGCATCTAGTGATGAATACGTCGCGGTACAGCCTTATTTTTTTAGTTACAAACCAGCTGTAACTAAAAGCTACTCAATGTAACATACCCCAGCGAACACAGCTGGAGGATGCTCTGGGGATGGAAAGCGTGACTGAAAAAAGCATCGAGCTCGGCAATTTGCTTGCCGGAAGCACAAACCAAGGAAGACTAGGCTGATGCAGCTTCGACTAAATAAGCTTTAAAAAGGGTTAAAACTCTCCTCGTTTAGTTAGAATTTCGCAGTTTATTTTTGAAGCTGTATATATCCGACTGAACAACTCCGTTACTATGATATCTGCGAGGGCTTATCATGTATTATATCCTAAACAATTTCTTTTATTTCCCCTTAGAATGATGTAATAAAGCAAATGGAAATTCCCAGCTGAAAAAAAAATTGTCTAATTACTTGCAGGGAAAAGTTTTCAAATAAATATATTTTTTACCGTTAAAAAATTTTCTGCAAAAATAAATTTGTATACACAAGTATTCGATCCAATAAGGCAGCCTGTCACATCTCAACCCGTTAAATAATGAAGGGCAAAAGATTGGTCGTTAAACGCATAGATCACTCACTATCAGTTACATAGAAGCACCAGTAAAAACGCGGGGGATCCATTTTCTGCCCCGCTGCTTTCCCGTGATCGTATCAGTGACGTCGCATGAAACTGCCTTGATCACGCTTTTTTTAATGTAGGACTACGTTCCTCCATAGCGGCCCTGCGGAAAGGAAAATTTCAGACGCTAAAACTGTTCGTCCGCCCGTCGTCGTGAGTTATAATTTTGGCAGCGCGCCAAACCCGGTCTATCGCTTGGACAAGTTAGGGCCTGTTCACATAGGAGTCCGTTGCGTTGCGTTAAGGAAAAGATGACGTTGAGAAGAAAATAAACCAATCATATGCCCCCAAACAATTAGCAATGAAATTTTTAACGCCTATGATTGGGTTTATTTCCGTCTCAACGTCATCTTTTCCTAACGCAACGCAACGGACTCCTATGTGAACAGGCCCTTACAGAAAAGTGCGCCAATATTTGACATACATATAGTATGTATATATACACATACGTACATATATATATATTATATATATATATATATATATATATATATATATCTATCATATATATATATATATATATATATATATATATATATATATATATAGATATAGATAGATCGATAGATAGATATCATAATATACATGCAAAAGAGGTAAGCAATGATAAGTAATCCTACGTTAATAACACGAGGTAGTTTCGTTAGAAGAGACTACCTGAAATTTTTTAACGGTGAAGGAAATACTCTTAACTATGTTTATGTTATATTGTTCCGCCAAAAATATATATTTATTTTTTCGCGTCAGTCTACCTGTTAACTTATCTGGCGTGACTGCTGGGCGATATCCTAATTTCGCTATCGATAATTTTTCGGCAATTTGCACATTCATTATACTCGAATGACGTGATTTATCAATCAATCAGTGTAAGCATGTATATGCAGATACGCAACGGAAGGAACAATGGGCGCTATTTCGAGCGTCACTAATCGAAGGACAGACTTCCGGGCAAGTTTCACCTCCTCTTTTAAATTAATTAATTACCCGAGTCGCTCGAGGATCATAAAATATCTTTCGTTACGTTATAGTTCCTCGTTTAATATTGTACCTTTTCCGAAGTATGTTGTATCGCCTTGCAAAGAATGCAATAAATCTTGAACGTGGTTCTGGGGAGCTTTTATGAAAATTTTCATTAATTCATTATCGTGATTTATTGCTTTTTTATTCCTGCTCATTACTGTCAGGTAGGAAAGCGCGCTCCATAAATATAAATTTTCTTTGAGTAAATCACACAAGGTGACACTGTTCTGCGCCTTCGTACACGGTGTTGGCTATGAAGTGGAAGTTCGACTCAATGTTTTACGAAATAAAATCGTGCTCTCTGTCGCTCTTAATAAAAAGGGAATAACTGATTTTACACTCAAGCGAAAGGATGCTAATTTTGAATGCTAAATGCTGCTAAACTATTGGATCTTCATTAACCTTTAGCTTACGGGGCCCATTTTTCCTTTAGAAGGGAAATTTTCCTACCCACTTTGTAAGAACGGCCATTGAGGGGGTTATATATATATATATATATATATATATATATATATATATGTGTGTGTGTGTGTGTGTGTGTGTGTGTGTATGTATATGTATGTATGTATATATGTATGTGTATATGTCTTTGTATGAGCATGTATATGTATGTATGTGTATGTACATGTGTATGTATGTATATGTGTATGTATGTGTATGTATGTATATGCATGTATATGTGTATGTATTTATATGTATGTGTATGTATATGTGTATGTATGTATATGTATATATTTATGTGTATATGTGTATGTATTTATATGTATGTGTATGTATATGTGTATGTATGTATATGTATATATGTATGTGTATATGTGTATGTATTTATATGTATGTGTATGTATATGTGTATGTATATGTGTATGTATGTATATGTATATATGTATGTGTGTATGTGTATGTATATGTGTATGTGTGTATGTATATGTGTGTGGATATGTGTATGTATATGTGTATGTATGTATATGTATATATGTATGTGTATATGTGTATGTATGTATATGTATATATGTATGTGTATATGTGTATGTATTTATATGTATGTGTATGTATATGTGTATGTGTGTATGTATATGTGTGTCGATATGTGTATGTATATGTGTATGTATGTGTATATGTGTATGTATATGTGTATGTGTATATATATAGATATATATATTTATATATATATATATATATATATATATATATATGTGTGTGTGTGTGTGGTGTGTATGTATATGTGTATGATAGGTGTATGTATGTGTATATGTGTATGTATATGTGTATGTGTATATATATAGATAATATATATATATATATATATATATATATATATATATATATAATATATATCTATATCTAATGTGTGTGTGTGTGTGGTGTGTGTGTGTGTGTGTGTGTGTGTGTAATATACCATTACATCTCGTTCTTAAATGCAACCTGAAAGAAAAACTAGTTCAAATTTACCATGGCTGGTCTCAGCCTGAAAGGAATTAAAATTTTGAAGCAGTCGGATCGAATCGTTTTATTAAGCGACAGAAAAATACGTCCATTCATTTCAGATGCTCGGAGCGAAGTGTAATATCACCTTTCAACCTTACGCGCTAGAAGCGAGGTGCTGTGCCTGTTTATTTTGAAGTGTCAGCGGAATTTGGGGCTGGCGATGCGAACCCACGCCTTTTCTCGAGACGTATACACGTATAGAAATGCAACGTTTGCTGTTTTATGGGGAGTTCTGTTGCTATGGGTTTTTAAAGAGCTAAAGTAATGTACTGGGGATTGGACTCAGGAAAGGAATTTAAATGATAGAAGGAGGGCCTAATATTTAACTTTATTACATATATATATATATATATATATATATATATATATATATATATATATATATATATATATATATATATATATATATATATATATATATAGATAGATAGATAGATAGATAGATATGTGTGTGTGTGTATATATATATTCATTCTTGGGATACATGCTATCCCACTCCGTAAGGAAAAGGTTAAATAATTAGTTTTTCTATCTTTAAATTACTGAAAGCTTCCGGTTACTTTTAAACGACCGTATTTTTCGGACCATAAGACGCACCGGACCATAAGACTCCCCTTAATTTATGGGATGACTTTTGGAAAAAGAATATTTGTATTTTCTTAGGCATAAAAATATATTTTTAATTTCTTACTTAATAAACATAAAAAATATGTATAATAAATAATATATATATATCTAATATATATCATTGTATCTAATATATACCATATATGTAATAAAATATTGATTTCATGTTAATGTTACCTGTTGTTTTCAATCCCCTTGGTGTAGAAAAGCCTACACCAAGTCCAAAGGACCTTGGTCCATGGCGAAGGGTAGTAAGCAGCTTCACTTAAGGCGAGGTAGCATTAGGGCTGAAGTCTGCCTTGCGACCTCGAAGAACATCGGTCCCGTAATTTTGAACAGAATCAACTGACGAGACCGGAACACGTGACCCCGCACCTCCAGAGGTAAATTTCGCAATAAATAAATAAATAAATAAATATTAAATATTAAAAGAAAAACTAAATTTTGATTTTTCATTCCTTGTAGAAAAAAAATTGGAAAATCCTGGTACAGGGGGGCTAGGTCTCTTGCAAGCCCCACTTCAGTTTTTTGTTGTTTTCTTAAAGATTTTTTTGTTATACGTGTGGCAACAAGTAACACCCCCGCATAAAAGAGGCTGTCAGCTGCTGCATGGCTCTGTGGAATTTGACGGGATGTAATCATTTTCCATCCCACACAGGCTCGATGGGATGCATACCCGGAGACTGATGACCAGTGGGTCCGCTGAATACGATCACTTTGAAGAAGATCGTCGACCATCAATGCAAGTAGTGAGGGAACGCGCTATCGTTCCTGAACATGAAGAGTGGACCCTCGAAAGAGTGGAAAAGTACGTACGTCGCCTTTGTTTCTTCTGCCAGAAACAGTACATTGGTCGTGGATGTGGAGTTGTGCTTACGTGTTTACAACTATCCGAACAAGCACCATTCAAGGAAACCACCACCTCTATATTGGTCCCTTTCGGTGATGGTAATATAAAGGTCACGTGTTCTCCGTTCGCTCCCCATAGAGTGATGCAACGAGTATCAGTCTGCAAACTGAGTACGCACATGTCAGAGAAGAGCACATTGATCCATTCATTCAGAGTCTGATATGGTATGCAAACGTATGTATGCAATACATGTAATCGGGGGCTCGAGGTAGCCTAGTGGGAGAGCATCGGCTTTCGGTGCTGAGGTTCTCGGATCGAATCCCGATAAAGCCATTCAATACCTCCGTGTCTAGGCCGTATATGGGCAAGTTAACCCTTAGAGGGGCGTCGTTTGCACAGTGCAAACGCTTAAACCTAGTCCTTTTTTTTCACTTGCATTCAATGTATTCCAGTTAAATTATCCGAAAATGGTTACTACTGCCATCTGTTGTCAGATTAAAGAACTAAAAACATTTTGAAACCTTTCATTGGGAAATTTTCCAAGATTTTTTAGGTTAAATGAAATCGGGAAAAAAATTTGCACCCTACAAACGGGGGATGTTGTTGCCCCTGAAGGGTTAAATCCGTGGACCGGAAAGGTCACTCTATGAGTCAGAGAGGGTGGGAGAGGGTATGATCCCCCGAGAAGCCACCCCTGGTGGTGCTGGGTCAAAATGGAGGTGGCACCAGGCTCAATCGGGCTCCGACCCTGGTTGTGCCATTATAAACCGGAGCCGCACCCTTCAGCCCGCTAGCCTGTCTGGCCCAGGTCTGGAATGCATTCGACCAGGGGGCATTAGAAACAATAGCAAAAATTGTAATTGGACAATTGGCAATAGCACATAATCCCACGTAGTTTTCAAGTAATAACGAGCCATCCTTCAAAAGAACTCAACATTTCAGTCTATATTATGGACAATGCAATCGAGAGACGTCGCTGATATTATTTGATTTATAAGTTTTCTCTTGAATAATAAGCATATTACGAATTCTAATATTCCCACAGCGTCACATGTTTTCAGAATTAATATAGAGACGGAGAGGAATCATAATTTTCGAAAGAGAAATATCTTATCGCATATACATCTTGCACAAGAACCGTAAACAATTAAATGCTTGAGATATAAATACCGTACACATTCATTTTGCACGCCGGGGTAAAAGCTGCGCACATGTTAGCAAATTCTCTTTTCGGAAGACTCTATGGTATTCCGAGAAAATTCATGCCCCCCCGGCACCTTCTTATAATCACTTTATTTAATAATTAATCGCCCAAGCGAGGTAAAACTTTCTTTCAGATAAGATATTTAATTAGTTGAGATTCTGGAATGATACAGGTACAAGGGACGGGGAGATTTAATGCGAGAACCCCGTGATTAAAAACTTATTACATTCAACTCCTTTTATCCGCTAAAGGATACGTATTTTTCTTTAGATGGCTCTACATAAACTAATAACATTGTCGCAGCTGGTGTTGTTCTTTTATGCCTGCATCGTGTTTCAAATCTTAATTCGGAAATAAACTCGTCTCCTTCTGAATGATATTAAAAGACATTTAATAAGAAAAGCGTGCACTTTGAGGCCCAAGTAATCGAGTTAATATCAGATCGACAGAGGTCATGTGAAAATGTTCAAAATATCATAAACACCTAATATAGGTTAGCAAATGCTAGGTTCTATGGATAACTTCTTTTTTAAACTTCATTCAAAAAATCTTTTTTTCTAGAGCGTCGAACAAATGTATAACAAAAAGAACTTGAGGAGGAAATGTTGCCGAGTGGCTGCCCCGAGATGCTGTCATGAAAACGGGAGACGATTCGAGACCGTCCTCCTCGTCGATAACCGTGATGAACCCGCGAAATTAATATATTTTTTTTTGTAAATAGCCTGTATTTATTCAAGATATACATTAAGCATGAAATATAGAAAGGCTGGCAGTCATTTTATTAAGGCGAAGTCCTTGCAGTAGCGACTTGTCTTCGGGTTAAAACACGCCGCAGGCCTCACCGACTGGGTCAGTTTATATTAGTGAATTAACTATACGTAGAGACACAAGATTACATGTTGTTCATTTTAGGCCTTATAATATCAATTATAATAAGATGTAAATATTTATAAAGTAAATTTCTACAATCTGACGGCTACGAATCATTTTTCACCAAGAAAGAGAGATTTTGATTCCCATATATAATAATTACCATACTTCAAAGAATGAATAAACCTAATAGTCCATTCTTATAATCGCTGTTGAAAGTACGTTGTATCGTTTAAAGTCTCGGTTGTTCGTGTTTTTCTTAGGAGAACAGAGACATAAGGACGAAAGGAATAATACCTCGTGGTGTTGTATCGATCGATAAAAAGACTAGTTTTTGAATCGGAGGTCTAAATTAATTCCTTAAGAGGTTCTTTGTCTTTTAACTTTACTAGATTCTATGGCTTTCCAGAAAGAGGGTACGAAAATGTACGATCCCTCTACACCAGGGTTCTCAAACTTTTTGATGTCTAGCGCCCCCTCCCCCCCCTTTGCATTATCTTCAGGCCCTGAGCCTCCTAGGCCCCTAAAAAGCGTAAGTAACGCTAGTAACAATACAGTAGGGTAGACCGGGCATGGTGTCCATAGGAAGCACGTTGGACCCATTCTGCAGAATATTTTTTCAAACCCATTCGGTAGATTATGTATAGCCTAAGGCGACGTATGTCTTAGCACTTCTCTTTCACCCATAACAGGCGAAGAAGCAATCACAATGAAAAACCACTTCAAATTTTCACTGAAGCTGAGTGTTTTTTTTTCACTTGACTATAAATAATCGTTTATGATTTGTTTCTAAATAAAGTTTTACTAGGTGCATAGGATTGTATGTCCAGAGCTAATTTTCGACCTACGGATTTGAAAAAAAATATTAGCAGAAATGTTGATACAACGATGTCAAAGCCAAAATGGCGATATGGGGCAAGTTGGCCCATTTAATACGCGGCATGTTGACCCGGTGGCCCAAGATACCCCGCAGTCCAAGACTTTGTTTTCTACATTCGTAAGCCTATAAAAGTCAATAAAATTGTCAATAAATCAGGAGAAGACTGGATTCAAAGTACCAGGTTCAATCGTTAGGCACACGAATCACGCGTCACTGGGGACACGAAGTTTTATGTTTGCATTCATTGTGATGATGAGAGAGATCGATGAAGGCAGTAGTTAAGTTGGACAAAATATCTTTTCTTATCCTTTGTGTCTTTTATACGCCATATTAAAATTACATTTGATATTTTATGTGTTTTTTCGTTTCCGTTAGTAATCCGAAAATCAAACCAACTTAGAGGGCCAACCTGCCCCGTTCGATGGGGCAGGTTGGCCCAGTGACTTGATGTCCTGCTGAGCTTCATATAGAAACTATTAATTAATTTTAAAATTTTTCTCATACGTGGTTATGCTTTAAGATGTGCTGATTGTACAAAGTAAAAAAAATTAAAAATTTTAATAAAGTTAAAAAAAAATATTGAAGAAAAAATGGGCCAACAAGCCCCGGTCTACCCTATATACGTATTACATACGTATTACATACAAATTTTGAAAAAAATATTGAAGAAAAAATGGGCCAACAAGCCCCGGTCTACCCTATATACGTATTACATACGTATTACATACAAATTTTGAAAAAATATTGAAGAAAAAAGGGCCAACAAGCCCCGGTCTACCCTATATACGTATTACATACGCTTCCTCCCTGAATATCCGGTGCACACCTCCAGGTTGAGAACCACTTCTCAACAAGGACAGAAAGTACATTTTTTGTTCTCCAAATTATAAGCCCTTCTTTCAGGGTTCCATAAAAAGGGAAGTAAAAACAGAGTCGAATTCTTAAGTACGAATATAGAATCCGGAATTTGTAACTTTTAGAATGCACGAACATCAAGTTATAGTTATTAAAATTCTTTCACACAAGATAAGTGCGACACATGCAGAGTTAGGGCCTGTTCACATAGGAGTCCGTTGCGTTGCGTTACGTTAAGGAAAAGATGACGTTGAGACGAAAATAAACTAATCATAGGCGTTAAAAAATTCATTGCTAATCGTTTGGAGGCCTATGATTGGTTTATTTTCGTCTCAACGTCATCTTTTCCTTAAAGCAACGCAACGGACTCCTATGTGAACAGGCCCTTACACATCCGTTGAGTTGTTTTACCGTGTTCAGATCCTTTTCTCTGAAATCCTAATCGGCTACCATTATGAGAATTTTTTTTGTTCTTCTTTTCATTTAGTTTATTTTCACTTAGATAAAAGCAGGTGGTAAAGGGAATGAATAAATTGTTGTGAAATATACTTTTCAGAACAGCTGCGAGGTCATTTTCCACGTGAGGTACAACTCTACACACACATTCTCGAAATTTGCAACTTTTTTTTTTTTTTTTGTCTCCTATAATTGGCATTTAAACCCCGTTTCCCCGGGGAAAAGTTAAAAGTTTTTCGTAATTAAGACAGGCCCAGAGACGTAAGTGTGCCAAGGAAGAGGGCCAAACATGCCAAATGGCGGTCCCTTGTCCGAACCATAATTTACAGTCACCGAAAAGAAGAGATAAAGCGCTGGAAAGACATCACCTGCGTTTCCCTACTAACAAGAAAATGATACATTATTTGAGCAATACCCCCGACTAAAGGAGAAAAGTCTTGCCTTGGCACGCGATACCCGCTGACGTACAAACACGCTCTCTGCCGTGCCAAGATCCTAACAATATTAAACATGACAACTGCACCTGTTTTACTTGGTGCAGCGCGTACAAAGTTCCGAAAATTAAGACAGGACTTCGCCGTTTTTTTTTTCTCTCTCTCTCCTGCTTCTCTTCCATTCCTGTTCCCTTACCCAGGAGATAGTAATGAGCATGATCAGGTGCAGTATAACAGGGTAATAAATTCTGTAAGGAATGGCGTAATTAAAAGTTTAGTTTTCGGGGAAAAGAATTGGATGAAAAGTTTTCGAAACTTGCCGATTTAATTTTATTAAAGGTTCGGTGAAATATTTCATCTATTACGTGTAAAGGATTGCGTAAAATTAGGGGGCAAATTTTAAAGTGGGGTTGCATCATTAGAGCGTTTAAGTTTTGGGAAAGTTTGGACCGGAGAATCTCTTGGCTCAGACGGAATGCGGTCGCCTTTTAACTATTACTCAGCGATCTGGATAAAACCGGTTTGTTCTGGATGCCGAGTAGCGTGTAAATCCGAGAAATGAACAGTGCTGCGAATTTGTTTAGATCTGTTTCATAAAACGTCGAAAGTTTTGCACATAAAAAGGATTGCACACGTTTCCTGGATATTATTTAATAAAGACAAATTTTGTTAAACTAAACATAAACTAGGCCAGCAGGGATTGATTAAGGTTGTTAATTCTGGACAGACGCCAGAAGTCCTCCGTCTCAGGAAACAAACGAGAACTATAAATTTGCAATAATTTTTTTTCCACGTGACATACTTTTCATAACTAAAATCATTGCTGAATACTACATTACTAAATTGCTACGCGAGAATGAAATATAGTGGGCTGTATTTAAAACGTGTCACGTGTTGTCTACAGTGTCAAATAATTATGCAATAAACAACTACAAACGTAAGTCACATTTAAGTTATCATGCATAATTATCAATATTTTTAATACCCCTAATTTGCATCATAAATGTCATAAGAAATTTATTGAATGAACAAATGGGGTTTTCCCCAACGGGGCTTCCTCTACATTTCTGTACCCAGGATCGCAAATGCGTTAATCAGTTTTGATTTAGATGTATTTTTTACAGGAAATGTCCATCTTTATCAGTAGTGAAACAGAAACGGTTTGTAGGGACTGAGATATGATTTACGCGCATCTTAATATGACTCCTACACAAAGGAAACATTATGGTAATACATATAATCATAAATATATTATATCATTGATATATAATATTAATGTATAAATCATTGATATACAGAAGCTGTTCACACATTTTTTAGACAATGTATATTGTGTTCACAAAACTAAATTACATAAAATTCTTGTGTTTTAAATGTGCTATTTGACATCCCTTATGATGAACTATATTTCGACACCGCAATTTCCAGGATAATAATGCCTTTTGAAGTGTCAGAAGAGGTATTCTATCCCATTCCTCCTGAACAGCTTTCCAGAGTCTTGTAAGGGTTTTGGGACGACGTTTGGATAATGCAGATTTTAAAAGTCCGAAAGCACAAAAATCCATAGGTGATACATCGGGAGATTTAGTAGGGATATCAGTGAAGGGTATGGCCTTGATACCAGTTTTTTTTCCATTTCTTATAGGAAATTTACAGTGGATTTTGATGTGTGACTGCTAGCTTTGTCCTGATGGAGTCTCACAGATTGATGGCACTGTGGGTAAAGCGATGGTATTTCATTCAGAAAAATTGGCGATAAAATATGTTCCTGATAGTATTTTTAGTTAATCTTGACATTTTTTTCCACTCTCTTTATTTTTAACTTGCCATTATAAGAAAAACCAGCAACAATCATGAATCCCTTAGAAAAACTTTCTTTCGATTCTTTGAACCATGTACTTAAATTTTTTTCTCCCCTTTTATGATAATTAATGGCTCTTTTTTTGTTTCAGTCATTTAAATACACCCATGATTCATCTATTGTGACAATTGTTTTCCATTTTTCTTTGGATAAGTGTTTTCCAAACAGAATTCTGTAGCGTGTCCTGCGTTCTTCGATATGATTTGGAAGACGATGCACATTGCGTTTTTTCGCTTTCTTAAGATTTAAATCAACGTTTATCATTTTGTTTACAGTGGACACCGAGCATTTTCATGATTTTGCAACTGTCCTTTGACTAGGGGGATTTTCTATTAATATTAACAACTTACCTTTGCAATAGTCGAAGATGTCCGTTTTTTCCTCGGATACTTGTTTGGAATTTTTGTCCCACTTGAGGCTCCAATTTGACGTTTTTATCCTGTCTTGTTGAAGATATTACCTATCGACGCTTTAGATATCACAAAACCATGACTCTCACATCGTTTTTGGATAACGGAGTATGCATATTTCTCTTCGGAAAGAGCATAAATGTAGCCTTCGAACCACTGCTTTGTTAAAAACGCCATTTTGAATAAAAACAAAACTTTCAAGCCGTAGACGATAATTTTGACTTTTAAAAACATAGTACAATTGCAATTATTTCTTTTGCAGCAAAGGATTTTTTATTACCGCTTACCAAAATCGTCTAAAAAATGTGCGAACAGCCTCTGTATACATTAATATTATATATCAATGATTCTCCATCAGGAATGTTGTCTGATAATGGCAATTTGTTATATCTCCAGTGACAATTCTGTTTTTCGGGCTCAACTCCACCCATCGAATTATAGCTCTAAAAGACAACGAACGTGGACGAAATAATGTGTTTATCCTCGTCATCTTTTTCTTTTTTTATATATAAATCAGATCAGGGTGCATACCATTAGTGTGCTAATGTTGGTTTACTGACGAGTCGATACTATTTCACCGATAAGTTAATGTTTTCGCATTCTTAGCTACCAAGATAGGACCAATACCGATTTGAATGAGACAGAAGATCCCAACCTTTTTCGAGTGACCCCCCCTATCCCCCCTACAATCTATTAGCATAAAATCTTTCTTTATTTTGCTATCGTCCAAAATTCTGCCAAAAGTTTTCTTTGGCTACGTTTCTGCGCACACCTAACATCAAAAAAAAATAATAATAATAAATAAAAGAAAGAAAGTACGGTATTACAGGTCATTTCGTTTTGGTTACGAAATTTAATACTAATCTATTAAGCCATTTAATTTAGGTATTTCTTTTATATCAAATATATTCTTCCATTTAAATTTCATAAATTTTACTTAAACGAAGCATAATTCTTCGCTATTTTAATTGGCGATTACTTTGTGTTTTATAAATCAGTAGGATCAATCATTTTAATTCGGGCTTAACGTACGGATATGCATTACTTAAAACACGATAATTTCTCATATAAATACATGGCGATTTTCACTGGTAACTCATTCATTAGTTTTGAATCTTTGCATTAGTCACTTCTTAACCTTTAAAATAAAGGGATAACAAAAAAAATTAACATATTTCTATTACAATACACACATTAATGACCCATTCCCATCCATACATAAAAAGAAAATGGTCGCTGATTTGTTTAAAATATATGAACACGCTTAACGACTCATATGAATTCAGAATTTTCCGTACATTGTTATTTTTGAAATTCCATTTTTGTCTTTACCCGTGTTGATTAAATTTACTTTTGTATAAACACAAAAGGTAAGAATAAATTGGCATAAATTTTGAAAAATACCGAGTTCCGTCGAAATTATGACAGATCGTTGTCATACATATATAGAAATTCTTTATCGCCATTTTTAAATTCAGACATTTTATCACATGAATGTCGTTATTGCATTATTAAAATGGATATATTTCCACCTCTGATTGAAATAAATTCCTCATTTCGACACATTTTCTCGGCGTGAAATATTGAATTTCCGATTTGCTCCTTTTATGAGCATTATTGTATTTTCGCATTAATAAAAGCACACGCGTTTATCTGCTTATAAATTTATTGCCGAATCCTTTTGCTCGCAGCTTTCTGTGGGTTAATAAAGCGCATGTTGCGAAAATATTCCGCTGGCAAATTAAAAAGGTAAAAGGACACGATTACAAACTATGATTGTAGACTATGATACGATTATAAACTACGATAATCGTAAATAAATTTCGATGTAGGGAATGCAGTGAAATACAAGTAGATTAAAATTTAAAACTCTATATGCTTATTATTTGCGTTTTAACGAAAGATGATGCCAATATGAATGGGTATCGATATTTTATCATAATGAGTGTAAAAATATTGACATGATGAATTTATTCCTTTTTTTTTAAATTAACCTTATTGATATATATAAAACAGTTCAGTAACTGACTGACTGACTAACTGACAGACAATGCACAGACCAAACCGCTGGACTTAAGGGGCTGAAGTTTTGCATGGCGACTCTTCTTATAGTGGAGGGGTGCAATAAGAAAGATTTTTGAATAATTCCTCTTAGATTTTTTAAAATTAAATTTTTAAGCTGTTTTTGTAACTTTTTTAAAAATTTGCATGTAAAATAATAATCTGAGGGTTATAAAATTTATATCGCGAGAAAGATAAAAAAAAAATTCCTTTAAAATGAAATCTTTTTCGAACCTTTACCTCCATTTTCTGATTTTTGGTGAATTTTGAAACATTCATTTTTAGAATTTAATTTATTAAATGCCGATCAAGTGGTTTCTTTTCTTTTTGTGATACTTTAAATTAATTTATCGTCACGTACATAACAACGAAATAAATTGACAAAAGAAATATCAAAATACGGTAAAAGATAAAATTGAACCATTAGACTCATTGAGATGGAAGTTTTATTAAGAATTTAATTCAAATGAGTATGTTTTATGGATATTAAACATACAAATTAATTGCATACATTGACCGTTGTATTTAATTTGAATATTTTCTTCTACATGATTTTGTCTATAAAACTATCCGTTACGATTTTTTTAAATATATTTATATTTTTTGGCATTAATTGCATCCATTGACCGTTGTATTTAATTTGAATGTAGTCCGTATCGAAGCACGGGTGTTCAGCTATTAAATACTATATAGTATATTCGAAATCAAGTTTAATATAGGAATATGGCTTAATTTCCAATATGATTATCTCAATACTGGAAATGGGCCACTGAAAATAGGATAAAAGAATTATTTTACTTTCAAGCAATCTATGAATTATCCAGCGAGTCTATGTTAATAAATTAACAATGCACTGGGGCTTTTCAAGCGCTTTCCGCCTGCTAGTCCTTTGGATCTAATAATTTCTTTTCAAACAATGACTGCCAACACTTGACGAAACTAGCGCTTAAAATAACAGAAACTTCATAGAAACCTAGAATTCCCGACTTCGTTACCTTAGATCAGTGATTCCTAACTTTTTTCGAGTCGCTACACTTCAACGGTTTCCACTCTTCCTGAGACACACCCCTTCTTCCCACCCTGCATATTTTCATTTCAAATGCCCTTTAAAACGACAAAAATACACTAAAATATACTGTCCATAATTTAGTCCTTAACTAAATGTTTAATTTAACAGAAATGGAGAACGTGAAGAAACGCTCATCCCTCAGTGCAAATATCTGCGTAAAAGCAAGAACAAAACAGAAAAATCAAGAAAAGTAATGCACTTACTGTATTGATTTATAATTGCAAAACATTAAAAATATTAAAACTCTTACCTATTATATTGCTTTATTCCGTTGAGGAAGCCATTACAGTTATTCTAAAGTGACAGCACAGACTGATGAAAGACAAACTGTTTAGAATTTGTATACTATACGTAGTAAGTAACCGCGATTTTCGTTTAATCACCCAATAAAGGCGGAAAATTTTCTAACGAACTGAGTTTGAGCTCTGAATGCGTCTTTTTCCTTTCAAAAATACCACTGCCCTACAGTTTCATGGTAAGTAAATACCGACAAACTTGTTACGATGAAATTCCCTAGGAAGTTCTTTTAATTGAATAAAACTGTGGTAGTTTTATTCAATTAAACAGGATCAGAACCCCTGCCATAGATTTAGAGACATTTTACTCTAACGCATAAAAGAAGACTGTAATGCTACCAACCAACTATTGTACAAAAATTATTCTTTTGCTTTAAAAAATAAAAATACTTTCCTTTAAGAATTTATATTTAATACGTGTACTAGCTGAATACCCGTGCTTCGCTACGGTGTACAATCAAATTAAATACAACAGTCAATGTATGCAGTTAATGCCAAAAAACAAAAACAAAAGATTTATAATAAATACGGTCAATCTATGAAATTAATGCAAAAAAAAAGAAAATACATTTATGAAAAAATCGTAGAGATATTTTATAGAAAATATAACGTAGAAGAAAATATTCATATTAAATCTAATAGAATATACTAAAGAATATAGTACAGTTTGAGGAACATTTCTTTTACTGAATTTTAATATTTTTTGGATAATGTTCAATCGTCTGCCGCATTAGAAAGAAAAAAATTGTCAATTTAATTCGTTGTTATGCACGTGAGGAAAAATTAATTTAAATTATCACAAAAGAAAAGAAACTACGTGATCAGCATTTAATAAATCAAATTCTAAAAATTAATATTTAAAAATTCCCCAGAAATCAGAAAATGGAGGTAAACATTCGAAAAAAATTTCATTTTAAAGGAATTTTTACGATCTTTCTCGTGATGTAAATTTTATAACCCTCGGATTATTATTTTAAATGCAAACTTTAAAGAATGTTATCAAAAACAGCTTAAAAATTTAATTTTAAAAAACCTAAGAAGAATTTTTCAAAAATCTTTCTTAGTGCACCCCTACACTATAAGAAGAATCGCCATGCAAAATTTCAACCCTTTAGGACCAGCGGTTTGGTCTGTGCGTTATCTGTCAGTCAGTCAGTTACGGATCTGTTTTATATATAGATGAACTAAACGAATTAAAGCGAAAAATAATTGAGAGTTTGTAATAAAGAGTTACTAGTTATAGCAAGAAATTCTCGACTAAAACATCGTTGCCGAAATGCGTATATGGGCGAATAGCTAAAATTCCTTGACTATATACTCTAAAATTTAGGCTCGCGTAGAAATTATAGTCAGCTTTTAGAAAATATTTATCTCTCTGTATCTTAACAGTATATAATTTTCTGGATGGCGAAGCAGGAAGACTCGAAATTACTCTAGGGAGTGGTCTGAATCAGATAAGAAACGTATAACTATCTAAAATCTCAAGAAATCGGGGATTCGGTGGTAAAATGAACAGCTACTGGCGCCATTTCTAAAAAGCCCATTATCGATAAATAGGAGGGCAGTCTTTATGTTCATTTTTCTTCCAATTTAGATTCTGAGGTGTTGATAAGCAGAAAATTCTCTCATATCAGATATTGCGATGATCTGGGTGTTCTGGAGTCAAGTATGCAGTTTTCTGCAAGTATGCGCGCATCATTATGCGTACTTAGGCTCTGATTCCTTATTTAGTTCAATTAGATTATAATATTCAGATAAAATCTGAATTATAATTTTTTTAATAATTTTTTTTAATTAATTTTTTTAATTTTTTTAAAGTTTCTCTATATTGTTTTAATGGTAAACATTTCTTTTAAAGATAATTTTGATTATTTAAAATCAAATTTAACATTGTATTTGTATTTTGTTGTTCATTAAATCAACCTTTGATAACTGGGTATCGAGAAAATTGCAGTAACTCATGATTCCTGCTCACTTGAAATTTTCGGATAAGAAAGATTTTCAAATACGAAATATTGGATATGCATCGATAAAAATCGATAATAATCTATCTTGGACTAGGTTTTGTCCTTGATATAGGATTCTCAGCAAGGCATAACTGACCAAAAGAGTCATAGGAAAAATGTGATGAATTGCGTTTCCTAAGCCTCGCCTTTTAGGCATAACTGATGGAGAGAAAGGAATTACTAATGCGTAATTTCTGTAAATTTTAACTTGTGACTAATAAAAGACAGCCATCTACCTCACTTCGGAAAGCACTATCCTCTATGTCGAACTGTGGTTCAACATTTACAGCGCAAGATGACAAAATGCATAAAGCATTACATAACGAGGGAAAAACCTAGGATCAAGGCTATCTGTACGCTGGAGATGTATCCTTGCTCCATAAGAAGGGCGAAACCCAAGTCCAAGGCCTTATGCTGGAGATGTATTTTTGATTTTGCTTCGCCCCTTTGCTTTTGCTCCACCCCATGCTTTATGCTTTTTGTCCTTGTTTATAATCATTTGTAAGTTATTGTAAATATTTTCAGTACATACCAGATTAAAAATATGACCTAAGAACTTGTACGAGTCTGAAATTAGACTGCGTATAATAATTTACTTAAATGCATCTGTAAAGATTTATTTTTTTATTTCCAATGGCGGGCTATATAAACATACAAAAAAGTAATCATAAACATAATAAATACAGCAGAAGAAAAAGAATACATATGTTTAGCCCATAAGGGCCCTAGCCTCCCAGTACGGTCCATGCACGCAGAAGAAACGTGCGCGGGCAGTGGAGAAGGTGAGATAAGTCAATATCTTCCCCAGACAGCAAAGCTTGCATTTGGGACTTTCAATTATTCCTATTCGGAAAAGGTGTTTGACCAGACAGTCATGTCCCGTCAAAAGGCTGAAAAGTGCCACCGCTTTAAATCTGGGCTGATCAGGGATATTGAGGATAAAGTTGTACCAGGTTCTTTTTTTTAAATATATTGCTCTCACGGAGACCGTCTTTTAGATTGTTCCGGAAAAGGTCACGAACCATCAATTTCAACGAGTCCGGCTTCACATGAAGTTTGAGCAACTGTTGTCCCCCTCTTGGCCAGTAAATCCACCTTCCCGTTACCCAGGATCCCTTAATGGCCCGGTATACACTACAGAACAATATTTTTCCTCTTTGAGGCCAGTTCCTCGAGGCAAGAGAAGCCTTTTCCGATAGAGGAGAACTGTGGGGCAAGAGGGGAATTGATAGCCATAAGTGCCGCTTTTGAGTCTGATAGAATGACTCCACTAGAGATTTGTTGACTACGGCATTGAAATTGGGATAAGACGATTCGTAACGCCCCGATCTCTCCATCATAAGCAGATGCAAAACGGCCGGCAGGGGCATAGGCAGAGAACAGGTCACAGAAAACCCCTGCTACAGCATTAACTCGTTGAGCCACACGGAAGCCATCAGTATAAATTCTCAGCCACTCCAGTTCCGGATAAAACTCGTTGATAGTTGCACAAGAAATACTCCTTAGAACGTCGCAGCTTGTTTCTGTCTTTCGAACTGCGGGTACAAGATCTGTGACCACTTTAAAATTTTGACAACCTATTGGACTGTAGAGGGATAGCAGGTTTTCAGGCTCAAAATTAAGGCTGTATGTGTCTTTCAGATTCAGCACTACTTGCAAGAAGCCTGCTTGGGTCTTTAGGCAGCGCTGTTTGGGACTCTCCGGGTTCCAAAGAGAGAGATATTCAGGAGTCCTTAAGATTTTCTCCCAAAGCACCACTGCCCTTTCTTCAGTAATTTTAACCACAGGACAATGACCAGTGCAAAGAAGCAAAGTATCTATAGGAGTCGATTTCACAGCTCCGGTTACTAGGCGAAGGGCTTCGTTGAGAACAATCTCCAATGACCTGCGAACATGTCCGGTGCACTAACCAAAGGCTCACAGCAATATGTAATCACTGGTAGAACAAACGTTTTGTACGTGGTATTGAGGGTTGACCTAGAGCATCCCCATTTACATCCCGCAAGACGCTTTAAAATGGTAAGCCTACTTGAGGCTTTGTTAATTATGGAATTAGAATGATGCTTCCATGAGAATTTACGGTCAAATGTCCCGTCTAGATAAGTAAAATTATCTGTTGTTGATATAACTTCGCGATCATACAAAAGAGAGAGGTCTAATTTCTTGTGGCCAAGAGAGAGAAACTGGTAACATGTTTCAGAAACATTAACTCTGATGTTGTTCTCCACACAGATATTATACCAAGCCTCCAATATTTTACCAAGCCTCCATTCTTCAAGGGAGGTGAGGGCTTGGTATAATATTTTCCCAGTCAAGGGTACAAGGATTCCCTTGGGAGTCACTGTCTAGATAAGGAGATCGTCAGCATAAAGGAGGCAGTTGACCCCAGGAACTGATTTTAACTTCTGAACAAGATCACTGATATACGCATTGAAAAGAATGCAACTTATAACCGTGCCCTGGGGGAGACCAGTCTGAAGAAGACCAAATCTCGAATGACATTCCCCTTATCTGACTCTGCAGAGACGCTGGCTAACAAAACCCCTGATCCAGTTCAGCATATGACTGGAAATACCCATGTTGCTTAGTTTAAACAGGAGATTTTCTTTCCAAACAGTGTCATAGGCAGAATTCAAGTCACCAGCAATAGCTGTAAGTACTTGGTTTGAGTCCAGGGCATTCTTTATCGCCTGGCTGAAGGGGGTAACATTGTGGGTAGTTGATCTAAATTTTCGGAAGACAGCTTGTTCCACAGCAAGCAGAGAATAAGACTCCAAGTACCAATTCAATCAGTTATACACCATCTTCTCCATGGTTTTACTCATGATGCTAGTCAGAGAAATAGGACGATAATTACAAATTTCCGCTGGAATTTTGCCTTTCTTGTGAATGGGTGTGACAATTGCTTTGCGCCATAAAGATGGGACGGCATCTGTAAAGATTGGTAAAGAGATCAGTCAAAGGGCTTTTTACAGTGTGTTCAGAGAAGGACTCCGCAAGCCAATTTCACAGCCTCCAGTTTATTTTTTCGTTCCTCAAGTATTCACATTAATAAAGTTCATGTTCAAATATTATCCGCTCCTTTCACTATATTTTTATAAATAGAAACTTTTAGTAATGTCAAAGGCTAATACTATATCAAAGATTGGAAAGATACAACAGTGGATGGGGGTATATATGAGGCTGTTTCGATGTTAAGCACTTCCGTACCAGCATATGTATATGAAGATTACATGCAAAACCAGTTTTTCGGGCATTTAGATTTAAAATATCAAGTAGTAGTTTTCAGATAAATGAGATGCTTTTATTCATATTAATAAGAAGAGATATAGGTATCGATATTTAAATCGATATATATATATATATATATATATATATATCAATATCTGTATCGATACATATAGAAATATAACGATATCTACATCGATTTATGTAAAAATTAACATAAAAAAGTTTACAGTTTTGTTACCTTTATATGTCAATATTTAAATCGATACATATAGAAATATAACAATATCTAAATCGATACACATAGAAATATAACGGTATATAAATCGATTTATGCAAAAATTACATAAAAAAGTTTACAGTTTTGTTACCTTTATATGTCAATATCTAAATCGATACATAAAATTAACAATATCTAAATCGATACACATAGAAATATAACGGTATATAAATCAATATATAGAAATATAACGATATCTAAATCGATATACATAGAAATATAACGATATCTAAATCGATACACATAGAAATATAACGACATCAAAATCGATACACATAGAAATATAACGATATCTAAATCGATACACATAGAAATATAACGATATCTAAATCAATACACATAGAAATATAACGATATATAAATCGATACACATAGAAATATAACGATATCTAAATCGATACACATAGAAATATAATCCCCCCGTTGCATTTACTTAAGAATTTTAAGACTATTTATATGTATGTATCTACATCTCTAAATAATCTATTTTTGTTTGCTTTTAAAATTTGTTATGTCATGCATTTATTCAAGTGACAGTTAAATTAATATTGTGGCCTATTATTGGCAGGAATAAACAGCGGCAAGTTCGATTACACCGAACCTCTCTATAGCGAAGGAAAAGTCCTGAATTTTGATTTGAAAGTCAGATACTATTCATGCATGTGACTACAGTCGTACAGTATATGGTAGCATTATACTGGTTTCACTAGGGCAGTGGTTCCAACCCTTAGAAGTCTGCTGACCACTAAGCCAGAAATTGAACCATGTGCGGACCCCCCCCCCCTTCCCACAAACACAAACCGACTTGAGGGAGGGGAACCTTCTGGGAGGTATTAGGGATATAGAATATCCCTCAGGCAATAGGGATACAGGATTAATGTACTCATACACTAACGTATCATATTCTAATAATAAAATAATTATGTTAAACTTTTAAGAAATTTTAATTCAACACCTGGTAGTCATCGGATATATTCGGCCCATCTAGTAGTTCAATGAACATTGCTTTCAAAATTCCCATTTGTTTGGCGACTTTTTTATATGTGGTGCTGGACTACTCGGAACCACTGATCTAGGGAGAAATGAATCAGAGAGAAACAAGGTGTTTTAAGAAATTCAGTTTCATCATGTAATGCTTTTTTTTTCTCCTAGGCTAGAGTTTTTTCTCCTAGGTCAGTGATTCTCAACCTTTTTTTTTTTTTTGTCGCGGCACACTTTTAACGATTTCAAAATTTGGCGGCACACAAAGAAAAAGATAAGTTTAAAAGTTGTTTACTTAAAACGGATAAAAACAGTTAAAAAGTATGGCATTTAACTGTAAAAACAACAGTTTTCTTTTACAGTGTACTTTTCTTTAATTTAAACAAACTTTACTCGTAATAAAAAAAAAACATTATAATTTTTACTATACACATTTTTAAAATTTGGCGGCACACTTTAAGAATTTGGCGGCACACAAAAGTGCCGCGGCACAGTGGTTGAGAATCACTGCCCTAGGTCAACAGGCCATTTCTCTGCGAGCGGCCCGGTAGAGGTTAGCCTCGGAATTCCAGTTGTCAGAAGCGCAATGAAAGTAAAGACCAGATCCCGTACCATTATTCCACAGCCGTTATAAGTGATTTCGAGTTGCACTGTTGATATGGATATTTTCAGCCGTTTGGGATCGGCCTCATACCGTAGGTACCGGTCCATTCAATCCTCTTGCAGCGAATGAAGACTGTAGAGCTCTTACCAACCAACCATAGTCTGCGGGTCTCAGTCCCGGGTAGGCATGAATATTAGAAGCCATTCTAAATCGACATTTAAGGAGTAGGCTCTCCAATGTTGATAAAATAACAAGTTACTCTTTAAATCGACCAAACCCCAAAGGAATAAAAAAAAATCTGATTGCACCAATGTCACGGTTCTAAAGACGGTATGATTTATAAATAAAGAAATTGCATGATAAAAGTACAAAAATTGGAGCCAATGTTATCAATTGTTAATAGCGCCCTTTACACGTACGTTCTTTCGCTAGTGCTTGGAGCGTACGGGATTGCGCGCACGCTCCAAGCACTCGCAAAAGAGTGTACGTGTAAAGGGCGCTAATAGTGCTCTTTATATGTACGCTCTTGGAGTGCTTGGAGCGTACGGGATTGCGCGGGGGAAAACTTGCAGTACGCTCCAAAGCAGCTTTCCCTTCCTCTCCGACACCTTCACGTGTGCACTCAATCGCGCGGGATCTTGATTCACGCCGGAAAGAACGTACGTGTAAAGCGCGCTATTGTCTTCGAAGAATAGCAAACACATCTGAAGATTGACAGCCCTTGTCGCTCGAGACTTAAATTAAAATGTACAGCCGTATCTACACAAATGCTGTACACACAGCTTTTAAGCGAAAATTATCATTATTGGAGTGCGAATGCAGTCTGCTACATGCTTACTTATTGAACGAACCACCCAAACAAAGAAATATAGGGGGAAAAAAGTAAATAAACGTTTTGTTCTTAATTTCCGGAAGTACGAACCCCCGCCTTGTCAGGAAGGTGGGGATCACACATCATGCCGAGTATTGTTACCTCGGCACGCAAGCATGCGTGCTAGAGCCGTGTATTTGACGTCGCCAGAGAATCTCACGTATATATCTATACATATACATATAGCAGGCAAGGTACCTCATTTCACTGAGAATGATGCTTAAGGACTGACTGCCTTGCTTCCTCGTTATCTCTAATGGGATGAGACCAGATGACGTTCCCTTAATTTATTATTGGACTCGCAGTCGCTCGAATATCGCCGAATCATTTAACATGAACGCTAACAGATTTCATGTATTTTACATGGCAGTAGATCTGGCTGGCGGGACCCGTCTTTCGCAAAGGGGACTCTAGGACTTGTACAGGACGCATTCTCGGAGCTTCGACAGCTTATGAAGTAGTCCGCAAGGCGTTCCTTTCGGTATGAAATGTTTTAAATAAGGCGACCACCGCGTGATAATGATCACGGGTTTAAAAAATTACCATTACAATTAAATCAAAATTTAGATTTACAGCGCTATTTTCTTTCCACTTGAAAGAAATCCTCTTTTTAAGAGGAGAGGCGTTCGAAGATCTTAAAATTTATCTATAAATGCTCAATCTATATACAGACGAACCCCGTTATAACGATCTTCAAGGGACCAAAGGTTTTGTTCGTTATATCCGGTGGTTCGCTATATCCGAACCGTTAAGAAAATTGTTAGATTTCACAAAATGTATAACTCATTAGTTGCTATGAATATTCAATAATGATGTATTGAAAGAATGATAAAATCTATTAAAAATAATCATTAATGAATTAAATTGACTAAAATCGATTACATCAAACTGACACAATACTAAATTAAATTAACTAAAAATGATGGCAAATGGAAATAAATTCATTTTATCTTTTATAGCTGCTCACTGTTTTGATACAGAAATAATCGGTAATCTTCTGCTGACGTGATGCCGATTTCAAAAACATTTTATGAATGCCTTTGTCTAATACATCAAATGACTCCAACACTCTTTCTTCCACTGTTTGTGTTGACAAAAACTTATTAATTAGACTCATCGCTGCTGTAGTATCTGAGATGGTGGAGATTTCGTCATTTGTGTGCTCCTCTTCATCAGCCTCAGAAGCAGAATCTTCGATTTCAGAATGATTCATTTTAATTTCTTACAATATCTTCATCAGTCGGATTTTCACATGTAATGACTTCATCATCACATGTTTCGAGCAATTCCACGCCACAATCTGAGAATGATGAATTTTTGTGCTTTTCTATCCACATCGTGATAGGTAAATCTTCTTCATCTTCTTCTTCAACATTCTTTCCTTCTTCAACATTCGTTGTATCTTCAACATTCTTAAGAAGTTTAAATATTAAAAAAAATTCAGTTGTTGACTGAAAAAAATGTTCGTTATAACCGATTCTTAAGATTTCGGATGTTTGCTATAAAAGGATAAATTAGCATTAAATACAATAGGAAAACGGAGGGACCAAAATTTTCGTTCGTTATATCCGGGGGTTCGTTATATACCAGGATCGCTATAACGGGGTTCGACTGAATATAAAAAAGTTCCGTAACTGACTGACCGACTGACTGACATGTAACGCACAGACCAAACCGCTGGACCTAAAGGGCTGACATTTTGCATGGCGATTCTTCTTATAGTGTAGGGATGCACTAAGAACATTTTTTGTAAACTTCTTAGATTTTTTTAATATACATTTTTAAGCTATTTTTGTAACATTCTTTAAAGTTTGCGTTTAAAATAATAATCTGGGGGTTATAAAATTTATATCACGAAAAAGATCATAAAAATGTCTTTAAAATAAAATCTTTTTCAAATCTTTATTTGCATTTTCTGATTTTTCGTGAATTTTTAAAGATTATTTTTTAGAATTTAATTTATTAAATGCCGATAACGTGGTTTTTTTTCTTTTGGAATACTTTAAACTAATTTTGTGACACATTCATGACAACGAAATAGGCAAAAAAAATATTTTTTTTCTTGCTAATGCGCAGACGATTCGACCTTATCCAAAAAAATATTAAAATACAGTAAAAGATATGTTTATCAAACTGTACTACACTGCTGGCCACCCAAATTGCAACACAAAGGAGGACAAGAGATATCACAACAAAATTTATTTTGTAGATAACATGTTGACCAAGTATCAAATGATTAAATTTATAGACTTTTGTGAAGTGTGGTTCCTGCCAAAATCAGTAGCCAGAGTAGCCGCCATTGTTGGAGATCACCGCTGCCACACGCCTCGGCATTGATTCAAAGAGACTTTGGATGAGTTCTTGGGGTACAGCAGACCAAGCAGCTTCCACACGTTGCCAAAGTTGATCTGCTGTGGCAGCTGGGGATGGAATCTGGGTCAATCGTAGAGCAACCATGGACCACATGTTTTCTATCGGCGGAAGATCCGGAGAGCGAGGCGGCCAGGGAAGCAATTCAATCTGGAGATTGACGAAGAACCGTTGGACAATGCGTGCCACGTGTGGTCGCGCATTATCCTGTTGAAATATGGCTGTGGGCAAGCCCTGAAGGTAAGGAAGAACAACTGGCTCCAACACCTCGGAGATGTAGCGCTGGCTGTTTAAAGTACCGGCAATGCGTACTAGAGGTGTGCGAGAGTGATATCCAATACCGCCCCATACCATAATACCCGGTGCAGGACCAGTGTGGCGGTGCATGACGCAGCTGTTCAGCATCGTCCCTTCACGGTGTCTCCAGACTCGAATGCGACCATCGTGGTGTTGCAGACAGAAGCGTGACTCGTCAGTAAAGACAATTTCATTCCATTCTGCCGTCCACATCCTTCTGTCATCGCACCATTGGCGGCGGAGACGTCTGTGGTTCTGCGTCAAGGGTAGACAAAGCAATGGACGTCTTGCGGACAGACCACTCTGCTGTAAACAGCGTCGAATGGTACGTGCAGACACTGGATGATGCGTTACATACTGCATGTGCTGTGCTATGGTTCGTGATGTGACTGGGCGATCCGTCACTGCCATGCGCACAATTTGCCTGTCATCACGTGAAGTGGTGCGCTGAGGGGGATGCGATTGAACACGCCGGTCCGTCGTACCCTCCTGCATCCAACGATCACATATCCGCATTACAGTTGTTTGGTTTCGTCCAACACAACTACCGATTTCCCTGAAAGATAATCCACAATCTCGATAGGCCACTATCCTTCCTCTGTCGAACTCGGATACTTGATCAAAAGATGATCGCTGTTTTCGACGAGGCATAATTGATCGTTTTTATGAAAAAACCACAAGAAAAACACAATTGCCGAACTTGAAATCGACGAAATCTCCAAGCCTTAAATAGCGCTTTGAAGTGGCGCCACAGGCGCGCGTGATGTGCGTCTGCGCTGAAATTCTAATCATTTGCATATCTCACCTCCGCTAATGCATGTTGAAAATTTCATGTTATTTGCATGTTTCCTTCAGGGTGTTGCATTTACAGTGGCCAGCAGTGTATATTAACTGTACTATATTCTTTAGTATGCTCTATTATATTTAATTTGAATATTTTCTTCTACATTATTTTGTCTATAAAAATATCCGTTACGACTTTTTAATAAATATATATATATATACAGTGGAATCTCGATCGATCGTTTTCGGATCCATCGTTTTTCCGTATGTGTCGTTCATTTTATCCAGTCCCAACGATCATATTGCTTTGTAATGTTTCCGCATCTATCGTTTTCCCGCATTTATCGTTCTCATTTCAATCGGTCCCTTGAAAAACGATAGATCGAGATTCCACTGTATATATATATATATATATATTTTACACCAATTGCATACATTGACCGTTGTATTTATTATAAGTAAATATATATATATATATATATATATATATATATATATATATATAGGTATTAATTGCATACATTGACCGTTGCATTTAATTTGAATGTACTCCATAGCGAAGTACGGGTATTCAGCTAGTACGCAATAAGAGCTTAAAATATCAGAGAGAGGTATAGAGTTTAAAAAGCCTGTAGCTTAGAGCTGCCGATATCGATGGCAGCAAACGGCATGCGTAAAAGTGTATTTATTATATAGTTTCTTTACAGCGTAACCTAGATTGTATCACTAATAAGAAAACTTTGACTTTAAAGGTAACCGACAATCATGAATAAAGATTTCATCTTACTCCTTCCGTTACACGCTGCTACACTTTTTTTTCCCCTCTTAATGCTTGAGATCGATTATTGCGCCAACGTTCCTGTTTCCTCCACGGTCTTCTAATAAAAACGAGGCTGCGGAATCTATCAGGCCGTAAGCATGGCAAAATTATGTTTTCAGGGTTATATATATAATCAATGAAACTACTTGAAACGTCGACAATTTTAGCTTTTTAAATGCGTTTATTTATTTATAAAACAAAAATTGTTCGAATCACCCCTAAAAATGCATTATATATATAATAGCCCTTGTCTCTCTATAACACTTCCGGGCTGTACTCATTTTTCGATTGAAGCCCTCAAAACAAACAGCCGGTTAGGCTTAATTTCAATTTCAGATGTGGATCAGAAATTTTTTCTTACCTAAAAACTAATATCTTCTCCATCAAATCACGTTTGTTCAGCCTATTTTTCTATAAATCATACAGAACTAAAAAAAATTGGATGTTTTTAGCTGTATATTTAACAGTTTTTAAAAATCTGTTTACTTTTGAGATGAATTCTGAAAGTCAACAAACTTGAATGTGAATGAATCAAGTAGCTCAAGTATTCATATCGCGTAGTGATCTGTAAAAAACTGGATGGCAGTCTACTACTCCAATCGCATGAAAAACTAAATAAATAAAAAATAATGAAAGGGTTTGCTTTTACAAGGTGTGGATTAAATGCAATATTGTTAGATAATTCGGGATATTTTTTAACTTTCATATGCTTTTTCCATTATGACGTCAAAATGATGGGTTGGATGGCAGTCTACTACTCCAATCGCGTGAAAAACTAAATAAATAAAAAATAATGAAACGGTTTGCTTTTACAAGGTGTGGATTATTAAATGCAATATTGTTAGATAATTCGGGATATTTCTTAACTTTCATATGCTTTTTCCATTATGACGTCATTATTAGTATTATGACGTCAAAATGACGGGTTGGATGGCAGTCTACTACTCCAATCGCATGAAAAACTAAATAAATTAAAAAAATGAAAGGGTTTGCTTTTACAAGGTGTGGATTAAATGCAATATTGATAGATAATTCGGGATATTTCTTAACTTTCATATACTTTTTCCATTATGACGTCATTATTAGTATTATGACGTCAAAATGACGGGTTACCTTCTAGTACTTATAGAATACGAGAAAATATTCTAAAAACACCTTTATTGGGTGACCGTCGATTTCTTTCATAATTGTGATTGTTTCTTCTGATGTAAAAACGAGGTTATTAATTTTTGAAAAGTTAAGGTCCTTTATGGGCGAATGTAATTGCATCGAAATAGGATGTAGAAAGTTTTTTGGATCTCGCACCATCATCACGTTGGTCTCGCCCCTCTGTTTGTAACAGGGTGCCACTGCTCGAGTACATTGACATGAGATAAGAATTAGGATTTTGCCCGGGCAGCTTTAAGTACTTTTCGCAAAAATACGATTTTACATTCAATAGTTTGTTTTTAATTTTCATTGTTAAATATATTTTGATTGCTTCTGATCGTCTTTCAATCTTTCATTACAATATTGTAAATTTCTAATCAGCAGTGAATTTCTTTCCCTCTTTGAATTTTTTTTAAGAGTTCATAATTTCAATAATTGAATAATTTTGAGGAATGATAAACTTTTTTTGGTCTTTACTTCATCGTCAGGCGTTATATTTATCCTTAATCAACAAAACATGAACTTGAACATTTCCGATTTAAGGAAAAGTGCGCAATAAGACGAACTAAAACATTCATAGCCTCTGAAGTACTCGTAGTCATTTAGTCAAAGTCAAAAGGAAACTTAAATGTTTAGATTTTATCCGATTTCACTTTGTATCGTTAATTTATAACTGGATGCATGCAGTTATCTAACCACGGTATATTTAATCTCATTTCTCGCAAACTATGTATAATATTTTATACATTATAAACAATGTATCTTCTAGATCAAAAATATTTTTATTAATTATGGAAAATAGACACTAGAAAGAGAAACGATTTTATAAGTTTCGACTATTTTTATATATCCCCCCATTTTACTAATTCTCCGTGTATATATATATATATTATATAATATATTATATATATATATATATATATATATACATATTTATATATATATTACATATATAATATATACATATATATATATATATCTATATATATATACATATATATAATATATATATAATATACATATATATTATATATATAATATATATACATATATATAATATATACATATATATACATATATACATATATACATATATATATACATATATATACATATATATATATTATATATACATATATACAATATTATACATATATAATATAATTATATATATTATATATATATCTATATAATATAATATACATATATCATATATAATACTATATACATATATAATATATATATATATACATATAGACATATTATATATATATATATATATATAATATATATATATATATATATATATATATATATAATATATACAGTTGAACCCCGTTATAGCGAACCCGGTATATAACGAACTCACGGATATAACGAGCTAAAATTTTGGACCCATCACCGTTTTCCTATTGTACGTAATTTAATTAGTATTATGTCAGATTAATGTAATCGATTTTAGTCGATTTAATTCATTAATGATCATTTTTAATAGATTTTATCATATTTTTAATACATCATTATTGAAAACACATTGCAACTAATGAGTTACACAATTTGTGAATTCCAGCATTTTCCTTAACGGTTCGGATATAGCGAACCACCGGATAAAGCGAACAAAACTTTTGGTCCCTTGAAGTTCGTTATAACGAGATTTGACTGTGTACACGTACCACACACACACACACACACACACACACACACATATATATATATATATATATATAGTGATATTGCTGACACTAGATGGTTTAATATTCTAAGGAAGTTTTGGAAGATTTGGAAAAATAACATTTTTCAATTTTAGACCCTAATATTTGCTAACAAAACTTAGAGCAGAAAATAGTTGCCTCTGAGAGAAAGTAATGAAGTCCTCATTTTCTACAGTGCATGTATATCTACGTTGTGACGAGAAAACTCTCGCCTAAACTGATCAAAAAACACGAAATTTAGTTCACAGAACGTCGTATCAATATACTGGAACATCCAAATCCATAGTTGCTTTGGTTAAAGGGGTTCTTATGGATTAAATAGATTCAAAGCGGGAAGTATAAAAAGCCTTGAATTTGAACATCACACAATACCTTTTTTCATTTTCTTGCATGAAGACTCAAGTTTCACTGTTTCTGATTAACCAGATGTGAATTTAACAAGTATATTCAATACGATTTGCTGGTTATTTGTCCTGAAAGTTTTCTCTGAAGTTTTATTGATATTTTCTCACAGCCCATCTTGAAAGAGAACGCGTATATTTTTTGTTTGGTTTTTTCTAATGCGGAGGCACTATTCACAGTGATTTGCTGGCTACTTTATTATGAGTGCACGTTAAAAGCTATATATGTATACGAGCTGAAAACCCGCGCTTCGCTACGGAGTACATTGGAAATTAAATACAACGGTCAATGTATGCACTAATTCCAAAAAATATATATATATATATATATATTTATAATAAATACGACGATCAATGTATACAATTGATGTAAAAAAAACATATTTATAAAAAAATCGTAAGGGATATTCTTATAGACAAAATAAAGTCCAATCGTCTGCCGCATTAGCAAGAAAAAAATATATTTTTTTTATTTATTTTTTTTTTTTTTGTACGTGACGATAAATTTATTTAAAGTACCAGACAAAAGAAATCACGTGATCCACATTTAATGAATTAAATTCTAAAAATTAATCTTTAAAAATTCACTAAAAAATCAGGAAATGGAGGTAAAAATCGAAAAAAAAATTTCATTTGAAGGAATTTTTATGATCTTTACGTGATATAAATTTATAAACCCTCAATGTATTATTTTAAATGCAACGTAAAAAAAAGTTTAAAAAAAACAGCTTAAAAATTTTATTTAAAAAAATCTAAGAAGAATTTTTGAAAAATCTTTCTTAGTGCACCCCTACACTATTAGAAGAACGCCATGCAAAATTTCAGCCTTTTTAGGTCCAGGGGTTTGCTCTGTGCGTTGTATGTCAGTCAGTCTGTCAGTCAGTGAATGAATGAGTCAGTTACGGAACTGTTTTATATATATAGATCAACAATTACGTGCAAAATTAATGAATTTTTCTCGTTATAAAGCTAATAATGACTAATGTTTCTGTTATTTTAAATTATGAAATTTCGGGAGAAATTGAGTGTCTAATACATTTACCTTCCAAAACCGTGACAAATTATCTTTTGTTCGAATAAACCATCTATTCCTATGCTTTTATCCTGGCCACTAAGGCAAGGACTAATATAGATCGATATCAATCGATAAAAATAAAAGCTATATTTAATAATATGGTCAACCTTATTTATAGCGAAAGAATTATGATATGTTAGCTTATGTGTATCTAGAGTTCATTCGAGAAAAAAAAATTAATTTACTAAAAGTAGTCCTGCAATTATTACACAGTTTCGTACAACTTCTCGCAGATCAAATTTTGAAGAGCACATATTTATCTTCATAATCACTACAGTGCGATTTAATGTCGAATAAAAGCTTTATCTAAAAAAAATGTGGGCGGGTAATTGAGAAGGCGGGGGGAAAGGAAGTGTAAACTCAAAATCAACATGCAGGGTGCTCCTCTCTTGTTAATAAAACAATAGCCCTTCTCAGCAGGGGTTTATACTAAGAAAGGAAAGGATTTTTGTTATAGGTAAGACTACAGAAAAAGTAATTTGAAACATGACGCATCTCGCATCTTGGATTAAAAGGGGAAAAAAACGATAAAATTGCACAAATAATACTGTCGAAAAATTGACGGTCCTTTAGCGCCATCTACCGATCAGAAGCGTTACTATTTGAAAAAAAAGTTTCTTCACCAGTGGCTGATTAAGGAGTATAAATATTTCGTCCACGTACTTGTTAGTGGTAAAAATAAATGATACCTACACGCGTATGTATACAGTGATAGTTCTAGATAAATAGCCAGCGCGAGATAAATAAATTATTAGCAATTTTGATATTTCTATGTATGGCTTTTTAAAAAATATATCGCGTTCTTTCCCTTTTTAATAAAACAAAGTAACTGAAATGTCTCAAAAGTAAACTCTACAATAGAAAATAAAAAAATAAAAAAATTGAAACGGAAAAAATACAATTAAGTGCCTTGCCTGCAATATATAGTATTAATTTTCATATAAAATCTATATATAAAAACATACTTTTAGATATAGATTTTAATTTTAAAATTTTAAAATAAAATAATGCATTTTAATTTTAAAATAAAATAATAGTATATTATAATAATGAAAAATAACATTTGCTTCATGGATAGTTCTTATTTTCCTCTTTTAAGGTTAATAAAAATACGTAGTGTTTTATCAATACAATGAGCTGTTTATCGGGAAATATTTTCGTGATATATTTAACCAAATTATAACAGCAAATCTAACAAATCAATTTATAAAGTCCATTCAAAATAACTCATTTGTGGTAGTTTAGTATAGAAAACCGTTCTCGAACTAACATTTGCTCTTAAAACGGTTCTGTTGACCAACTTAATACCCAATTTTCATTCAGATGGAAAGAAGTATGATATACAGGTGAGAAACTTATATATTCTTACATAAAAGGGAATGTGTCACTCCATTTATAAGAGGGCAATAAGTTGAAATACTATAGTATATGGAAGGAAAATATAGTCAGCAACTGACACGGCCAGGCTTTACACCGAGGTGACCTGAACATAAATACGCAAAGTACAGCCGATAACGCATCTTTTACTGCTTACTGGAGATGTATAGCTTTATAACACGCTTTTGAGGATTAGAGGGAGATTTAACATCCTAATCTCCCTGTCGAACCCTCTTCACTTCTACGGGTTCGCTTTGGTTCGTTTCATGTCAAGACGTTTGCAATGGTACACAAGTAAATTTTCACGTGGACAAAGTTCAGTACCACACCAGTGAATATTCAAAGTTTTATTTTCTTTCGCAAGCACAAACACAACTATCTATAAACTTATTTTACAGTAATTATACAATTAATTAACTACTTCAGTCATCTCCCAACGACTGTTACCTAACAAAGGTCTAGTGGGTCCTTTGAGGTCTCAATACACCCACGCACTGTATTCGTCTGCCCGGCTCTCTCAAGAGCCAACAACCGCAGACTAAAATAAAACCACAAGCCTTTTCTCGCGTGGGCACAAGCAGTCTCTCCGACGTCCCCCTGACTTCTGCCCGGGACCTCGTCTCCGAACACCAACACGAATCGCTTATCAAGCCGGGGTCATTGCTCTACCCCCTGCTTTCTTGAGAGGAAAGTACAGGGACAAAACAACAGGAGTTGACGAAATCAGACACGACACTCCCCTCCGATGCTCCACGGCTAATGAGGTAAACGGTAAACCAATATGCCGAAATGTTTAATATGAGGCAGCAGTAAAGCATCAGACATGACTTAAAGATATCCCTGTGATTTCCGAAGGCACCGTACGTCACCGCGGATTCTTTACCTCTAGTGAATACAACGAGATGCTTCGTGTTATCAAATTCGAAATATTGCGCGACTTCGAAGCGCTGTTTGAGAAAAAAATATATTCTTCCACTTAAAAATTATCCGTGACGTCCGCCTAGCTCTTTCATCATTCGTAATGCTTTTTGTACCTTACTAGCTGAAAACCCGCACTTCGCTACGGAGTACATTCCAATTAATACAACGGTCAATGTATGCAATTAATGCCAAATAAATAAATAATATATTTATAATAAATGCCAATGATCAATGTATACAATTGATGTAATATATATATATAATATATATATATATATATATATATATATATATATATATCTATATATATAAAAAAATCGTAAGGGATATTTATTTTTTTTTGGATAATACTCCAATCGTCTGCGCATTAGAAAGAAAATAACACTTTTGTTGTCTATTCAGTTGTTATGCACGTGACGATAAAATTTCTTTAAAAGTAACAGAAAAGAAAAATCACGTGATCAGCATTTAATAAATTAAAATTCTAAAAATTAATCTTTAAAAAATTCACCAAAAATCAGAAAATCGAGGTAAAGGTTCCAAAATAGATTTCATTTTTAAAGGAATTTTTTAGAAATCCTTTTCGTGATATTAATTTTATAACCCTCGAATTATTATTTTAAATGCAAACTTTAAAAAAGTTACAAAAAACCAGCTTAAAATTTAATTTAAAAAAATCTAAGAGAATTTTCCAAAAATCTTCTTAGTGCACCCCTAAACTATAAGGAAGAATCGCCATGCAAAATTTCAGCCTTTTTGGTTCCAGCGGTTTGGTCTGTGCGGTTGTATGTCAGTGAGTCAGTTACGGAACTGTGTTATATATATAGATTAGACGTATTCGTTTACGGACGATAGATGCCAAATGGCTTACTCTGGCTTTGGCCCATAATATTTGCAGCTGTGAGTGCTGCACGACTGGCCGTTCACACATCCTCGACCTCTTTAGTATTATCTCCGATGCATACCCCCAACTTGTTGCTTTATACCTTATGCGATATCTGTCATCAGCTTGGCCCCAGCAAAAAAAATATACTGCAAAACACCGTTGAAAATAGTTTCTGAGTAATTCTATTCTTGAATCCTTTGGCCTTTTTCGGAAATTTACCCCTTTTTCAGTCATTTTACTGGGATCCCTCACAGATTCGTATTAATTTTACATGAAACGAATATTAGGTTTACGGGGTTTTAAAGTCCGGCATTTGCATCGTACACGGGAGCCATGGTTTCACTGTCAGTATGGGCAACTCAGCATGGAACGTTAAATGCATTGCTGCTAATCTTTTTTCAGAAAAGAGTTATTGTTAATTCCTCTTTTGGAGATCTTGTTTCATCCCTCGTACTCGCTGGATATATCTTGCTAAAGGCCGAGTTACACACACGCGAATCGGCCACCTCCCGTCCTGGAGCGTGACTAATCGACCCGACTGACCGTTCTCATATTTCCGCAATCTCGCAACTTTCCCCGACGTCATTACCCCTTTTGACCTTTGACCCCTCTCCCCGTCATCCGTTTCCGAAATGCGCGATCCAGGGACTCCCCCTTTGACGCCCCCGCCCCCCAACGTGGGGGATAAGTTATTTCGTTCCTTTGATCGTTCGTCAAAAGACCGCTACCTAAGCGAGCGCCCGAGTGGGAGAAGAATAGTGTTGTTATCTGGGACGGACCCATAAATTACTGTTTCCCCCTACTCTTCGCTCCTCTTTCGCGAATATGTATTCGCGGGGTAAGGATTTTTTACAATGAGGGCGATGAACGAGTCCACTGGTTGCTGGATTCACCGGATATGCCCGTGTTTCCACGAGTCGCCATTCGTACGAGAGGGTGTCCCGTACAGTTTTATTATTAAGTACAAACTTGAAGGTAAAAAAATCACGCTACCGTATAGACAGTTTTAAACATATCACTACGCATGCGTCGAGTTTGCAACTTCCGAAAATACTAGATTTGACATTATTGTAATATCTGTTTAATATACAGTGGTACCTCGACTTACGAGTTTAATTCGTTCCATGACTTAGCTCGTAACTCAAAATACTCGTATCTCGAATCAATTTTCCCCATTGAAATGAAGGGAAATGCCATTAATTCGTTCCGGGCCCCCCCCAAAACACCGCAATTTTTTTGTTACATGTTTTTAAATAAGAAAAACGTCCTTATAAATGACGAACATTGTATAAAAGCGCAATACAATAGAATCTACTGCAATAAATTTGTTTTAATAAGTGTAATGTACAACATTTACTTTGAAGATCAGACTTGAAGATGTTGATGGAAGAGGAGGAGAAAGGTTGAACTGAAAAATTAAATCTTATTCGTTGATTTTTTATCTTTTCTCCCCAATTTCCTGACTTTCGCTTTTATTAGCAGCTACTCTCTTAAAGTGAACGAGTGAAACACGGAAGCTGGGCGATCGTTTGCATCGTTCACTGTGGCTGTAATGTCCAGATTCCTTCTTTCTGAGAATTCGAAGAACGTTTTCTCAGAATCCAATCTCTCGGTTTAAGACTTGATAGTAGTCCCAGAATAATATTATGCAGTTGTATAATAATTGTACATAAAGGTTGTAAATATTATATGCTTATTGTGTTCTCATTTGATGAGCACGTAACATGGCATTCGCTGCTCATACAAGCAGTGGGATATCTGAAGCATGCTCGTAACTCGAAGCAAAAAATCTACCGAGAGAATGCTCGTATCTCGAAAAACTCGTAAGTCGAGACACTCGTAAGTCGAGGTACTACTGTATATATATTATATCGTTAAAATACAAATATATATATTAAAAAAATAATGTAATGAAAAACTGTTTTACTGAGAAGAAGATTCTCTGATTCATTTTTTCTTAAATTAACGAAGATGAATGAATCACGGTGAATGAATGACTCACTCGTGTTTACATTTTCAAGTTCTGAGTATATAAAATGAATACTTGTTATTAATTTAATTGAAACACTATGATAACGCGAAAGGCGGCGGAAAAGAGATAATTCTCTAATGAATATGAAAATCACAACGAAAATACTTTACAATGAAAGGATATTTTATGCTGAGAACAGTTTTAAACGGTGGCGAGATGTTTGAAACTGTCATAACCGTTTATTACAATCGTTTAAAAATCGAAATAAAGTTGATTTGTGTCGATATTTACGTTGTTTCTAATAAATTATTTGGGATTGCAATCTAAATAATTTATTATTCTAATAAATTATTTAGATTGTAAATAATCTTTTTTAAATTTACTTTTAACTTGTTAAGCCTAACTCATAAAACAAAATGGATACCATAGGCTGATATATTTATGAAGCGGTCGCTCCGGAAGAGTTCATGACAGATACATACATACACAGAACACGGCAATTGTTAGGGGAATGTGCCTCAAACAGTCGAGTGGTTAGCCTCTTGGAATTTGACTGAGGGAGCCAAATTTCGAATCTCGACTAGCATCACCGAATTATTTCGTGTTTACGCCGAGTATGGCCACGTTAAATACGTCAGGAGAAAGTCCTTTGATGGTGGTGTGTGGGTGGGGAAATGTACGAAACCACCAGACGTCACCTCTGGGATTGCCGGGTCAAAATTTAGGTGGCATCAGGGAGCAATGTTGACTCCTTTCTATTATGATCGCAGTGCTTCTGCATCAGCAACAACGATTGCTAAGTATATGGTGTACTTCATGTAAGCATACAGACTCAGAATACGTAAATGTCAACCTAATTGTATAATTTATGACCATCCTTGGCATGAACACAGGTTAAATTTGATCGGCATATGCATTTAGTTATGGGATTATTTTTAAGGATCAAGGAAATGTTGTACCTCATCTGAAAATTCAGTTTAATTTGAGAATTGAATTGACTAATGCTTTTCATTAGGATAAAATTAAAATTATTTTTGCCCTCCTACACCCTTATTAAGTTTCAAGAGAATCCTGCGGTTTAAAAGCCTTTGAAGATGTCCTAGAGGAGCAATAAAAACGAAGAAACGAAAAAAAATCTCCAATTTCTCGTCTCAGAAGATGTTCTGCCAGAGCAATAATAACGAAAGAACGAAAAAAATATCTCCAGTTTCTCGTCTCAAAAAACAATGAATTTCTAAAAGTAGCTTAGTTGAATCCGGGGGAATAAATCACATCATATTTTACATCGGGACGTGGCTCTTAAATATTCTATTAGTTAAGGGAAAGAGTGGTATTTGGGAAATAAATTCGGTGATTACAATAAAAGTACTAAATTCCTATTTAATACTTTTCTGCGGAAAATTAACGAAAAATAAGGTGACTTCATTTTTTGAAATCATATTCAATTCTCTAATATGAGAATTTTTATTTATAAATTTTTATGTATGACATTTATATGTACGGAAATGTACAAAATTAAAGAATAACGTAAGAAATCAGAAATAACAATAGTCACTGAATGAAGTTTCTATGAAATTTTTTTGTGTACTCAAATTTTAAAGTAACGTCGAGGAAAACATGTACTGTACGTCTAGAAACGGGTACATAAGGAGAGTGGGACAACGCGATGGGAGAATGCACGTGCCTTAGGACTCGAGCTTAAATTCGGGATTTTTAAATGTTTCGGATTTAGTAAACACTTACATTTTGTAAAATAACTCTCAAGGATATCATTTAGAGAATGTTAGTAGTGGCACGTCATTGGTGGCCTGCAAACTGACCAATCGCAGTTGGACGTCTACAAAACTTAAAATATTCCGAAAAATGTGATTTCCGACAATACAGGAGTATTTCTTGGCATGAGAAATGTTTCATTATCGTGGGGAGATTAAAGCCTTCCTATGACTGCTGAGTCCAAAGAACGCTATCTATCTATTTTAATCCCGACGAAATCGCCATGGAACTCCAACGTAATTAACTTTTCACGTCTCAGGTACCACTTGTCCGAGAATGAGTAGACCTCTCGGAGGTTAACCAAGTGTGGCCTATACTCAACGCGACCAATGTGTTGTACCTCTTTTTGTATCCTCTTCCAGAGTGGGAAAAGAGCTCTTAAGATGGTATATTGCCTACGTCACTGCCGGAATCCAGTAGACTGCGCATGTGTTCTCCTCACCGTTGAATCAAGACACGGATAAAATAGTGAATCTCGACATACTTTTATCTGGAAAGAACACGAAACAAATAACTTACCTTCGGTTGCATGGGAAATAATCTTGATATATCGTCGGACCTGTATATCTATATATATATAAAAGAGCTCGTCTGTTTGTTTGTCCGCTATAGAATCATAGATTGTTTCACCCACCGGGACCAAATTCGGCACAGTTAATGTTTAGGACCCGAGAAATTTAAATCAGGAAAAACGAAATTTGGGGCTCAATTAGTTTTTTTTTAATTAATTTTTTAAGGATTTTTGTGCCTCTAAGAGGTGCGCGACCACCTGTAGAGCCCCTTCACCACAACCAGTTGCGTTAAGAGAGATGGTTTGGGGGGTGACGGGGGGGCCAAATTCCAATGCGCGGGAGGAAGAGGGTTGTTGAATGACCTTTGGCCCTGGCTCCCCAAATAAACACAACTGGCTAGATGAACACGAAGAGCGGGGGTGCAGCCCAGTATTTTTTTGATGGAATGCATGAAAAATTTTATATCTATATATCTACCCGGGCAACGCCGGGCAATAATGCTAGTATACTATAACCGGGCGATGGTGTGTTGATGAAAATTCATAGGCAAAGCTTTCTAGCTTCCCAGATAACTTCTTTTTTTCTGATGAATATTAATTTCCCTACTCATCGAGACTAACCGGTGGACAGACAAGTTGAAACTGAAAATATCTCTTGGTTGAATCGACAGGTGTACGAACGGATCTCATTCCTCTGAACACGAGTAGAATGATTTCGGGAGCCCCCTTGTGGCACACCAAACTCTTCTTCGAAGACAGCAGGAGCTAAGATCTGTCCTCTGTTAATTTCACATCCTTTAAATTCCAATTTCATTCCAGGAACACACGATGTAGTGCTGAAAATTAGTTGTACGCCACACTGGTGGATTGTTTGGAAACGCTGTCGTCGTCTTTTGCGGCATGAGAGCGAAATTAACCGGGACCTTCAGATTGGGCGGTTAAGATAGACAGCCTGGGTGTAAGGCTATACAATACCTACGTTATACAGAGCAGCATAGGGATGTCCAGGGGGGAAATAAAACCCCACTCTTAGGAAAGGATTCTATTGTAGCACCACTGGCGGTATCGCACTAAGTTGTCAATAATGAAAATAATACATTTATAGAGTTTACGATTAGTTAGAGTTGGATTTCACTTCTTCAGCTTTATTCTATCCAGTTTAGATTTCGTTATAGAACTGCTACAATTTTAAATCACTTGTAAAAATGAAAAACTTCAATTAACTGATGCCTTTGGTGACATAACCAAACAAAAATCTTTCCACGGTTGATGTTCTTTTTGCCAATTTAGCTTAAACAGTTCGCCAAGGAAGACATTATTCGTAAAGGTGCATGGTCCTATTGATGCGCTTCAGATAGTCTCTCCCAGCCTCTTAGTTTCACGAATTTATATTAATCACAGAAGAACTCTTTAAAATACAGAGCTAGAGGGCGCTGTGACCCAGTTGGTAAGAGCATCGGGCCAGTGATCTGAACGTCCCTGGTTCGATGCTCGTCTCTGCAAATCCACCGCCGTGTTCGCTAATGGTGGCCGGGACACGTAAAGTAGGTCGTAGCTGCAATGTCCTGCAAGTTCTCAAATTTACCTCTGGAGTTGCGGGGTCAAGTGTTCCGGTCTCGTCACTTGACTAGGTTCAAAATTACGGGTCCGGTCATTTAGCCAAGTCGGACTCCGACCCTTGTGGTGCTAATTCAAAACAGGAGCCGCACCTTCATCGCCCATACCCTTCGGCACTTGGTCTGATGTTGTTGTCGGTCAAGTGGCATAAGCAACAACAGCAGGGCTAGCTATGAGAACAAGAATCTCACAGTTGAAATTTTGACTCAATTATCAAGTTGTAAGGTATACATAAGATTCGATTCACAAGAATCGAACTTTTGAGTGAATGAATTAAAGAAGCTGCTTGAGATATGCTAATTTCGGCATACGCGCTTGGTATAAATACCAAGCAGCTTGATTAAAAAAAGGGTTGTTAAGGTTGATAGATAAGCGAGTTAAGGGAGCTACGAGGAAAGCAGCTCCAGGTGCTATCCTGCGCTAGTGCTTAGGGGGCCCAAAGTTTACGTGGCAGTACTGCTGGTTTGACTCTCTGCTGGTTTGTGAGTATTTGCAAAGTGCATTTCTATTGAATGTTAATATATATTCCGTACAAGTAGTACGTATGCTTATTGCTGTAAAAGCAAATTCTATATGTGCAATGAATTCAATAAACATTGTTTCATGTATAAACTGTGTTTGTATCAAATTCATTTAGAGTGCCACTTCAAATTAACTACACACAAGTCTGGGTAGAAGTGAGCTATTCTCTATAAAGTTTCCTACCAGGCTTTAGAGTAGCTGTAAGATTTAAACGGTCTTTTAATATAAGACTTTGAAGCAACGGCTTGATTTTTAAATCAAAGTAAATCCCAAAACAATCTTGGGTTGCATTTTTTCTAACACTCGCCATATTCTACGTTCATCTGCATTAGCTCGGCGTCACTGAACTTAACAAACTTCATTTACAACTTATGTAACTGAGCAGTAAAATAATTTCTTCTCTTAATCCCATTTCTTAAATATTAAAAACTTCGAAGAAATAAGATTTTAAATCAAACGAGCCCTTAACATTTGCAGACGGAGATCCCATGATATTATTCGAAATCGAAACTTGCATGAATTATACCCGTCTTTAAAACCGGAGAGAAAAGTTTAATTCAAATATATCTTCTTACAGTCCATGAATCACTGTATACGCAGGAAGGGCACCCGGGACATTAATTTATCCCTTCCGAAAAAGAAATCGCCAAGTAAAGCAAATTAATGACTTTTCTATAAATAGTTCCCATAACACGTAATAAACGAGCCTTTAATCAACTTTAAACGTCAATGAAACTCATTATTTAGGAAGAATCTTAATTCGTTGCCAGTCTTCAGCTTTCAAATTTTTAAAAAATCAGCTTTACTTAAAGAGGGTCTTGTTTTAGGAAGTAACAAATGGTGGATACATCTATAGAAAAATAGTTTACAATGTATTTATGTGTGACATGATTTACAACCATGCAGTATACAATTTGCTTATAATAATCTCGATTTAGTGTTGATATGACTGTAAAAATCAGTATGTATAGCCAAAAAAATTAAGATCTAAAAAATTTCATAGTCACTTCTAACGAAACTACCGCGGGTTATTAACGTAGGATTACTTATCGTTGTTTACTTCTTTTGTAGGTATATATGTATCTATCTACCTATCTATATCTATCTATCTATCTATATATATATATATATATATATATATACAGTCGAACCTCCATATATCGAAGCAGCAAAATGCCGGAAAAAAATTCGATATATAGAATTGATCTTAGTTTTATCATAATTCTCCTAAAACATTAAAATTAAAGCTAATTTTTGTATACGAATCTCATTTCCAATTTATATGCGAATCACATTAAATGAAATTTAACTAAAAAATGAATTAATGTGAAAGATTTATTGAGTACTATATACCTTTAAAAAAAAACAATAATCCAGACAGTGGTTACAGTGATCACAGTTACATTCTTTTAAAAAAAAAAAACTACGAATATCTTGCTGAACAGCCAGTTTTGCGGAAAGTTCATCAAAGAAATGCTCGCATTTATTCAGTCCATTAAAAACTTTATCAGGGGTCCACGAACTATTGTTTCAAACGCCAAAAATTGGGAGATTTTATTGTAAAGTGGAATAAAATCTCCCAATATGTCGTGAAAAAAATGTCGATATATAGAGACTTTTTCGATATATAGAAACAGTTTTTCTATGTAATGAACATGGAGATTTGCTAAGAGTTCGATATATAGAAAATTTCGATATAGGGAAGTTCGATATATGGAGGTTCGACTGTATATATATATATATATATATATATATATATATATATATATATATATATATATATATATATATATATATATATATATATATATGTATATATGTATATGTAAGTATGTATATATATATATATATATACACTGGTTATCAAAAATTAAGGAAAAGTCACAAAAATAGCGATTACTCAAAACGTTACGGGTAGAATTTAATGAAACTTATACACATTATACAACACATAAGTAGGTATAAAATAGCATAAAAAGAAATCGCCTGACAATTATGGTGTTATAGAAACTAGCATATGTATACAATGAACAAATCGGATGTGTCAGTTTGGTATAGGAAAAATACCTTTAATATGGCATATATTCCCCCTGAGAACCAATACAGCACATACAGTGATGTGTGATGCTGTGAATTATGCGGTCTATGAGTTCGGTAGGAAGTGAGATCCATTGCTCTTGCAAAGCAGTCGAAAGCGTGGCTAGGGTCCTAGGACGAGGATTGAGTGCAGCTATACGTCATCCTAAAACGTTCCAAACTTGCTCGATAGGATTCAGGTCCGGTGATCGAGCTGGCCACTCCATGCGCTGATTTCTTTCCTGCTCAAGATAAGAATCCACGATGTGAGCCCTGTGCGGTCGCGCGTTATCGTCCTGTAGCACGAAAGCATCACCTATTGCCCAGGCATAAGGGCGCACATAAGCTTCAAGGATGTCATCTCTGTAGGTGTGAGCATTCACATTTCCACGGGGAAAGACGTGGAGGTCTGTGCGTCCACCCAAACACAGACACTGCCTGATCCGTATGCATCTCTTTCACGGATGTGTGATGGATGAAAACGAGTTCCAGGTTCTCTCCAAATCAAAATACGCCTACTATCGCTCTGGAGGCTAAACCTGGACTCATTCGTAAAGAGAACAGCCTTCCATTGATCACGCGTCCAGTGGACATGTTGACGGGCCCATGGCGTGACGTGAGCGGGACGCAGATGGCTGGTCGCCTCGCAAGAATACCACCTTCGTGAAGTCTTCTACGCACGGTTGACGTTGATACCAACTTTCCGGAGCTTGCAGCGAGGAAGGATCTGAGTTCAGACGGAGTTACGGTTCTATTCCTTCGTGCGCATAATCACAAATATCGGTCATGGGCACTTGTCGTAGTGTATGGCTGTCCTTGACTGAACCTGCTGGACGCCGAATTCGTGGTTAGAAATTGTTGCCAAAGTCTATGAACCACAGACGCACTCACATTTAGCCATCTGGCCACTTCTGTCTGACTTTGTCCTGCCTCTAGTCTCCCAATAGCTCGCCATCGCAGTTCTTCTGTCAAATGATGCCTGGAGATCATTGTTACAATTTGGCTATACCAGGTGTCTAATCTCAGCCTCGCAGCGACAATTGTCGCCTTGCTCTGAGACATGCACTTTTATGCTCCTCGCAAATGACGTATTCCGACTGCAGCGCCACTATTTTTCATAATGTAGTATAGTTCAGCACCTTTTACTTAACAACATATTGAAATTTTAAACAGATTGGTCTAGTTTCGAACGTGTTATCCCTCTTGTGATTTTTCCTTAATTTTTGATAACTAGTGTACATATACATATATGTATGTCAAAATTTTGACGCATCTTGGTACTTTTCTGTTTAAGAGCCCGTTAGAGTATTGAAATATATTTAACCAATGGCAAACCTCCAAACGATTAGCAACGAAATTTTTAATGCCTATGATTGGTTTATTTCCGTCTCAGCGCCATCTTTCCTTTAACGTTTCCGCTACAGGGCTCCTATGTGAACAGGCCGTAACTTGTCCAAGCGATAGACTAGGTTTGGCGCGCTGCCAAAATTATAACTCGCGAGGCACGGACTGAAATTTTGCTTTCCGGAGAACCTCTATGGAGGAACGTAATCCTACATTAAAAAATTGGCTAGTGCCTCAGTAGTTTAATAATAACTTAAATAGATCTAAAAAATTTCTTAATCACAGAAATTGTTAGCATTTTTATGCTTTCGATTTGGAAAGTAGTAGCGTGTTGTAAATCTTCAATGAAGAAGGTATAGAAAACTGAATTTTTTTTTTCAGCGACATAGTATACTTCTAAATAACTGGCACTCATATAATGAAATCCAGTCTCACAGAAAGTGGGCGATATATTCTGAAGAGTCCCGACTAAAAGGGGAAATGTTATAGTAAGGTGAAATTTAAGAATTTTACGAGAAAGTAATACATGTAGAGTTTTACGACATACCATATACGCAAAAATAAAATGCAAAGATTTTAGTTAAAAATGCCGCAGTATTTTACTATTTTTGAAACACCAGAATCAAAACTAAAATTATGGGGAAAGGTTTTACGAAATGAGTTTGCATTTCTAAAAAGGTTAAAGTTTAGTTGAAAGTTTTACCAGAAAATATGAAAGAGGATTTGAATGGATTACTCCCCGTTTCCATTAAAACTGACAAATGAAGTTACGGATTTTTAAGACTTCGGTAAATTGATTTTATTCCTGTTAATTGTTAAACTTATAAAGGAAAATTTATATTTACCTTACCGAACTGTACTTTAATGAATCAACAATTTGGTATGATATAATTTTATATATCGCAGCAATAATTTCTTCTTTATTTTTTTTTACTTTGTTATTTCTTTGTATTCGATCTCCTCTATTTATAAAATTTTTTTCAGTAATTTGTAGTTTCTACTTTAGCTACTAATGAGCAAAGTCCATCTCAAGCTTGCAGAAAATATATGAAGCAACTAGCTGAAAACCCCCGCTTCGCTACGGAGCACATTCAAATTAAATACAACGGTCAATGTATACAACGGTCAACGGTTAATGCCAAAATATATATATATATATATATATTTATAATAAATGCGACGATCAATGTATACAATTGATGTAATATATATATATATATATATATATATATATATATATATATATTTATAAAAAAATCGTAAGGGATATTTATTTTTTTGGATAATATCCAATCGTCTGCTGCATTAGAAACAAAAAAAAATATTTTTTGTCTATTTAGTTGTTATGCATGTGACGATAAATTTATTTAAAGTACCAGAAAAGAAATCACGTGATCGGCATTTAATAAATTAAATTCTAAAAATGAATCTTTAAAAATTCACCAAAAATCAGAAAATCGAGGTAAAGGTTCGAAAAAGGTTTCATTTTGAAGGAATTTTTATGATCTTCATCGTGATATAAATTTTATAACCCTCAAATTATTATTTTAAATGCAAACTTAAAAAAAGTTACGAAAACAGTTTAAAAATTTAATTTAAAAAAATCTAAGAAGAATTTTTGAAAAATCTTTCTTAGTGCACCCCTACACCATTAGAAGAATCGCTGTACAAAATTTCAGCCCTTTACGTCCAGCTGTTTGGTCTGTGCGCTGAATGCCAGTGAGTCAGTTACGGAACTGTTTTATATATATAGATTAGGAACATTTTCACTTAGTGTCACTAACAGGCAATAGCAAACGGTAGTCATAACGACACACGTTATTAGCAAATGATTTTAAAAGTTAACTGCGAGTCCTTTACATCAATTGTTTTTCACATAATTCTTTGTGTTAGGTATTTTTTATCAAATTTCCCTTTCCTAAATATGGTTTACAACGAAAAGATAGGTTAGACATTAATTTTTTTTTTTTTTTAGCAGTGAGGGAAAGCTCCCGCATGGATAATATCTGAAAGCGAGAATTCCTGGCGCATTACTTACTCGGGGACACTTTTTTTGGTAATTGAAATTCTTTTTTTCGGAATGGTGCTTTACTCGCGCTTGTATGTGTCATGTTTTCTTTAGGGGACATTACCAACGGTTGGGTAAAAACTAGTCTTTCTGTTGGGGAAATTCCGCACCGCCGTCAGTAGTGTCGGGAAATCCTTTCCTCCAGGGAAATCTCTTTTGGCACACCTAAATAGCGAGTTATAATTTGCATTCATTACCTGTTATTTTCTGCTGCTTGTGCTACGCAAGTTGGAATGGAATTAAGTTTTTTTTTTACCGAAATATGTGAAATCGGTAGTCTTTGAAATATTTCTCTCACACTTATCTGAAACTCTTTGGAACCTTAAGTTATAATAAAGTTGTTATTTGCATCCTTTAAGTATTTTTATCTGCTGGTTGTACTCTCTAGTTTGTGAGTATTACATAGTGTATTTTTATTGAATGCTAATATATATTCCGTACAAGTAGCACGTATGCTTATCGCTGTAAAAGCAAATTCTATATGTGCAACGAATTCAATAAACATTGTTTCATGTATAAACTGTGTTTGTATCAAATTCATTTAGAGTGCCACTTCAAATTATACACACCCAAGTCTGGGTAGAAGTGAGCTATTCTCTACATAGATATTAAAAAGTTGACGACCCCTGAGCTAGATTAAGAACCAATCACATTGAGGGTAGGAAAATACACCCTGACGTCTCAAGATCTATTATCAACTGTAGAAATTGTCCAGATACCCAGCTTTCTCCTGAACATATCTTTGACTGTCCAGCCGTTGTGGCTGCCCTATTCAAACTTGTTTTATCGTCGTAAAAACTCTACTGTCCACAGGCATCTAATCTGGCAACTGCCGTTATCCAGGCTTTCGGTTCTATGTAAGACTTTTTTTTCCTTCTGCACTATTTGTAGACAGGACAACAACAAGAAAACAAGTAATATAAAAACAAAATTTTTTAAAGTCAATTCCTACTTAGGTCAACAAAGAAAAATTTGAGTGTGAACTAATAGTAGGAATTGAAAAAAAAGGATTGCCTGCCAGAACCTTGCCTACTGTGCGAGATTAGGAGGGGGGGGGGGGGAAAGAGAGATAAAAAGTTTGTCAGGTTGGGGATTCGATCTCGCAACCTACAGGACGGGAGAAGCCCGCGATACCGCATTGCTACCGTTTAAACAGTAACAAGCGGGAAATTACTATTCAAGAGCAAGAGACGCTCTAGGTCTAAAACTAAAATTGATTAATTATATTTAATTAATGAATTAATATTTGAAAAAACTGTATTAACATCAAGTGTCATCCACTACAAGTTTAAAAAAATGTATTTGAACTTGAGTGGATGAATTTAAAGTACTTTTATTAACGATTGAAAATTTGAACAAGATATATATAGAGAGAGTGTGAACTAATAGTAGGAATTGAAAAAAAATTAAATCTATAGTCTTTGAAATATTTCTCTCACACTTCTTTGAAACTCTTTGGGACCTTAAGTGAAGCCTGGAAATGCACTTACAGTACTCTTAAGCTGATATAAATGGAGGTGTATAAACAATTTATTACAACACCATTAGGCTACTTAAATACCGTACTTAATTGCTAGTAGGCAACGGGAAATTATTTATTGCGTGTGCTTATCCCGGTAGTTACATTACGGAAACCCTACCAGAATTCAGTCACGACACTGCTTGTATATACGCCACACTAACCTTTCTGTCTCCACTTTATCACCAGGTCGCTGGAACGATAGCTAACTTCAAAACGCCTTCAGTAAACTTGATAATGTCCGGCTGCTATACGGCAAAGAGATCTTCACTCCAATTGTTTTTCGTTCGCTGCTCTCCTCTGTCCGACCTCGCCTCGTAGTGTTTTACTCTTACTGTCAAGCGTGCACGCTAACCTCGGGGATTTTCGTCTAGTAGGAAAGCTCATTTGCATAAGGCGCTTCTTCTTCTTCAAACGGTGATTTATTTAAACCAGGGGGGTTAATTTTGATTCAATACCTCACAAGTTGTTATTTGATTTTATTAAATATTATTATCTGCTGATTGTACTACGAAAGTTTGAGGTAAATTTTGTATTTTACCAAAAAAATTTAAATCGATGATCTTTGAAATATTTCTTTCGCATATCCCTGGAACCTTTTGAAACCTTCAGTTGAATCTGGAAATTCACTTACTATGCTCATAAGTTGATAAACAATTCATTATTTGTATTCATTAACTATTATTATCTGCTTATTTTATCTCGAAAGTTTGAATTAATTTTTTTTATTGTGCTTGTAAATCGATAATTCTGAGTACTTGAAATATTTATGACATACAGTTCAGAAACTCTCTCGTCCTCTGAATTTAACATGAATAATCACTTGCATTATTCTTAGGGTTACGTGAACAGTAGACTCCCTCTCAGACAAGTAGCGACAAAATTGCCACCGAGCTCTCAACAGAAAATTTTTACAACGTGAATTAATTACTCACGTATATTAAAGAGGAATTAATTTTCAGAGAGAAGGTGTTGCCAGAAGAAAAATACACTTTAACGAATGTGAGAGGCTCAGGTTAAATGATATCACGTGAGAATTTGAAAATATCTAAAAAGATTCTCATTCTTTGCCGGTTTTAAAAGACCAGGAACAGGGAAAATGCTGAGGGGGAAAATGAAAGCTGTTTATTCCGGCTATAGCCTTTTGAGACACATTTGGTAATGTTCGTCACTTTTCTTAGTCATAAAGATATGTACCCTAACACGGGAACCTTCACACGCTGAATCGATATGATTTATAAAGATTTTCTAACAAAAGGTGTTAGTATTTTTATACGTTTGTTAAATTATATTCACTGTTGTTCAACATGAAATAAACTCTTTCGTAGAGTTTATTTTTTATGTTTCATTCGTGTGATTCATTCGCTTGATTCACGTTTTTGATTTATAGGGCTAGTGTAGGTAGTTATAGGAGCTGTTCTAGATTTGTAAAAGAATGAATATTTTAATGTTGAATGAATTTAATATGATACATGTGTGTTCATAATAGTTCTGCATGCAATAAACTCTAACGTAGGGTTTGTTTTCTATGCTTCATTCATGTGATTCATTCACTTGAATCATGTTTTTCATTGGTAGTGGTTGCATAGATAGTTAAAGGCGCTGTTTTAGATTTGTAAAGGAAAGAATATTTTAATATTGAATGAATTTAATGTAATAAATGTGTGCCCACGGGGAGAAAAGTTTTATTCTAAAACCTGGATTCCCCTTGGAGCGCTGGCTTTCCAGGGGTTTGAATTACTTTCAATTATGAACGAAAAAAATCTAGTTGGACGCTCAGTTTTGAAGGTTAGCACTGCACAAATACTTTTAAAGTTAAAAATTCAAACGAGAACATATAAACTGATTTTTTAAGAGTACGGAATATATTACCATATTTTTCAAAGTTAACAATATAAAAAATATAATTTTAATGTATACAATTTTATTTTATATACATATTAAGATACCATAAATCTCTGTCATATATAAAATGAAAACACTTTTAAAATAAACTTAACATTATCTTATGATTTATGGGGGCAGGAAGACATTAAAAATTAATCTTGCGTACGATTCATACTTAAAGACAAAATGAAATATTAGTAGAAGTTAACTATATCAAGGTCGTTTTGAAGGATTTTGTATCTACATATAGGGTCCAGAAACGCTCATCCGATTTCAAATAAATTCTTCGTTATGCAGAGAAAAGTCGGGGAATTTTGTTGCCAGTTATGTCTTTGCAAATATTTCCTCACCTTTTTGTACTCAAAGTATATTTTTAACCAGACATTTTTCTTTTTAATGTTTATCCCATAAAACTTAGATATACAGTCGAACCTCCATATATCGAAGTAGCAAAATGCCGGAAAAAAATTCGATATATAGAAATTTCGATATATAGAATTGGTCTTAGTTTTATCATAATTCTCCTAAAACATTAAAATTAAAGCTAATTTTCGTACACGAAACTCCATTACTAATTTTTATGCGAATCACATTAAATGAAAGTTAATAACTAAAAAATGAATTAATATGAAAGATTTATTGAGTACTATATACCTTTAAAAAAACAGTCCAGACAGTGGTTACAGTGATCGCAGTTACATTCTTTTTTTAAAAAAACTACCAATATCTTGCTGAACAGCCACTTTTGCGGAAAGTTCATCAAAGACGTGCTCGCATTTATTCAGTCCATTAAAAACTGCATCAGGGACATTTTCCGCGAATTGAAGTCCACGACGCATTGTTTCAAACGCCAATAATTGAGAGATTTTATTCTAAAGTGGAATAAAATCTCCCAATATGTCGTGAAAAAAATTTTCGATATATAGAGATTTTTTCGATGTATAGAAACAGTTTTTCTATGTAATGAACATGGAGATTTGCTAAGAGTTCGATATATAGAAAATTTCGATATAGTGAAGTTCTATATATGGAGGTTCTACTGTATTTAGAACTCTGGGTACATAAAGGAGGAGTATCTGACATCATAAATATCACTGCGTAGACGCAGCAATCATGCATTTTACACTCTAAAAATCTACTGAAATTCCACGTTTGGGATTCCTCTTCCTCTATCCTATTCATCGACTATGCCTTGCTGAGAAACCCATGACAAGGGCAAAACCAAGTTCTAAGGCTACCTAGTACGCTGGGGATGTGTATGTCTTTGCACTTGGCTTCGCCCAACAGGGCATGCTCTGTGCATTTTGTCAAGCTTCCATATTTTAACAATATTTGGAATTCATCTCGGAGTACTTTTAGAATAAAATCCTAACATTTATGTTAAAATGATAACTTAAATGACAATACTAGCTCCAAGAACAGGAATGTTGCAATTTCTGATATATCACAAATTTAAAAGCACGTCGCTTTTAGCATTTCCATTTAAACTGTCTTCTTTTCAACTAATTTTAAATAAAACTCCAACAATTATACTTAAACTCTTCTTTATCTCCGAGCCATTGCGTTAAAACATTCCTGTAAAATAATTTAATTAAACCTCACTTCGCAATCAGCGAGGCGTCCAAGTTTACGGATTGAACAAACGCTAGAGAACAAGGGTTAAAATTACTCAACTCAACCGCAAAATCAGACGATTTCCGACTCGCAAATCATTCGCGTGGAAAGCGAATGATAAATCAAGTAAAATAATCGCATTCGGATAGTGTTACGTTCGCTGAGGATACATTTTCGATTTAATTTCGAATCTAGTGGAAATTAATAACTTCCTACGGATGATTTTGTGGTGCAACACTGGCTTGTTTTCGCTAATAATGAATTCAGGATTTCAGAAGATTACTCGCGCAACTTTGGGAGATTAGCTGCGGAATCCAGAAATGTCAGCTTTTGGTGGAATCAAAGAATTAAAAATTAAAAATGTGGCTTTAAAAGTGTTTATCCAGATTAATTACATATATAATCACGATATTTCCTTTTAGGGGTAGAAGAGTGAATGAGAATAAGTAATATCTTCCCGGCTTTCTGAAACTTGCGAAATAAGTTTAATCAATAACACGGTGACAGTGAAGGGAATTTATCGGTTCAGTTAAAACAAGTATAGGGACTATAGTTGTTTGACCCACCTCTTCGAAAATTCGAACAAATTTTGTTCGAACGGCTCGGGCTCGAATTCTGACTAACGCATGGACCCCTCACAAGGGGTGATGTTAGTTCACCTATATGATGCTTCTATAAGTAAAAAGGCCAACAGATTCACGGTGTGAAGTGTGCGGATGTCGAAATCGTTAGCGGCTGTGGCGTTGGAAAAAATATTCATTTTGTTTGAAAATATCAAAGTTTTTTTTGTTTTTTTTATTGTTTCATTTGAAAACTCCTCATGCACCACAAGGTATAACATGAGGCTTACAGAAGTAAGTGAAAAACACAAAACAAGAAAAATTAAACATTTAAATTACAAAAAAAATTTTGCAAGACAGCAAGACTTTCAACACCCTTAACGAGATCAGAAAGAGCAGGAGACCAACAAATGGACAGACGTCCGCCTTTAATATAGCTCGGGCACTCGCATGTAATTTGCAGTGAAAAAGAAAATGTTCAACATCTTCATCAGCATCACCGCAAGCACAAAGTCCTCTAGTCACCAAATTAAAACGAAGCAAATAGCTCTTGAAATTTCCATGGCCAGTTATAACTTGAGTTAAGTTAAAGTCAGTTGAAAAGTGCTTACACTTTAAACGCTGAAAAATAGTTGGAAAATATCTTTTTGTCCACAATGCCTTAGACGAAGCAAGAAATTCAGTATTCCAGTCCAAGATATTTTTTTCCCTAGCAACACGCTTCCAGTGAGACTCCGGGACAAACATCACTAAATCTATCTCATGAAAAGTCGCTTCTTTCGCCAACTGGTCCGCTCTTTCATTGCCAAGATTACCACTATGGCTCCGAATATAAGAAAAATGAATCTCAACAACATTGTCAAGATCGTGCAAAATTGAGTGAATTTCTACTCCAAGCTTTTCTGTAGAAGCCGTATTACGCATATCAAAGTATTTTAACTGCGATTCGTTACACAGTCAATATTGTAGCATAGTATTCCAGGCTATTCTAACTCTATGAAATGTATCGTCATACTCCATGCCATACTAACTCCATGGTAAAGAAAATTTTTTCTCACGGAAAACATTCACGGAGTGGCAACGAAAAAAAAAAGAGACGAGACTCGATCTTGATCCTTCTTTTTGTGTAGGATCAAGATGGTTCTTAAATTGGTTGCGAATATCTCCGTTTACTTTCCTGTACATATTGCAAATTTTTGTTGATATAAATGTTGTGTCGAGACGAGAAATCTCGTTTCTTCATTTACGTCACAATATATTCATAATTACTGTGTTCAAACGACGAAATACAACTCAGTATTGTAACAACTCATTCTCCCTGGTCTAAAGTTGGAATTTCTTTCGGTTTTCGAAAGCCTTCTTTGGATCTTCCATGTATCACTGTTCGATCCTGCTAACCAAACATATTGGATTCATTTTAATTACGATTTGTAACTTAAATCAAGCATTCAGAATTCTTATTTTTCATAAATTTTACATTCGAAATTTTGAAATTATATATATATATAATATAATAAATGCAAAGGTTAATTTATGTAATTTATTTGCATGTTTAATATCAATACAACATACAAATTTGAATTAAATCTTCCTCGTTGAGATGAAAAAACATGCATCTCAACGAGTTTAGTGGTTAAATTTTATCTTTTACCGTATTTCAATATTTTTTTTGTCAATTTATTTCGTTGTTATGCACGTGACTCAAAATTAATTTAAAGTATCACAAAAAGAAAAGAAACCACGTGATCAGCATTTAGTAAATTAAATTCTAAAAATTAACCTTTAAAAATTCATCAAAAATCAGAAAATGGAGGCGAAGGTTCGAAAAAGATTTCACTTTGAAGGAATTTTTATGATCTTTCTCGTGATATAAATATTATAACCCCCAAATTATTATTTAAAAAGCAAACTTAAAAAAGTTATAAAAACAGTTTAAAAATTTAATTTTTAAAAAATCTAAGAAGAATTTTTCAAAAATCTTTCTTAGTGCACCCCTACACTATAAGAAGAATCGCCATGCAAAATTTCAGCCCTTTAGGTCCAGCGGTTTAGTATGGACTAAACCGCTACGACAGATCGCGACTGACAGTGCGTTATCTGTCAGTCAGTCACGGAACTGTTTTATATATATAAATAGCATACTAAAATGACAAACATTTTAAAAAAAAAGGTAATTTGATAAGTGCTGCCAACAGACATTTACTCAAATTAGTACACAAAATTTGCTTTTTATATTTATTGCAAATTAACTAACAATAATACACTGCTGGCCACCCAAATTGCAACACCAAGAAAGACAAGAGATATCACAACAAAATTTATTTTGTAGATAACATGTTGACCAAGTATCAAATGATTAAATTTATAGACTTCTGTGAAGTGTGGTTCCTGCCAAAATCAGTAGCCAGAGTAGCCGCCATTGTTGGAGATCACCGCTGCCACACGCCTCGGCATTGATTCAAAGAGACTTTGGATGAGTTCTTGGGGTACCGCAGACCAAGCAGCTTCCACACGTTGCCAAAGTTGATCTGCTGTGGCAGCTGGGGATGGAATCTGGGTCAATCGTAGAGCAACCATGGATCACATGTTTTCTATCGGCGAAAGATCCGGAGAGCGAGGCGGCCAGGGAAGCAATGCAATCTGGCGATTGACGAAGAACCGTTGGACAATGCGTGCCACGTGTGGTCGCGCATTATCCTGTTGAAATATGGCTGTGGGGAAGCCCTGAAGGTAAGAAAGGACAACTGGCTCCAACACCTCGGAGATGTAGCGCTGGCTGTTTAAGGTACCGGCAATGCGTACTAGAGGTGTGCGAGAGTGATATCCAATACCGCCCCATACCATAATACCCGGTGCAGGACCAGTGTGGCGGTGCATAACGCAGGTGTTCAGCATCCTCTCTTCACGGTGTCTCCAGACTCGAATGCGACCATCGTGGTGTTGCAGACAGAAGCGTGACTCGTCAGCAAAGACAATTTCATTCCATTCTGCCGTCCACATCCTTCTGTCATCGCACCATTGGCGGCGGAGACGTCTGTGGTTCTGCGTCAAGGGTAGACAAAGCAATGGACGTCTTGCGGACAGACCACTCTGCTGTAAATGGCGTCGAATGGTACTCGCAGACACTGGATGATGCGTTACAGACTGCATGTGCTGTGCTATGGTTCGTGATGTGACTGAGCGATCCGTCACTGCCACGCGCACAATTTGTCTGTCATCACGTGAAGTGATGCGCTGAGGTGGATGCGATCGAACACGCCGGTCCGTCGTACCCTCCTGAATCCAACGATCACATATCCGCATTACAGTTGTTTGGTTTCGTCCAACACGACTACCGATTTCCCTGAAAGATAATCCACAATCTCGGTAGGCCACTATCCTTCCTCTGTCGAACTCGGAAACTTGATCAAAAGATGATCGCTCTTTTCGAAGAAGCATAATTGATCGTTTTTTTGAAAAAACCACAAGAAAAACAGAATTGCCGAACTTGAATTCGTCGAAATCTCCAAGCCTTAAATAGCGCTTTGAAGTGGCGCCACAGGCGCGCGTGATGTGCGTCTGCGCTGAAATTCTAATCATTTACATATCTCACCTCCGCTAATGCATGTTGTAAATTTCATGTTATTTGCATGTTTCCTTCAGGGTGTTGCATTTACAGTGGCCAGCAGTGTACAAGATCAGTGATATCTTTTTTATATATTTTATATTTAAGGTAGGAAAAAATATATTTTATACATTAATTCTTAAATAATTGTAATAATTTGCATATTTTATATTTAATTTTATATAATTTTATTTATATATTTTCTTGATGTACAGTCGGACCCCGTTATAACGAACTTCAAGGGACCAAAGGTTTTGTTCGCTATATCCGGTGGTTCGCTATATCCGAACCGTTAAGAAAAATGTTCACAAAATGTATAACTCATTAGTTTCTATGTATATTCAATAATGATGTGTTGAAAAATTGATAAAATTTATTAAAAATGATCATTAATGAATTAAATCGATTTCATTAAACTGACACAATACTAATTAAATTAACTAAAAATAAAGACAAATGGAAATAAATTGATTTTATCTTTAATTGTTGCTCACTCGTTTGATACAGAAATAATCGGTCATCTTCTGCTGACGTGATGCCGATTTCAAAAGCATTGTATGAATTTCTTTGTCCAATACATCAAATGACTCCAACACTTTTTCTTCCACTGTTTGTGTGAACAAACACTTATTAATAACACTCATCGCTGCCGTAGCATCTGAGATGGTGGAGATTTCGTCATTCATGTGCTCCTCTTCATCAGCATCAGATGGAGAATCTTCGATTTCAGAATGATTGATTTAAATTTCTTCCACGATATCCTCATCAGTCGGATTTTCACATGTAATGACTTCATCGTCGCAGGTTTCGAAAAATTGCACGCCACAACCTGAGAATGATGGAATTATGTGCTTTCCTATCCACATCGTGATAGGTAAATCTTAATCATCTTCTTCAACATTCTTTGCTTCTTCAACATTCTTAAAAAGTTTAAAAATAAAAAAAATTCAGCTGTCGACTAAAAAAAAATGTTCGTTATAGCCGATTCTTAAGATTTTGGAGGTTCGCTATAAAAGGATAAATTAGCATTAAATACAATAGGAAAACGGCGGGACCAAAATTTTCGTTCGCTATAACCGGGAGTTCGTTATATACCGGGTCCGCTATAACGAGGTTTGACTGTATTTGCATGCATACATGTAAATGTGCATCTTTGTAAGTATATATAACGTGTCTATTTAATGCGTAATATTGATAGGGAGTGGTAGAAATTTAGCATCAGCTCATCACACTCTTTCGGCTTTAAAAACCCAAACATCCTCCACCCTTTGCCTCGGGGGCAGACGCAATCCAGATGCTGAAAAAATAAACCTTTTAAATGATAAATCTACTGCCGGGGCGCTTTGTACATACACCAGGGTGCTTCAGACGGAATGGACACTAACCAGATTTAGGTATCGGAACCCTCGGGATTCGAGTTCCCTCCGCAGCTAAAAGGGTGCAGCATTGTAGTATTTGCATAATCTTGTTGACTTTCTCGGAAGACCAAGGGTATACACATAATGAGCGGGAAGCTTTTCGGGCCTTGGGGGGAAAAGATGACTAAGGCCGCGAATGACGAAAAGTTGAAATTCAAATGAATTAAAATTCTGCCGAGGTTATCCTCCCCCCCCCACCCCCCCCCACCCCCCGTCGGAATGAAACCGATAGTTTCCCAAACTTGTTGACATTTAGGATCGGTCTCCATAGTGAGATTCAAATTAAATTTTAAACCTTTTTGGTCATTGCGGGTCTGCTCTATGAATAAGCGGCACTTTATTCATATTTAAGAGTGGTTGAAATTTGGCGTTACTTATTATGATAGGTTCGAAATGTGTTGGCTCCCAGGATTTGGGGGTCGATCATACATTGGAAAATTCCCGGTGCTTTGGTTCGCTTTACTTAATTTCCCTCTTACGAAGATTAAAGGGGGTGGATTAAACCGTGAAAGACAGCAAAAGTTCAGATGGCAAGAGGATTATAATCTCACGTCGCCTATAGAAAAAAAAATTCAGGTAGTCTCGTCTAACGAAACTAACGCTGGATATTAACGTAGGATTACTTAGCGTTGCTTACCTCTTTTGTTTGTATATGTGTATGTATATATAATGTACACACACACACACACACACACACACACACATATATATATATATATATATATATATATATATATATATATATATATACACTGGTGTAAGAAATTAAGAGAATTTGCAGACTTGGTAGATTATCTCTGGAGAAACTGTGCCGATTTTAATGAAATTTGATATGTACATACATTGATACAATACAAAACAAATAACTATTCAATAATTGTAATACACACGCATGATCGTGCGTAACACTCGTTGGAGTCGGAAGGTATGAAACAGCGTTTGCAGAATAAAAAAAATGGGTTAATAGATGGGTTAATAGGGGGTATGGTCACCTTTTACAGATATACAGGTCTCGCAGCGTGATTTCATACTGGAAATAAGGCAGTTTATCATTTCCTGTGGCAATTGGTCCCACTCGTTCAGCAACGCTGTTTTCATTCCCTGGATGGTTCCCGGAGGGGGGGTTGCGAGTTGCAATTGCCCTCCCCAGAGCGTCCCAGACATGCTCTATAGGGTTAAGGTCTGGAGATCTGGCTGGCCAATCCATCCGGCGAATATCCTCACTCTCTAGAAATTCGTCGACCTGAAGAGCTCTATGTGGCCTCGCGTTATCGTCCATTAAAATTAACTCAGGGTCAACTACACCCCTGAAAATTCGAACATAGGCCAGTATGATCTCATCCCTATACCTGTCACCAGTCAGGGGCCCCCTGTTAGACACATGGAATGGTATGAGGGTGTTTAGCTTGGCGCAGACAAAATCAACTTTGGACCAGACTGCAGTGGGGTAATGTGCTCTTTCCAAACGAATCGGGATTTCCCCTGGACACTGATTCTCGGCTTAGCTTCATCTGGTGAGAACCTGGGACCCGATAGCTACCCTCCAATGTCCGCGAAATCCACCATTATGGCGGAGGAGGTTTAATGGTCTGGCAGGCATCATGTTCGATGGCCGCACACCTCTCCATGTCTTTGAAAGAGGCACTGTGACTGGTGTGAGGTATAGGGATGAGGTCTTGGAGCCCTATGTTCGCCTTTTCAGGGGTGCAGTTGGCCTTGAGTTCATTTTAATGGACGATAACGCGAGGCCACACAGAGCTCTTCTGGTCGACAATTTACTAGAGAGTGAGGATATTCGCCGGATGGATTGGCCAGCCAGATCTCCAGACCTTAACCCTATTGAGCATGTCTGGGACGCTCTGGGGAGGGCAATTGCAACTCGCAACCCCCCTCCGAGAACCAGTCCGAAGTCCTCGTGACACTGTCGACCTTGAAAATCCTAGCTGTCTGACGATTTCGGAAATTCAATGGCCCATGCGTCGCGCACCTACGATTTGTCCTCGATCGAATGCGTCTAAATCAGACAGTTTACCCATACTGGCAATTCCAACAACTAATTCAGAACAACCACAGTACGCGCTATATATGCAGTTACCACAGCGCCCTCACTTGCGCATACATGATGCGCAGCGCTACACAATTTGCATAGGCTTTGCTATCCCAAATTCAGTGGCACTTCAGTGTATATATATATATATATATATATATATATCCGATTGCGGTGAAACATGGTCAACTTATTGCTTGAACTTGCGAGAAGGTTATAGACTATTTTCATCTCGCTACGACGTTTCATTCCCGAATTATGTTAGAACAAGTTTGTGCGGCATCAATGGATATTTTTGTTCAAAGCATTGTAACATTTCATTGTTGCCAGTTAAATTATAATATTTCCGTAAAAATAAATAGACATGAATTAAAAACGGGATTTATTCATATATTGGCGCATGCAAGAATGAATTTGATATATTATTTTCATATACGTGAAACACATGCGTTTAGCCTTGACGCGATGATTTATATAACTGAAGTGACATTAAAACATAGCAAATGATTTAGTTTTGAGAAAGAATTACAATCAGGAAATACGTGTATATTATAATTAAGAAAGTCTGAAAGTGGCATTGAAAAGTAGCAGACGATTTAGATTTGATCAGAAGTAAGTGCAAAATATCAAAGATTGTTGAGAAATGAGCAATGTGATGAAAAAAAACAGAAGAGCGCGAAGCCAACAGAATTCGAAATGCAGTTAGACGAACACAAGAATCCGAAGAAAAACATTCCCAAGCGTGCGAAGCCAACATAATTCAAAATGCAGTTAGACGCACACAAGAATCTGAAGAAAAAACATTCCCAAGATCTCGAAGGCAACAGAATTCGAATTGTAGTGATCCGAGGCAGTGAGACTGATGAAGAAACTTTTAACGCGTCGTCGAACATATTGTAGCGTCACGACAAATGTTTAAGGCGATTCTCTGAGGCGTTACTAAAAATTACTACTATGGGATCCATAACAAAGCAAAGACAGAGTCCTAATAAAAACGCGAAGCCAATTTTTAAAACAGAAACTTAACAAGTAGATTTATTTACAAAACAAAATTAACATTTAGCCAGTGCAACGTATTCAATTAAATCCCGTGTAGATTTACAACGTACGGAGCCTAAAAAACACACGTCCGCACAGCGCGGATTCTATGAAGCGTCTCTCTCTCAGAGAGGGGGTCGGCAATCGTTGGTGACAGTTTCTTCATAACTTTATTGCATTCCAGAATCGTTAGGACGACAGCTTTACTGGCTGCATCTGTGGGAAAACGTTTTTAATCCCCCACGTGTTCAGAACCGGTGGAAACTCGCAAAAGTTTTCCCCGATGAAACGCAGCTGTGTTTTCAAGCACTCTGTGGGGCCTTGGGAAAAAATAAGACCATATTTCTAGTACGCTACAATACGATCGTCTTCGAGCTTCAACATCGAAAGGAGAGGAAAGCGATGAACAACGACAGCACCGACAACAAACTAATGCTATTTGCTACCGCAAAAGAATTTTAGCGAAAACTTTAGAACATCATAACATGAGAATAATCATTGAAAAAAAATAATAACAGAAACTGAATCCCGAGCGAAGTCGGGTAATACATCTAGTATATAAATAAATATATATATATATATATATATATATATATATATATATATAAATATATATATGTGTGTGTGTGTGTGTGTGTGTGTGTGTATGTATGCCAAAATTTTGTCGCATTTTGGTACTTTTCTGTTTAACTGTTTACTGCTTGCCCAAGCGATACAGATTAGGTTTCACGCGCTGCCAAAAATTGTAACTCGCGACGCAAGACATCTGAAATTTTGCTTTCCGGAGGACCGTTATGGAGGAACGTAATCCTACATTAAAAGTGTTATCATTTTTTAACTATGAATAGAAATCTCTGAGTTTGAAAAGAGAGCATTGAGTGATTAGCGAAATTTGGATGTTATTTTTATTTCGATGTGCCCAAGAAACTCTGCTGATTTGAAACCGGTTAAAAGGTAGTTAAAACTTTGAAATCCTACTTTAAATGGTAGTTTAACATGTAAGTTAAAATTATTTAGTCAAGAAAAAGTTTAAAAAAGGATAAGTGAATCGAATATGAGGGGAAAATTGCAGTGTCATTTCAGGAAATGTATCTAAAACATTTTGTTTAAAAATTGTATGTATTGCTCTCTTTCTATGACTAATTATAAAATCTGAATCACTCTAGCCAAAGACTAAAATTTAGTATCATTTTTACCAACAGTATTTTAAAATAAATTATTTTCATGAGTAAAAAAAAAGTAATCCAATGAAAATAGATACCAAATATTTATACGCCAATTTTAGCCAAAATGTCAATCGTGAAACCATAATTTCATTCGCGAGGCAGGATTAATAATTACAAGAAAAAAAGAACTTTTTATATAACATTTTTTTAAAATTTTCTGTTGAGTCATATAAACTTGACAATTCTATGTATTAATAAATACTTTTTAAAAATTTTTTTGATGAATTATCCCATCAACTTTAAAGAAAATGATCAAATGCTCAATAAAGAGTTATCAAATGCGTAATCAATAGTTTAGCTCGAGAATTGGAAGTTAACTTGCATTTAACTTTTCGTTCCCGTCCCGGCCGATAGATGGCTGTACCATTCTACAGAACAAAATTAACTGAAAATGAATTCAAATCTGCTCCAAGTATTAAAATAATGCATTGTCATCGTATTCTGAGCTATTCTAAAAGTTTCAAATGTCTAGCTAGTCGGGAAGTTAGTTAAAAATCGATTGCAAGATTTGTACTGGACAAACACACGCACAAACAAACAAACAAACAAGAAAGCGATTTAATAAAAACAGGGTAAACAAGTAATATAAAAACAAAATTTTTTAAAGTCAATTCCTACTTAGGTCAACAAAGAAAAATTTGAGTGTGAACTAATAGTAGGAATTGAAAAAAAAGGATTGCCTACCAGAACCTTGCCTACTGTGCGAGATCAGGAGGGGGGAAAGAGGGAGAAAGAGTTTGTCAGCTTGGGGATTCGATCCCGCAACCTACAGGACGGGAGGAGCCCGCGCTACCATAGTGCTACCGTTTACACAGTAAGAAGAGGGAAATTACTATTCAAAAGCAAGAGACGCTCTAGGTCTAAAACTAAAATCGATTAATTAAATTTAATTAATGAATTAATATTTGAAAAAACTGTATTAACATCAAGTGTCATCCACTACAAGTTTAAAAAAATGTATTTGAACTTGAGTGGATGAATAAAAAGTACTTTTATTAGCGATTGAAAATTTGAACAAGATATATATAGAGAGAGTGTGAACTAATAGTAGGAATTGAAAAATTGATTAATTAAATTTAATTAATGAATTAATATTTGAAAAAACTGTATTAACATCAAGTGTCATCTACTACAAGTTTAACAAAAATGTATTTGAACTTGAGTGGATGAATAAAAAGTACTTTTATTAACGATTGAAAATTTGAACAAGATATATATAGGGAGAGTGTGAACTAATAGTAGGAATTGAAATACCGGTCTTTCGTATCCACTCCTTTCTTAACGAGAAACTGAATTATAGGTGTTTTGATACAACAAGATAACCACTGCAGAGTTCCAATCAAAAGGTGCTTTTAACTTTTTCTGAAAAATAATTTTTTTACCAAATTTTCTCTCTTAGCAAAATATCAGGCAAAATTTTTGGTTTTTCAATTGCTATGGAAGGTTTAAGAGATATTTTACAAATATTTTCGAAATATCTATCGTATGTTCGTGATTATGTTCACCGTCCCACTACGCATGCGTCCTCATGTGGTGCAGCCACTTTTTCGTACTGATTTCCAACGCCAATTCCATGTAAATGTGACAAAAAGGATCGTTACACTGACGACTGGAGGAGATTGGGTAACTTTGATGGAGGGTTAGCATATTCAAAATATCGGCTTAATGTAGCTTTAAAAGCATTTGTTACTTGGGAGCGTTTTTATTTCTTAACATCTTTGTTTTCTGCTGAGGGCCTTTTCACTATCTTTAAATTTTAATACCTTGATAAATTAATTTTTCACGTATTATTGAATTTTTCTTAAATTTTTCTTTTTATTATTTATTAAATTTTTTTATTGCTTTATTTTGTTTTGATACTTGTGGAAATTTTTTATTAATATCATCTTAAAAAAATTCTATTTGATAATTCCTTTCATAAATTTTTTTTAACTTTAAATTTTAATTTATGAGCACATGTATGTTGAAATAACTATCTTGCTACAGGAGATAAAGTCGTCAAGACCCAGGAACTTCACTTGAAAAATTCAATTACGTCCCGATTTCTGTACATTCGTCCGGAAAGAAAGTGTCTCTTGTTCGGTTCCGGGACTATGACGTATCGAGTCCGAAAAAAATCCCTGGTCAGTTTGAAAATTCCTTATATGAGTAGTGTACGATCAAAACTAGTAATCTCCATTTTTTAATTCAAAACTGAGTTAAGGATATTTTTGTCAGACATATGGTGGTCGTGTGCCCATTCCTAGTTTGGAAAAGCCTTTACAGATGCGACCAATTTAAGAAAAGATTGACAAGGGTCGTTAAACAAGTCTTCAAACAAGACGGACTTAACGGACAGATCAAAGTAAACTAATATAAGCCACCACGGGACAACCAGATGTTCCGACACACTTGCTGACCGGAGGCGGGATTTTTCCCACGCCTATGCGGAGGGTTCTAGAATGATCTGGAATTTTCTGAAAGAGGAGGCTTATAAAGGGAAGAAGGAGAGAGAAAAATAAAAAGAGAGATAACTATGGGACGTGCTTCCCGTCTCCCTGCTGGACTTTAGATCGAACTGAGTTATGATTTTATCTCTCTCTGGTTTTCGATGGAGGATTTTTCTGATTGAGGATTGATAAGGATCAACTGATATTGGAAATGTTGTATTATAGTCGCTATCAATATATATGAATAAACAAGATATATGTATATATGTAAGGAAAGAGTAGTTTATGTTTCCTTGGAAACCAAAAAACGAGCTATTAACCACAAGGTCACGACAACTTTCTTATAGTACAGTGATTTCCGCTTATAAGAATCACGTTTGTTATTACTGTTTTTGATTCTTATAAGCGGTTGGTTCTTATAGCCGAAATTTAGGTTTCTGGACAGGAACACACACCTATATATACATATATTAGATAATTTACTATAAAATACTCTATAATTTACGTTAATTATCTTTTATTAAAATTATTTTTATAATTTTAAAAATACAACTTAATTTCTAGACCTATAATTAGATACACATGATTATAGTAAGAGAAGAAAAAAATCCAATATTTGTTACAACATACCTGCTTAGCAGTTTAACATTCAACTACAGGAAGGGTGCAAAAAAAGTTTTCTATGGTAGTTTGACGTAATGAAGTTTTCAGGAGGCTGTTATATCTCTTTCAATACCAGTAGTCTCAGACCAAGATTCACTTTCTAACTTACGTTTCACGGTTTGATAACGTGCTGAATCTAATGATGTCACGTTTGCCTAAGTCATAGTGGACAGTTCCCCGAAGATTTATGTGTTTCAGGGTTCAAGAAGCCGCAACCAGGATGTGGGAGGTGGGAAAAAGAGTCCCTGTCTTTGTTTGTCAGTGGAGAAAAGTGAAATCGGATCCGTACAGGTAGGATTCCCCTGGGTCAAGCTAATAGGACAGTGTTTAGCTAAAGCGTTTAAGGGGAAACTATTATGTTATGGTCAACAAAGAAAGGGATGCATTTTACGACTGTATTCCATCCCATCTTATCACTCTTCCTTTAAAAAAAATAAAGAAAGAACTTCGTCCCTTTTGAGGGTTTAAGTGGCTTTTTTGGAAAAATGAAAGGAAAGCAAAGAGTGTAAACTGATTCTTAAAACCGGTGGATTGATTCTTTAAAGCGAAAATTTTAACAGGTTAATAATACATTTGTTTTTGTTTTTGCGATATTGATTCTTATAACCACCGATCACTATAAGCGGTGGTTACTGCATTTCAATCAGTTAATAACGATTTTTTTAAATGGCTTACTCATAAAATATAGTAAAGGGATTTTTCAAAAGATCAATTCAAATTTATATCTTATAAAAAAATGCATAAGATATAGTTGTTTAATCTTTACCGAAAGAAAAACAGTTACCCTTTTTATCTTTTGACAAGTGGGCTCTAATTAACAAAAAGTTAAAATCCAATGATCTAGTCGATAGATATCAAAGCAATTTTTCACCTATCGTAGAAAATACAATTCCTTACAGAAGTTGTTCACTTTCTTTCTTGTCGAAGACCTTTTTTTTTCTATAGCTAAATATTTTTATACAGTTCCCGATACTTTAAGAAGTAAAACATTCTAAAATGTCGGTACAAAATAATTCAAACAACTTCTGGAAAAATCTCCTCTTTAGGCGTGCTGATATGTTAATTACCAACTGTTTGCCATAAGGATTAATACTACCATTTAAATTCCCATGAAACTACAAAACTTCTCGTGTTAAGAGGATTAAGTTCGATTTCAGAGCAAGAGGGAAAAAAATAAGCCGTGTTAAAGTTTGATCTTTCTGGGAGAAGACTTAGTCTTGTAAGTTTTTTTTTCTCTCTCTTCTTGAGAGTATATTTAAATCAAAGTACGAAAGTTGCTCCAAAATGATGGGAACTTTGGTATTAGTAAAAAGTCTTTCACTAAGACTTTTATTTGAGTTTTTGTTTGGGTCTGCAAGGTTGGAGATCTTGAGTATGCGCTAAAAAATGCGTAGTTAGTTTCTAAGTCATACAGTCGAATTTAAATGACGATTTTCTCAAAAATTAATGACAAAGATCCAACATGACTGCTGTCAAATATGTATAAGCGTATAGTTAAAACGAAATACATTTTAGAAGCACGTACCGTTGCTTTCATTAAATTTACATTCATAGATTTTTGACACAACCCAATCACTTTTATTACCTACGTGACAAATTAATCATTTATATTATCTTCGTGAAGTCTTTACCTTCACTGACCTGTTTATGATGGGACGAAAAAGCAGTGCCATTAAAGGAATCCCTTGACATGATTAGCAATGACTTATTAACACCTAACATTTTAAGTTGTAAGACCTATAGGACACAGGACATCCTGCTGTTCAGCACGTCTGAATTTAATCTTCATTTTACTGTTCATTGCAAGTAATTTTTGCATTGTAAGAATGTAAATACACTGCTGGCCACGCAAATTGCAACACCAAGAAAGACAAGAGATATCACAAAAAATTTATTTTGTAGATAACATGTTGATCAAGTATCAAATGATTAAATTTATAGACTTCTGTGAAGCGTGGTTCCTGCCAAAATCAGTAGCCAGAGTAGCCGCCATTGTTGGAGATCACCGCTGCCACACGCCTCGGCATTGATTCAAAGAGACTTTGGATGAGTTCTTGGGGTACATCAGACCAAGCAGCTTCCACACGTTGCCAAAGTTGATCTGCTGTGGCAGCTGGGGATGGAATCTGGGTCAATCGTAGAGCAACCATGGACCACATGTTTTCTATCGGTGAAAGATCCGGAGAGCGAGGCGGCCAGGGAAGCAGTTCAATCTGGGGATTGACGAAGAACCGTTGGACAATGCGTGCCACGTGTGGTCGCGCATTATCCTGTTGAAATATGGCTGTGGGCAAGCCCTGAAGGTAAGGAAGGACAACTGGCTCCAACACCTCGGAGATGTAGTGCTGGCTGTTTAAAGTACCGGCAATGCGTACTAGAGGTGTGCGAGAGTGATATCCATTACCGCCCCATACCATAATACCCGGCGCAGGACCAGTGTGGCGGTGCATAACGCAGCAGTTTAGCATCCTCTCTTCACGGTGTCTCCAGACTCGAATGCGACCATCGTGGTGTTGCAGACAGAAGCGTGACTCGTCAGTAAAGACAATTTCATTCCATTCTGCCGTCCACATCCTTCTGTCATAGCACCATTGGCGGCGGAGACGGCTGTGGTTCTGCGTCAAGGGTAGACAAAGCAATGGACGTCTTGCGGACAGACCACTCTGCTGTAAACGGCGTCGAATGGTACGCGCAGACACTGGATGATGCATTACAGACTGCATGTGCTGTGCTATGGTTCGTGATGTGACTGAGCGATCCGTCACTGCCATGCGCACAATTTGCCTGTCATCACGTGAAGTGGTGCGCTGAGGTGGATGCGATCGAACACGCCGGTCCGTCGTACCCTCCTGCATCCAACGATCACATATCCGCATTACAGTTGCTTGGTTTTGTCCAACACGACTACCGATTTCCCTGAAAGATAATCCACAATCTCGGTAGGGCACTATCCTTCCTCTGTCGAACTCGGATACTTGATCAAAAGATGATCGCTGTTTTCGACGAGGCATAATTGATCGTATTTTTGAAAAAACCACAAGAAAAACACAATTGCCGAACTTGAAATCGTCGAAATCTCCAAGCCTTAAATAGCACTTTGAAGTGGCGCCACAGTCACGCGTGATGTGCGTCTGCACTGAAATTCAAATCATTTGCATATCTCACCTCCGCTAATGCATGTTGTAAATTTCATGTTATTTGCATGTTTCCTTCAGGGTGTTGCATTTACAGTGGCTAGCAGTGTATATATATATATATATATTTAATTTGCTAAGCCGACTTTTTGGGCAGTCCGTGAGAGAAAACTACTTCATCAATTTGCTTCATTTTGGTCTTAAACGAAAGACTGTAATCTGTAGATTTGTCAAATTTGGTTTTTGTAACAGTAAATTCTATAAATTAGCGATAATTTACAATTAAAAATTGATTTCTACGCATGCTCAGTGGCATGTTTAAATCTGTCTTTAGAAAATCTCTGTTTTTGCGCATGCTCAGTGACATGTTTTAATGATAAATACGTTTATTCCGAGAAGTGTCTCTAGATCTGTCTCTCTACCATTTTTATTTTTATCATAATTATGTTTGTGAAACAAAAGATTAAACCTCGTGGAAATTGTTTATTTCGCGCTGTTTATTTAGCGATTATTTACAATTTAAAAAAGAATTCTGCGCATGCTCAGTGACATTTTTAAATCTGGCTTTAGATACTCACTAAGCACGAGACCGCTTAAACACATTAATGTGTTTCTGCGCATTATTATAATTTTCAACATTTGGCAACGATGTGTTGAGTGTAAATTGTGTATTAGTACATTTATTTACTATCTAGCCATCATGTTTTGACGGGTACCAACTTGTGTGTGTATATATATATATATATATATATATATATACCCGCTGACCATAATTAAAACACCCCTACTCCGACCTCTCTATATATTCAAGTACCCAGTGTATAAGCGTCAAATTTTGTAGACATACTATTCAAGACACGGGGAAACGGATTACGCGAAAAAAATTAGCTTCTGGCACTCAAATATAGGTGACGCTGTACGACTGGATATTACTGAAAAAAGACCAAAAACACATTTTAAACATATTTCATTTGAAGGTATTAAACATTCATGTGACATGGACCTCATTGACGGAAGGAATGCTGCTCAATATAGTTCCTTTTTTGAAGATTTAAAAACTACAGTCTGCGGACGGCTTATTCAAATGCGAATCGTAACTTGTCGACTGAAATGCTTCTCACACGCAGAGTGATACCTTCTTTCAAGTCTGCCACGGTTACCACATGTTCTCTATAAACAAGATTTTTTAAGTGTCCCCATAACCAAAAATCACATGGATCAAGATCTGGAGAACAAGATGGCCAGGTTTTCGGAAATTAACGACGGATTATTCTGTCATTAGTGAAGCGTTGCCTAAGAAACTGCTGCATTCAGAGGCTAATGTGTGGAGGCGCTCCATTTTGCATAAAAGTAATTGAGTCAAGACATTGCCGCTGTTGCAAATGTGGTACAATAAAAGTTTCGAGCATCCTTTTGTACCAGTTGACCGTCACCGGTGCATGTCTCAGGGGCATTGCGAGTAGCCTCTCCGAAAAAGAAAGGTCCAAGAATGAATGTGGCTCTGAATACACACCAGACTGTAACTTTCGGCGAGTAGAGTAGAATCTCTTGGAAGGTACGAGGATTTTCCGGGTCCCAAATGCGACAGTTATGGGTGTTCACGGTTCCATTGAAGTGGAAATGGGCCTAGCCGCTCCCCAGAATCTGCCAAGCATTTCATTTCGCATAAGTTTTTTTTTAAATTATTATTATTATTTTTATCTTTTTTCATATTTTCTGTTGTACAGAGCCACCTATAGGAGTTTCTGGAGCAATTTTTCTTTTCGTGCCATCTGTTTTCCCATGTCTTGAATAATCTATATATATAAAACAGTTCCGTAACTGACTCATTCATTCATTCACTGACTGACTGACATACAACGCACAGACCAAACCGATGGACCTAAAGGGCTGAAATTTTGCATGGCGATTCTTCTTATAGTGTAGGGGTGCACTAAGAAAGATTTTTCAAAAATTCTTCTTAGATTTTTTTAAATTAAATTTTTTAAGCTGTTTTTTAATTTTTTTTACGTTTGCATTTAAAATAATACTTTGAGGGTTATAAAATTTATATCACGAGAAAGATCATAAAAATTCCTTTAAAATGAAATTTTTTACGAATCTTTACCTCCATTTCCTGATTTTTGGTGAATTTTTAAAGATTAATTTTTAGAATTTAATTTCTTAAATGCTGATCACGTGATTTCTTTTCCTGGTAATTTAAATAAATTTATCGTCACGTGTATACCAACTAAATAAACAAAAAATATTTTATTTCCTTGCTAATGCGGCAGACGATTGGACATTATCCCCAAAAAAATATTAAAATACAGTAAAAGAAATGTTCTACAAACTGTACTATATTAACTGTACTATATTCTTTAGTATTCTTTATATTAGATTTAATTTGAATATTTTCTTCTACATTATTTTATCTATAAAATTATCCTTTACGATTTTCTTATAAATATATATATAAATTTTTCATCAATTGTATACATTGATCGTCGTATTTATCATATAATATATATATATATATATATATATATATATATATATATATATATATATATATATTTGGCATGAATTCCTTATATTGACCGTTGTATTTAATTTGAATGTACTCCGTAGCGAAGTACGGGGTTTTCAGCTAGTATATGTACAAAATTTGAAGCTTATATACACTGAGTATTTCAATATATAGAGAGGTCGTAGTAGGGATGTTATTCTAATTATAGTCACCCGGTGTATATATATATATATATATATATATATATATATATATATAGCCGTCAATCCGGCTAAACGACCATATTGTGTTATGAACCAATTAAATACACTTCATTTTTTCCTATTTTACATTTTTAACTAGCCGCTGCGCGACCAGCATGGTCGCTTTTAGTTTTATATTTTCTTTTGCAAAACAACTCAACTTAAAGTAACATATGTAAGGAATGTTACCATTACCTGTCATCATAAATATACTTTGTTAAGGGGTATTCTCTATAAGGCTGATTCTAAAACATCGAAATTTAAAAATGTGAATTTCCATTACTTCTGAACATAATTAAAGATAAGACTGAGAAACCCAACACCAATAATTTTATAAATTTCATCCCTCTGAGTATGTAATTTTTTTCAAAATTAAGACATCTACACTTTATCATTGCACCAAATAAGAAATTGTTGGGGAAAATTTTTTTCACTTAAAAAATGGAGTAAAAATTCAGAAAGTACTAAAATATAGCGGGGATTACATCACTCTCTGTGTGTACTATTGTTCACAATTCAGATATCTACACTTAATCATATCAAATACTAAATTGTTGGGAAAATTTCTTCACTTATAAAATAGAGTACGAATTCAGCAAGTACTGAAAAAATTGTAGAAAATTAACTATTACTGGCTGTCGGTTGCTATACCGGCGACAGTTAAGCGTAACCTCGCGAACATTCATGCTCTGTCTTAATGAATTATTTCTTCTTCGCTTTCTTTCTTGAGACTGTTCCCAATTTTCATTTGATCGTGCAGCTCGCTTTCGAGCATTCCTGATTTCAGTGCGTAAATCCATGTCGCAACTCGGTTGCATATTGCGGACGGCCGCTAATGTTTACATCTGGTAGTTGCAGCCGTTGCCATTCGGAGTGTAGAAATATCGTCGTTTTTGTGTTGCATACCTACGCGTTTTATATATATACTAGCTGAAAACCCGTACTTCGCTACGGAGTACATTCAAATTAAATACAACGGTCAATGTATGCAATTCATGCCAAATATATATATATATATATAATATCCAATCGTCTGCTGCATTAGAAAGAGAAAAAAATATTTTTTTTGTCTATTTAGTTGTTACGCACGTGACGATAAATTTATTGAAAGTACCAGAAAAAGAAATCACGTGATCAGCATTTAATAAATTAAATTCTAAAAATTAATCTTTAAAAATTCACCAAAAATCAGGAAATGGAGGTAAAAATTCGAAAAAAATTTCATTTTGAAGGAATTTTTATGATCTTTCTCGTGATATAAATGTTATAACCCTCAATGTATTATTTTAAATGCAAACGTAAAAAAAGTTTAAAAACAGCTTAAAAATTTAATTTTAAAAAATCTAAGAAGAATTTTTGAAAATTCTTTCTTAGTGTACCCCTACACTATTAGAAGAATCGCCATGCAAAATTTCAGCCCTTTAGGTCCAGCGGTTTGGTCTGTGCGTTGTATGTCAGTCAGTCAGTCAGTGAATGAATGAGTCAGTTACGGAACTGTTTTATATATATAGATATAGATTCTTCAATTTCTATAGATTTAATGTGACGTAACGTTAGACGCCAATGTGAGAAACATGCAAAATTTCTAAATCCTACACGACCACGCTCATTTTAAACCTAACAGAAATTTTACAAACATCAAATGCATTTCCAAAACCTATCAAACATAAAAAATAACTACACCATTATACAAAAGTGCACTGATATTTGTCAAAGAAAAAAAGGTTCTGAGAGGAAAATGTAATCCCCGGAAAATTATCGTATGGTCACTGGGTATCCGGCAGGACTAAGGAGCACTCGATTCATTTTCAATTGATAATTAAACTCATTTAATCCAGTTTCTACGCATTATTGAATCCTGTGATGGCTCCGAAATGTGTTGACTTTTGGGTTTTGCGGAAGATTAACCCTGTGGAAAATTCAGCGTTTAATAACTAACGCTTGAATTTGTCGGCTACGAGGATTAAAAGATCCGATTACAATCTGCAAAAATAACAAAAATTCGCTTGTTAAGCGGATCAAGTTGGAACATTAAGTTGAAGAAGGATCGTTTTAAATTCCAAACAGAGCAGGAATGGACTGTTTAGTTTTTGGGGTTTTTTTAAGCAATTGTCATACACTAATTAGTATAATACAGAAATTTTATTTTTAATGCTATTTCCGTACGTTGAACTCATTTTTCTTATAAAAAACGTCAATCTACAATCAAAATTATAAAAAGTATAGGCTGATATCAAACGCATGAGTTCAGATGGATGGTTTAGTGGCCGACGGTGGTTTCCTATGGCTATGTCGCATTCGAAACTAGAGACCAGGAGATAATCATGCTCAAAAACTGTAATGGAAAACTTTTAAAAAAATTAAAAATTCCTATATGTGATAACTTGAAATGAAAATTCAAACTATTGTATCTTCTAGCAAATCCTTCGCGTATATGCAGATGCAATAAATATAAATTCCATCTGAGTGCACAATACGTTATGTTATATATATATATATATATGTGTGTGTGTGTGTGTGTGTGTGTGTGATAATATTACTAACTACCTATAATCACCCATTCTGAACTTTATCTCTGTTCTGGTAACTCCTCTTTCTTCTCTTTGGCGTAAACGCCTCGCCTTTCCACACACTAACTTTCTCCGCCAATTCTGGCAACCTCGCTGGGCTAATTGTATTTTGGCGCTTCTACGAGGAGACGCGGGCTGGCTTCGAAGCGAGTAACATGTCGCTGTTTTTAAGGAATAAACTTCAATTCTTCTTTATGATTTGGAATTTCATTATTTCGGCCTCAATTGTGTTTCTTCAAGAGATAACCCAATTCGGGTTATTTCATATATATATATATATATATATATATATATATATATATATATATATATATATATATATATATATATATATATATATATATATATATATATATATATATATATATCAAACCTACTTCGTGCAGGCCTGAAAAATCCATCATTCGTCTTCTTGACAGCTGCTCAGATTGTGGTGGTCGAGGAAACACTACTTTGCTTAGAAACAAACCCTTTATTCAATTAAACTTAGGAACCACTGTCCACATTTCACTACTTCAAACATGATGAATCGCCACCCCCGTTCACGGAGCCGACGGACTCATGGCCGCTCCGTCTAATCGAGTATACTAGTCTGTGCATTGTTTTTGTCGCGCGTTGCAATTGCGGGAGAGAAGCATCTTGTGATCTAAGTGAGTCAGACCCAAGTGAGTTCGAATATTCGATATTCCGTCATTTCCTGTGCCATTCTCGACCAAGGACTCTTTTAAACCGAGAGATAGACAACGTAACACCATCTGTTGGCATTTTCGTTCCCCGTCAGACTAATATCTCGTTTAATAATTATTTACTCATATTAATTCATTTAGATTTAGCATCAACCGACCTAATTAAATGTAGTTAATTATAGTTTACTCGCTTGGGCATTACTTACACACACACACACACACACACACACACACACACACACATATATATATATATATATATATATATATATATATATATATATATATATATATATAACAAATGAAGGATTTTATAGCAAATTACCGAAAGCAGAAATGGTGCATACTTCCAAGTAATTTAAACTTTTATGAGTTGGTAGCCATCGAAACATACGGCTGGCTAGTAAATAAATGTACTACTACACAAATTATTCTCAACACATCACTGCCAAATGTTGGAAATCATAATATTAAGAATAGACCCGTACACTTTAAAAAATTACTATTGAACCCAATAAAAAGAAATAGAGTTAATCAACAGCGAGAAATAAACAATTTCCGTCAGGCTTACTTCTATATCTCACAAACATAATTAAAAATAAAAGTCGCAGAGAGAGAGAGATCTGGAGAGATTCCTCGGAATAAACAACTTAACGTGTTTATGCTGCCTCGTGCTAAGTAACTATCTAAAGCCAGATTAAAACATGTTACTGAGCATGCGCAGAAACAAATTAATGGGTTTATGCGGCCTCGTGCTTAGTGAGTATCTAATGCCAGGTTTAAACGTGTCACTGAGCACGCGCAGAAAGCAATTTTTTTATTTTAAATTATCGCTCTTTAATAGAAATTGCGGTAACGAAAACCAAATTTGACATAACTGTTGATTAAAATCTTTCTTTTAAGACCAAAATGAAGTAAATGGATGCAGTAGTTTTTTCTCCCAAAGAATTGGCTTAGCAACTTAAATATATAGATGTCGTCTTACGCCTATTTCATATCAGCAAAGAATCTGTCAGGAAATAAAATGTGAATATAGCATTAGAGTAACTTTCACAGCATTACGCCCTCGTAATGTAGGGAAAGTTACCCACTAGAGAGAGAATTTTCAACTATCCACATCCTCCAATTCGAATGACGTCTCAAGTTAAGTTTATTACGCATAAGTTGTTTGTAAGCAAAGCTTTTTACTCCAGTTTTACATTGGCATGCATGTATACAACGTATTAATTCGGACAGAATGATATTCTCCTTCGCAAAGGAGTCGAATAGCGAAGTTTCGGCATAGATATTTTGTAAACTGGCGTCGATACACCAACAAAGGAGTTGCGCGGTGTGCGTTTTGGCGAGATTTAGAAACAAGAAAGAGGCTCACGAAATACCCGGCTATTTAGGAGCTGCAGGTAAATGTCGTTGCCATGATGTCACAAGTCGCAACAAAAAAGGCACGCCTAATTTGCGTAGAAGTCCTGTGGAGCCTTAGGCCTTGTTAACATTGCGTCCGGAGAGCTCCCCCGTTGGCGCCAATTTGTTGACGTGACCTGTAGTTGGTCTGGCATATCACGTGGTCATTGCGTTGAGCACTGCGATTGGTTAAAAAAATTTCGTTGACGCTACGTTCCGGTCCAGAAGCAACGTGAACAGGGTCTGTGACGAAATGTATGACGTAGCGAGCAGCGCAGCCATCGTTTTTCAGAATTCGACCAAACAAAACTTAGACTTCGCCATGAAAGTAAGCTCTTAGATTTGTGGCATTATGTAGACCCCCTTTAAGTGTTGTATATAAATGTTTATAACTGTACCTTGTGTTGATTTGTAGGCCTTTAGAATCAGATTAAAATTGATCTCATCCACTGAACCAAATAGGCTTGGAAAATTAGAAATTTTTCGATCTTTTGTTTTGGGGTCTTCATCTCGGAGCATTTGAAGAAAACAACATCATTACTATTCTATCATTACTATGATTTGACCTTAGTGCGGCTCAAGTTTTATTCTTTCACACATAGGTCCTCATTTGATATTTGCTGGACTCTTTTCTTGCTTACGCGATATCTGTTGCTGATGCCCCCTGGTGGGAGGTTCCATTCACGAGGTCCTAATAGGCTGTTGGGCTGAAAGGGGCGGCTCCTGTTTTGAAATAGCACCACAAGGATCGGAGTCCGACTTGGTTAAATTACCGGTCCCGTAATTTTGAACCGAGTCAAGTGATGAGACCGGAACACTTGACCCCGCATCTCCAGAGGTAAATTTGACAACTTGGAGGACATTGCATCCACGACCTATTTTACACGCCCCGGCCACCGTTAGTGAACATGGCGGTGGATTTGCAGCGACGAGCATCGAACCAGGGAGGTTAAGATCACTGGCCCGCTGCTCTTGCCAACTGGGCCACCGCGCCTATACGCGATATCTAGAGACTTAAAGTTGAGAATTGAAAGTTCTGAGTCGTGCTTCTCCAACTTTAATGAGTTTTGTGCGCCTGGGGTTAAAACAGAGGAACTGCAGTTCCAAGAAACTCGTTTTTAGCCATCAATCCTAAACTGGTTTCTTAGCAATATGACTGTATGGAGGTCCATAAAGTTTATTTATCATATTCATGATAAGGTTGAGGAGTAGCCCTATAACCCTGTAAGATTCAATAATCTGTATGATTCATTAATGATTATGAATGATTAGAATGATTCATAAATGATTAGAATGATTCATTAATGATTATGAATGATTAGAATGATTCATTAATGATTATGAATGATTAGAATGATTCATGAATGATTCATGAATGATTCATTTAATACGTTTTTAGTCGGAAACAAAATATAATGGGGTTCGAAAAGGTGAGAATATTTCATTTTAAAGGGAGTAAAGAAATCAAGGGAAAAAAGCAAAACCTTTTTCAGTGTTTCGGTGGATCGAAATCAGTTCGAACGTGACTCATTAATGCTTAATAAATTTTCGGGGAATTCTCAAGTTTTTCGAAATCAATTGAATCCAATAAAAACGATGAAACTCTCTTTCAAAATCTTCAACTGCCAAATTTCATTTATTCCGACTGTCAGGTGTAAAAAATGAGTAAAACTTATGATCCGAAAATGAAAAAATAACAACTACCTTCACGTTTTTCCAGGGTAAAGTAAGGGAAAAAAAGAGCTCAAACATTAAAAAAAAAAAAAATCTCCTGTTTTTTTCTCCTCCCGATCTTACATAAGAGACCCTTTAAAGATGGCTGTCAACTCCTCTGCCGAAATTCTTGATCCAAATCTGATTTGGGGAAATTGGATTTTGCTAAGTTAGGAAGCCGAAAGAGAGAGAGAGTATCCCACGGGACGCAGCCAACCAATGAGAACCCTGGAAAAATATCCTTGCACGAAGAGACTTCGAAATGAGCGCCAGCAGGGTTTTTTTTCGCGCCAGATTTGGCGATAAATCGATCTGCTTGGTGCCAGGAGATTCGAGTCCACACATATTACTGAATAATTCAAGATCGAGCCAAGGCGTTGGTTATATACTTTACTTTTTTTATTATTATTATTTTGGCAACATGATGGCGGAAATAAATTTTTTTGAGGTTTCTGGAGAGTGTAAAATAGAAAAGTGAGTAAATTTTGTAATCGTTTGAGTAAACCGAAGATAAATTTATACGGTTTGGAAACTATTGAGTTTTTACTAAGTTCCATTGGGATTTTATTTCTAGGACAACAAATCGTTATAAGCTAATTTTTTTTCTTCATTTCGAAGATATTTAAATGTGAGAGGCTACACGTTTCTACAATAATATTTCAATGGATGTAAAGGTAATTTCAGGATGCACAAAAAACAGGCCTGAAATAGCATTTAGACAATAAAAATATTTTAAGCTCATTTTTTTAACGAGAGTATCTCGTATTTCAAAATTGGATACAATATTCCCATGAAAATTATGGAAAAAAATTGTCGGTATTGTAAAATGAATTTGTCAAGTTTAATCAGCCGAGGAAAAAAGAACAGAACCAGAATTGTTATTAGCATCTTTTTTTTAAAGGCTTAATGAACATTTAAACTTTATTTTCACAATGTATGTGTTTTTATAAGCCTCTAAAAAGCTGCAAATTGTTATTTTGAATGCAACAATGCTCAGTTTTTTCGAGCTGATTTAATTTGACAAAGGCATTTTGCAATCCTATTAATTTGTTTCTATAATTTTCATAAATTTTTCGTATCATATTTTGAAATATAGAATTATCTCCTTGAAAAATGCCCTTAGAATATTTTCATTGACTAAAGGATATTTCAGGTCGACTCTGTTCCATGCCTGTTACATGCATGTTGGAAATTTACTTATTTGTTAGACTGTACTTTCGATCGCCTACTTTAAATTGTTTTGAATCGTAACCGTTGAATGACATAAAGTCGTGTTCATGTTTGCTTAGTTTACCCGATTCAAAAATTTCCGTACACATTTAGTTATTAAAATTTAAAATGGTTTAAAATCTGGATCTCAACGAAAATTTTCTTTTCATGTAAATTTTCAACAATCTTTTCTTGGCAGATATCTACATCCTAAAACAAATTAAATAGAATCACACAGAAATATTAACACTTCGAATTTTTGAAGGAATTTTTATGCAAGTCGGAATAATGCAATGCGCTATAGTTAATTTCGAATTTTGGAATAAAATAATCATGATCCTTCCCTAGAATGACGTACGACGCATTTCACATAAAAAATTAATTTGTGTGACGTGTTGAATGGGAAATAATCACACTTTCTAAAACTAAAGGAACATATGAAACACATAAAGTCATCTGTACATTCATTAACATGCATATTCTACTAGCCAATTTTGCTTGCAATCTAACATTCTCTAATTTCAACAGACTAATACAGGCAACATTACGAGTTACGATTGTTTTGAGGCACAGCAAGTGATCCAGAAAAAAATATGGAACTTTGCACTCTCACAGTGGCTTAGCGAGCATAACTGGCGCCCGGGGCACGATACCTTTGTGGCGCCCCCCCTGAAAAACATATAGTAATATAATATATAGACCCTATATTGGCGCCCACGATAAACATATAATAACATAATATATAGACCTTATATTGGCACTCACCCCCGGAAAGCATATAGAAACATAATATATAGACCTTATGTTGGTGCCCTCCCCTTAAAGCATATAGTAATATAATATATAGACCTTATACTGGCGCCCCCCACAAAATAATATAGTAATATAATATATATACCTTATATTGGCGCCCTCCCCGAAAAACATATGGTAATATAATATATAGACCTTATATTGGGACCCTCCCCTGAAAAACATATAGTAATATAATATATAGACCTTATATTGGCATCCACCTCGAAAACATATAGTAATATAATATATGGATCTTACATTGGCACCCCTCTGCGAGTGGCGCCCGGGGCATGATAGACCCCCTTCCCCCCCCTTTGCTACGCCACTGCACTCTCATTGCAATGAATACGCATAAATTTAGTATCCATTAAGTCTGTTGTGTACTAACCCTATTGGATTCTCTCACCTAAATTTTAACCTATGGAGAAAATGTGTCTACTATTGACAACTATATAAATGCCGATAATCCAATAAAAATGGTGTTTTCAGACAGCCCGGACTTTTCTGCACCTTGCAGCGGGATTCATTTTATAAATTGCGTTCACCAAAGGAATTGCGAAGCCTTTAAAACACACTACACCAGATTTTTCCCAAGAATAATTTAAATTTTAAAATATTATTTACATTTAAAAAAAAACGAAAAATACACCAAGGTATGAAATTTCTTTCTCTATTACGGAGTATAATTTTTTACCATGTTTTTATCAACTCGCTTTCTTGTTTGTGTGTGTGTTTGTCCAGTACAAATCTTGCAATCGATTTTTAACTAACTTCCCGACTAGCAGGACATTTGAAACTTATAGAATAGCTCAGAACACGATTACAATGCATTATTTTAATACTTTTAGCCATCTTTAAGCAAGATTGAATTCATTTTCAGTTAATTTAGTTTTGTAGACTGGTGCAGCCATCTATCGGGACGGGAACGAAAAGTTAAACGCAAGTTAACTTCCAACTAACTTCATTTTCTTTCAAGTTGATGGGATATATTCATCAAAAAAATTTTAAAACAGTATTTATTAATACATAGAACTGTCAAGTTTATATGATTCAACAGAAAATTTAAAAACATGGTTTATAAAAAGTTCTTTTTATCTTGTAATTATTAAAAAATATCTTCCAATCCAAGTCGACAATCCTTGGACACATTTGTTCCATAGATTAAGATGGAGGTGAGCGAATCCAATAGGGTTAGTACACAGCAGCCTTAAATCAAGTACACGAACATCCCGATACAAGGACACACTAAAAACCACGAACGAAGATTAATACCTGCAGCAGCCATGTTGCGGCATTCGGGGAGAGAAAACACCTATGTATTAAAACTAATACCATTCAGGCATCCTTTGTTTATGACTTTACTAGCTGAAAACCCGCACTTCGTTACGGAGTACATTCAAATTAAATACTACAGTCAATATATGCAATTAATGCCAAAACAAAATAAATATAAATATGTATATATATATATATATATATATATATATATATATATATATATATATATATATATATATATAATAAATATAAATATATATATATATACATATATATATATATATATATATATATATATATATATATGTATAATAAATATAACGATCAATGTATACAATTGATGTAAAAAAAACGAAAAAATATATTTATAAAAATAATCGCAAGAGATATTTTTATAGACAAAATAATGTAGAAGAAAGTATTCAAATTAAATCTAATAGGACATACTAAAGAATATAGTAGAGTTAATATAGTACAGTTTCAGGAACATATCTTTTACTGTATTTTAATATTTTTTCTGATAAAGTCCAATCCTCTGCCGCATTAGCAAGGGAAAAAATATTTTTTTGTCTATTTCATTGTTATGGACGTGACGATAAATTCATTTAAAGTACCAGAAAAAGAAATCACGTGATCAACATTTAATAAATTAAATTCTAAAATTTAATCTTTAAAAATTCACCAAAAATCAGAAAATGGAGGTAAAGATTCGAAAAAGATTTCATTTTAAAGGAATTTTCATGATCTTTCTCGTGATATAAATTTTATAACCCTCAAATTATTATTTTACATGCAAACTTAAAAAAAGTTACAAAAACAGCTTAAAAATTTAATTTTGTAAAACCTAAGAAGAATTTTTCAAAATTTTTTCTTAGTGCACCCCTACACTATAAGAAGAATCGCCATGCAAAATTTCAGCCCTTTAGGTCCAGCGGTTTCGTCTGTGCGTTATATGTCAGTCAGTCAGTCAGTGACGGAACTGTTTTATATATAAAGACTAGCTGAAAACCCGCGCTTCGCTACGGAGTACATTCAAATTAAATACAACGGTCAACGTATGCAGTTTATGCCAAAAAATAAATATATATATTTATAATAAATGCGATGATCAATGTATACAATTGATGTAAAATATATATCTATCTATGTATATATATATTTATAAAAAAATCGTAAGGGATATTTATTTTTTTTTTTTATAATATCTAATCGCCTGCTGCATTAGAAAGAAAAAAAATATTTTTTTTGTCTATTTAGTTGTTATGCACGTGACGATAAATTTATTTAAAGTACCAGAAAAAGAAATCACGTGATCAGCATTTAATAAATTAAATTCTAAAAATTAATCTTTAAAAATTTACCAAAAATCAGGAAATGGAGGTAAAAATTCGAAAAAAATTTCATTTTGAAGGAATTTTTATGATCTTTCTCGTGATATAAATTTTATAACCCTCAATGTATTATTTTAAAATGCAAACGTAAAAAAAGTTTAAAAAACAGCTTAAAAATTTAATTTAAAAAAATCTAAGAAGAATTTTTGAAAAATCGGTACTTTTCCGTTATAAGTACTACAATAGTTTTCACACCAATTTGGCGCATTGAGAAAGGTAACGCGATATAATCACACTAATGATTGGTAAATTACAATATTGAAGTATGCATATCTCGAGAATCAAGGATCACGAGACAATATGAGGACGATTATTTTCGTGGTCATGGAGATAACGAGACTTCATGGAATGCTGTTAATACGCATTTAATACGCTTATTTTAGTTTATAATGAATTTAGAATCCGTCAGAAAATCGGACCATATTTTTACGTAATGGATTTTAAAATATGGAATTTGCCTAAAGATGAGCAGGCAACGTTTGAGTAACATCCAGAGTTATTTTGAATTATTTCATTCGCCAATACGATGTGTTGTATCTGTGCGTCGCCAAGATTAAAAATGCGCTAAGTGTAGTACTTATAACGGAAAAGTACCGAAAAATCTTTCTTTGTGCACCCCTACACTATTAGAAGAATCGCCATGCAAAATTTCAGCCCTTTAGGTCCAGCGATTTGGTCTGTGCGTTGTATGTCAGTCAGTCAGTCAATCAGTGAATGAATGAGTCAGTTACGGAACTGTTTTATATATATAGATTACCAGATTTTAAAATCATAGGACGTTTATAAAGCGTCCATCGCTGGCAGTCTTTAAAATCGTAACTTTGGGAACACCCTATTTAACAGTCATTCTAATGGACTCGAGCTTTGTCTCTCCGGAGAATAACGGCATCCTTAGATTCGGATTTGGCTAGAATCTTCCATTTTGAAAGTTGTGAAAGTGCGAGTTAATCCCTTCGCAATCTACACTAAAATCCCTCGTTCCTAATTTTGGAGGAATTCTCTTAAAATGGGAATCATAAGTTAGTCGAATCAGGCGAGGATACGGATATCAGGGATACCTCGCAATAGATCTCTGTTGAGGAATAGAGTATCGGAGTCACAAGTAGGCCTTTAGTAAAGGGTATGTACAACTAGTGAAACGGATATGCATATTTCTATGCTGACACAGTAAATGAAACTTCGATGTATAAACCCTTACCCATATTTCCCCCGGAATGAGACGGGGATGTAAGAGTGATTTACTATTCAATAGCAAATATTAAGGCTGCCATTGGATTAGCTCACTTCCATGTTAACCTATGGGGAAAATGTGTCCAAGGATTGCCGACTTGGATTGGAACATTTTAACGTAGGATTATGTTCCCCCATAGCTGTCATGCGGACAGGAAAATTTCAGACGCTAAAACCGTCCGTCCATCTGCCCTCAAGAGTTATAATTTTGGTAGCGCGCCAAACCAAATTTTTGGCTTTGGACAAACAGTAAACAGTTAAACAGAAAATTACCAAGATGCGTCAAAATTTTGACATATAGTATATGTATATATATATATATATATATATATATATACAGGGCCCGACTTAGCCTAATTGGGGCCCTGGGCAAAAACTTCTTTGGGACCCCCATCTGCTTCACTACTTCAGTAATGAAGAACTTAATACTTAATACTAAACTTTCTATTCGATTTTGGGGGCCCCCTCTGATGTGGGGGCCCGGGGCAACTGCCCCGTATGCCCGTGCCTTAGTCAGGCTCTGTATATACATACATATATAGAGAGAAAGATAGATATATACGTAACACATACATATACTAGTGGCTAGCCCGTCAAAAATGACGTGTTAATATTAATTTTTATCAATTTACATCAGCACAGTCAATATTATTTGTATACTTAATAGCTTCTCTACTTTCTTTTATTTAAATTTTATACATTTTTAATTATTTAAAATTATGCAATATCAGCACTATTATGATCCACTTAACATGCAATTTTTTAAAATTTAAATAAAATCTGAACTCTACATAATAGCATCGCTTTACTTAATTCTATTACAGGTATTAATTATGAAATATTAAAATCTGGCTGTTAGCACTCTGCTGCACGTATTCGGTTTAGCGATTCCTGACTTTGTCTTGAAAGCCATCTACATTTCAGTTCATTGGCATTACGACGCTTTTTAGCAATGGGACTTTCGTCAACATTCATTTTAAATGTATTACATTGCACTCTAAGTAAAATTTCCAGTAACGCTAAATAATTAATACAAAAAATTTAACTTAGTTGTTTCCTAATTTTAATTCATAAATGAACACGCGCCAAATATAAACCATTGAGGTGTTCGGTATTTTTCATTTAAAGATGTTGCAAGTTGAAAAATATTTTTATATACGTGTTTTGTTCGAGAGGAAAGTATAATCTATATATATAAAAGAGTTCCGTAACTGACTGACTGACTGATTGACTGACTGACAAACTGACTGACTGACATATAACGCACAGACTAAACCGCTGGACCCAAAGGGCTGAAATTTTGCATGGCGTTCTTATTGTGTAGGGGTGCACAAAGAGAGATTTTTGAAAAATTCTTCTTACATTTTTTAAAGTTAAATTTTTAAGCTGCTTTTGTAACATTCTTTAAAGTTTGCATTTAAAATAATAATCCGAGGGTTATAAAATTTATATCACGAGAACGATCATAAAAATTCCTTTAAAATGAAATCTTTTTCGAATCTTTACCTCCAGTTTCTGATTTTCGGTGAATTTTTAAAGATTAATTTTTAGAATTTAATTTATTAAATGCTGATCACGTGGTGTCTTTTCTTTTTGTAATACTTTAAGCTAATTTTGCGGCACGTGCGTAAGAACGAAATAGACAAAAAAAATATTTTTTTCTTGCTAATGCGGCAGACGATTGGACATTATCCAAAAAAATATTAAAATACTGCAAAAGAAATGTTCCTCAAACTGTGCTATATTAACTCGTCTGTATTCTTTCGAATGTTCTATTAGATTTAATTTGAATATTTTCTTCTACATTATTTTGTCTATAAAATATCCGTTACGATATTTTTATAAATATATTTTTTTCGTTTTTTTTACATTATTTGCATACATTGATCATTGTATTTATTATAAATCTATATATATAAAACAGTTCCGTAACTGACTGGCTGACTGATTGACTGAATGACTGATTGACACACAACGCACAGACCAAACCAAGAAAGAATTTTGAAAAATTCCTCTTAGATTTTTTAAAATTAAATTTTTAAGCTGTTTTAGTATCTTTTTTAAGTTTGCATTTAAAATAATAATTTGAGGGTTATAAAATTTATATCACGAGAAAGATCATAAAAATCCTTTAAAATGAAATCGTTTTCGAATCTTTAGCTTCATTTTCACTTTCAAAAATTGAAGAAAATGTTGCGGTTATGTTAGGTATTTGCTTTGAAAAGCACGCTTTGAAAGCAGACGGTTTTGAACATATCAGTACGCATGCGTCGAGTTTGCAACTTTCCGAAAATACTAAATTTGACATTATTGTAATATCTGGTTAAAATATAAATTATATGGTTAAAAATATAAATATATATATATTAAAAATAATATAATGAAAACTTTTACTGTGAAAAAGATTCTCCGATTCAATTTTTCTTAAATTATCGACTATGAATGAATCATGGTGAATGAATGACTCACTCGTATTTACATTTTCAAGTTCTGAGTATATAAAATGAATACTTCCTATTAATTTAAATGAAACACTATGATAACTCGAAAGGTGGCGGAAAAGAGATAACTTTCTAATGAATATGAATATCACATCGAAAATGCGTTACAATGAAAGGGTATTTTATGCTGAGAAATAAGCATAATCTTAGCATAAGGGTATTTTATGCTAAGAAAGGGTATTTTATGCTTAAAAATGTAAATATATATATTAAAAATAATATAATGAAACACTTTTACTGTGAAAAAGATTCTCCGATTCAATTTTTCTTTAATTGTCGACGATGAATGAATCATGGTGAATGAATGACTCACTCGTATTTACATTTTTAAGTTTTGAGTATATAAAATGAATACTTCTTTTTAATTTAAATGAAACACTATGATAACTCGAAAGGTGGCGGAAAAGAGATAATTTTCTAATGAATATGAATATTACATCGAAAATGCGTTACAATGAAAGGGTATTTTATGCTGAGAACAGTTTTAAATGTTGCCGTGCTGTTTTAAAATTGTCATAACCGTTTATTACAGCCGTCTAAAAATCGAAAAAAAGTTGCTTTGTGTCTATATTACGTCGTTTCTAATAAATTATTTCGGTTTAGATAGCAAATAATCTTTTTTAACTTTACTTTTAACTTGTTAAGCCTAACTCATAAAACAAAATGGTTGCCATAGGCTGATATATGTATGAAGCGTTCTAGATAGCGGAACAGAACTGGGCTATTATTAGGATAGATACATACAAAAGCGGTATGCAACGATAAGTAATCCTACGTTAATAACCCGAGGTAGTTTCGTTAGAAGAGACTTCCTGAAATAATTTTTTTGTAGTTGTACTCCGTAATAGAGAAAGAAATGTGACACCTTGGGGCATTTTTCGTTTTTTTTTTAATGAAAATAATATTTTAAAATTTAAATGATTTAGGGGGAAAAATCGGGTAGAGTGTGTTTGAAACGCTTCTCAAATCATTTGGTGGACGACCTTTATAAAAGGATTCCTGTTGCATAGTGCAGAAAAGTTCAGGCTAACCGAAAATACCATTTTTATTGGATGATCGGCATTTCTGTAGCTATCAACAGTCGAAACATTTTCGCCCTAGGTTAACATAGAGATGAGCGAATCCAGTAGGGTTAGTACACAGCAGCCTTACCGTCGCTCTCGCTGTCCACGATTGTTAAATTTTAGTCGATAGATTACAATATATGTTTTAGTAATTTTCGATCCTTTACCTTCTTTTAGTCGGATAGCCACATCTGGTACAGCGTAATCAATACCTCTCAGAAGATATGCCATCAGTTCGTGGATTTAAAATCAAAACAAAAAATGTACATTTTTATTACCCGCCGTAGCTTCTTGTAATTTGTTTCTATAATCCAGTACACTGTTGTTTAACAACAAAGTAAGACCAGCATGCAATTAAGTTATAAGAAAATGTGTAACTGGCAAATAACATATGTTATGACTAGCTGAAAACCCGCGCTTCGCTACGGAGTACATTCAAATTAAATACAACGGTAAATGTATGCAATTAATGCCAAATAAATAAATATATATATTAATAATAAATACGACGGTCAATGTATACAATTGATGTAAAAAATATATTTTATAAAAACATCGTACGGGATATTTATTTTTTTTTATAATATCTAATCGTCTGCTGCATTAGAAAGAAAAAAAATATTTCTTTTGTCTGTTTAGTTGTTATGCACGTGACGATAAATTTATTTAAAGTACCAGAAAAAGAAATCACGTGATCGGCATTTAATAAATTAAATTCTAAAAATGAATCTTTAAAAATTCACCAAATATCAGAAAATCAAGGTAAAGGTTCGGAAAAGATTTCATTTTAAAGGAATTTTTATGATCCTTCTCGTGATATAAATTTTATAACCCTCAAATCCTTATTTTAAATGCAAACTTAAAAAAAAGTTACAAAAACAGCTTAAAAATTTAATTTAAAAAATCTAAGAAGAATTTATCAAAAATCTTTCTTAGTGCACCCCTACACTGTAAGAAGAATCGCCACGCAAAATTTCAGCCCTTTAGGTCCAGCGGTTTGGTCTGTGCGTTGTATGTCAGTCAGTGAGTCAGTTACGGAACTGTTTTATATATATATACAGTCGATAGAATTGATTGTTTAAGAAACTTAAGAATTTTTTTATGTTTTATCACCTAATTAATAAATTAATTAACAAATTAAGGAATTAAAATTGTTGCCACTGAAATAGTTTTAAAAAAACAAAAAAAGGATTTGTTATTAAGAATTAAAATTTTTAATATACAGGTCGTCGCTTTTTGCGCGGAGGTTGTTTTTATATAAACGCCGTTTAAGTTCACGCTGTGGTCGGTAGAACGTCTCGAATATGAATGCTATGAGAGAGTGCAAAAAAATTTGACATCGAAAGCAACCAAAATAGAAAGAGATAAAATATTAGAAGATGTCAGTACTATTTTTGACATATATACAGTAAGCTCTTGGCAGCAGAGTGCCTAGGACTGAAAGTGAAAAACTGCAAACGCATTACCCCACACGCTAGTCCTATGCTGATCTGTTAAAGGGGGGAAAGACACGATAGAAGGCAATGAGTTGGTCTTTCTCAATGGTCCTGAGATCGTCTTCAAAATATTTTTTAAGCAAAAGATCATTAGAGGATGGACTTCACTTTCTGTTTGAGAAGTAAAATGCTAGTATCTGACTGGCCTTTAAAGGCATATCTCTGTTGTCGATATTTATCTAAAAATATTCCACAACCAGTTATTATTCTAAAGATTTTAGATAAAAACGAAACGGGACTGAAAAGATGACTGGGGGAAAATCTGTCCTCTTCCCACAGACTTCCATAAACAGAACCAGCCTTTTCTTCTATAAACTGCCCTGATCTTCTGCCCCCCCCCCACGGAATAATACCGAATCGACCAAGGTGGTTCCTGTCACCGTAACAGAGAATAAGGTTATCCCGATGGCACATCCCCCGAGACACCCTGCCCTTAAGATATTTTTTGAGTGGACATAAGAGCAAGTTCTCCTGGAAGTATTTTCACATAACTTCTGTCAATCCGAACAAACAGTTTTGAACCGCAGTTCTTTGGGGGTTTTGTTATTGTTTGAAACAAACGAGTTAACAGAACAACAGAATCAAAGTTAAATTTTTTCAATGTAGAATCAGCATTTGATTGATTGGCAACTTTTCGGGGTTATCATCTTCTATGTTAAGAGTTGTTTAATCGTCTTTGGCATTTAAAGCGAAATACGGCGTAAATGACAGTTCCAGAAGAAAGATGTGAGGTAACGCGAAACCTACGGATTTCAATATCTTCGCACCAATTAAACAATCGTGAAATTTACAGCTCATTTGTTATTTTGAATTATACACTACATTCTAGAAACACCCAGCAACGGCTGCCTATCAAATATAGAATTAACTTGGGGAATTATATTCCCTTGGATAAAAAATAGACGTCAATTTGAAAAGATATTTCCTCTAAGCTATTTTAAACTCACTATTTAAAAGATTTTAAGGGGAAAAATTATAAGACGTCAAATCTAAATTTAGCCCTAGTACTTTAAAATCTGTAAAAATTATTTACCCACGTAATACCCTTGTTCTCGCCTTCGAGAATATATGGCCAAAAATTTATGTCATATCAATTTGAGTTTTTTGAAGTGATAGCCACGAGTGTTCAATAACTCCATTTTGAACTGAGTTTTATAGCTCTCTTACCAAAGTTTCCTGACAACAAATCATACATGCAAACAGTAAGGTTTATTCCCTATGATACGTGGAATTCTTTTTCGTAAGCTAAGATTATCTGATTTAAGCATACAGAAACTAGAAAAGCAATACCATAAATGAATGGGCTTATTGTGTTTTCCTGAATTACAGAGGATAATTCCTACGTAGATTGACCTAAACGTTTAGATACCTTATTTTGATTCTATCCGAATTTAATGGTACATCGAGGCTATGCCAAAAGAGAATTCATTTTTAAAAATAAGAAAAGTCATCAAGATTGAACAAATAATGCTACCGAAGAACTCATCTAACCAGAGGAATATCATAGAACAGGTGTTGATGTTTTACTAAAGCAATCAAAAACTCTTAGTTTAGAAATGATATATAAGGTTTTACAACGTCGTGATGTGTTATTTATTGTCTTCTGTGGCGTTCTTGGTTGACATCTTCCGGTTGAATCATCTGGATTTGTATTTTTCTTGTGACCAAACTTGCTTGCGCGTAAAATTTTTGTACTCTATTTCTTTATCTTCATGCTCTATAGAGCTGATTAATTAGAATTTGGGACGTATGCTTTTGGCTGAACTTGGGATTTCTCAGCTGTTCTTCGAATAGTTAAAAAAGGGATTTAAATAGTAAAATGGTTGACAAGTAAAACCGTAATTAAACCGCAAACAACTGCAAGTTTACTTCAATTGCAAATTCATCGTCATATGAAACAGCAAATATTTTCCAAATATGGCTTTCACAAAATTCTCTGCACAGATGAAGAATTTTGAGAAAGTGATTATTGGGAAGCTGTCCTTGGAAAGTCAGTAAGCACGAAATTCTATAAAACTTGATCAACATCAAATTTAGATTGAATGTTGACAACATTTTAAAAAATAAGTAGCTCGTGTCCAAATTTCATTTTTCCTTACAAAATCTATCCGAGGATGATATTTTGCGAAATTTTGGGTCTATTTTGCGATTTTTGGGTCTATTTTTAGCCAATAATCAGACAAATGTAGAGTAATATAGGGCTTCAAATATTAAATAAACGCTATTATAATACAAAAAATACCGATCCGTTACTTCTGTTACCATTTTCAATCATACCATTTTCAATCATTCATCGGGCATAAACTTTTTCAATTTTTTTTTTCGCCATGGTAAGTATTTTGTCCAGAGAACATTTTCCCCTACGCGGCGCGAACCTCATGGTTACTTTATAACAGGAGCACTATGTTGGTGGCCCCACACTAATCCCTATGACTAGGCATTTCTCAATATGCATCGGTATATGTGACATGGGAGTGCCTCTTCGTGGCGTCGAAATCTCCAAAGCCTTTGAAAAGTAATCCCGACATTTCTCTAAATGTAGCCTACGCACCGAGCGCAAACTTCTGTAATTAAACTAGCTGAAAGCCCGTACTTCGCTACTGAATACATTCAAATTAAATAGAACGGTCAATGTATGCAATTAAGGCCAAAAATATATATATTTATAAAGAAATCGTAACGGATATTTTTATAGACAAAATAATGTAGAAGAAAATATTCAAATTAAATCTAATAGAACATACTAAAGAATATAGTACAGTTAATATAGTATAGTTTGAGATACATTTCTTTTACTGTATTTTAATATTTTTTTGGAGAATGTCCAATCGTCTGCCGCATTAGCAAGAAAAAAAATTTTTTGTCAATATATTTCGTTGTTATGCACGTTACGATAAATTAATTTAAAGTATCACGAAAAGAAAAGAAACCACGTGATCAGCATTTAATAAATTAAATTCTAAAAATCTATCTTTAAAAATTCACCAAAAATCAGAAAATGAAGGTAAAGATTCGAAAAAGATTTCATTTGAAAGGACTTTTTATGATCTTTCTCGTGATGTAAATTTTATAACCCTTCAATTATTAGTTTAAATGCAAACTTTAAAGAATGTTTCAAAAACAGCTTAAAAACTTAATTTTTAAAAAATCTAAGAAGAATTTTTCAAAAATCTCTCTTAGTGCACCCCTACAATATAAGAAGAATCGCCATGCAAAATGTCATCCCTTTCGGTCCAGCAGTTTGGTCTGTGCGTTGTCTGTCAGTCAGTCAGTCAGTTACGGAACTGTTTTATATATATAGATGACGTTGGTGAGCCAGAATTCAAAAGTATTCAACCGTAGTATTCAAAAGCAGTCAACAAATGTATTCATATCTTGTTATCGTAATTTTTAAAAACTTCATTTCATGCTTTCATCGTCACTATTTTCAGAGACTGAAATATGATTTGTTACGGAAGCTAATTCACTCGAGAAAATCCTAACAAGATGCAGAAATTTCTGAAGAGAATCATTTTCATGAATTATTAAAAGATTGAAAGAGTGAATTATTGAACAATCTTTTAAAGGAATGTCAAGCTCAAACACCTCGCCTCCTAAATTACTGAATATTTAAACAGGGTGTTTAAACCTGGTTGTAGGACTATCCGATCCTTGCATGTGATTAACTGTAGTTGAAATCGAACGCCAGAATTATTCAAGGCTCGAGTTACAAATCTCTGGGTGATGAACCCCAAGGAGTCACAAAATTTTTTTTTTTTGGAGGGTCACGGTAGTTATTTTTAGTCACAGTTATTTTAATATGGAATTTCACCTCGAAGGTTTTGCCAATGCAACAGAATAGTCAACATGACTGCTCAGCAATGTTTGGGCTCGGAGTTGTCTAGTGGTAGCACGTCGGTACTGAGGATGCTCGGATCGAATACCGACAAGCTCCATTAAATGCCTCCGATTCTAGGCCGGATATGGTCCCGTTACATCCGTAGAACAGAAAGCTCCTCTAAGAGGTCAGAGATGGTGAGAGATGGTACGATGCCCCAGATGTCGCCCCTGAGGTGTGCCCGGTCAAAGTTGAGGTGGCACCTGGCTCAATCGGACTCCGATCCTTGTGGTCACATTATAAACCGGAGCCGCCTTCCTCAGCCCGCTAGCCCATATGGAGCTAGTCTGGAATACTTCCCGCATTACAAACAACAACCACTTAGCAGTGTTTAACCCCTGGATAGATACATTTTCATAATTCAGTGCTAACACTGAATACATGATATGAAGTGACTTAAAAGTCCACAACGGCAAATACTTTTAAAAGTATTAAAACATCACCGTGCACAAATAGAACGATTTATATTACACTCATGGACAAAAAAATTAGTGCACCAAGAAATAATTGCGGGATCGTAACGAAACTTGCAATGAAGGTACATGTCGGGGAGATATGCAAATAATTAGAAATGCAGCGTGATTGCGCATTACGTATAGCCGGTAGAGGGCGTTGAACATCGTACTCTGTGGAGTATAAAACAGGTAACCAAAGCTTGTTTGAGTGTGCTGAATCATTTACAAAGGAAGAGCTGAGATAGACATGCCATTACGCCGTGTTCGAAGACAATATAAGCAGTTGTCGCAGTTTGAGAGGGGGAGAATCGTCGGGATGATGGAAGCTGGGTGGTCAGCTAGGCGAGTAGCTCGTCAATTAGGCCACTCTGATTGTGTTGTGAGGAGGTGTTGGGACCAGTGGACCCGAGAGATGTCATGTACACGAAGACCAGGCTCAGGACGCCCTCGACAGACCAGTCGTCGAGAAGACTGCCACATCGCAAGAAATGCACGCGTACAGCCAACTGCTTCATCGGACGCCATCCAGGCACAGGTAGCACCTTCACTAGGGGCCTTTGTGCCTTCTCGAACCATACGAAGGCGCCTGGCTGAAGGACAGTTGGTATCGCGGCGCCCATTACGTGTGCTGCCCTTGACGCCCACCCATCGACGCCTCCGTTTGGAGTTTTGCCGCGCACGAGGAAACTGGATTGCAGCGGAATGGAACCAGGTCGTCTTTAGCGACGAATCCAGATTCAATCTCGGCAGTGATGACAATCGTGTTCGTGTGTGGAGAGCCCGTGGTGAACGCTTCAATCCTGCCTTTGCTGTACAGAGACACATCGCTCCCACAGCTGGTGTGATTTTATGGGGTGTCATTGCCTACAATACACGGTCACCCCTAGTATTGTTCCGTGGCACCATGACAGCCAGCGGTATGTTCATGAAATCCTGCAACCACATGTGTTGCCACTCATGCAACGGCTCCCAGGAGCCATTTTTCAACAAGACAATGCTCGGCCTTATACGGCAAGGGTGTCACAAGACTGTCTCAGCACTGTTAATACCCTTCCTTGGCCTGCCCGATCCCCAGATTTGTCTCTAATCGAGCATATCTGGGATCATTTGGGACGACGAGTTGGGCATCCCACGAGTTTGAACGAACTAGAGGCAAGGTTACAGCAACTATGGAACGAAATGTTTCAAGACATCATACAGAACTTGTATGACTGAATGCCCGATCGTATCACATCGTGCATTCGCGCTAGAGGGGGTCCAACGGAGTATTAACTCCTCCGTTCTTTTGCCTTTTTCTCTGAAATAAATTATCCTTTATCTTTGATTTTCTTATCATTTACTTATATCAAAGTAGTCATTACGTATGTAAAATTTCGTTTCATTTGGATGACTCCTTCTTGGTGCGCTAATTTTTTTGTCCATGAGTGTATTTTGTTTTCTATGGTAGAAAACAAAATAATATAAATCAGCGGTGGAAACTGGTTTTCCCAGTTTCCACCGCTGATTAATGTCGTTGGTTTAATGTAGCTTTAAACATCAGCATCAGTTCTTACAATCTACATGTTTACGATGTTTTCTACCCTTTGTCTAAAACATTTTATTGCTGATTTGGCCAGGAAATCCTAGGTTAATGAGCCATTGAAAAACGACGGTCGCGGGAATCGAAAGAAGCTGGTAAAAAGTGGCTGATCAGTATTAAAAACATGTTTATTCTTCGTTAAAGTTATTAGCTTCAGATTGCCGATTTCTGATAATTCTTCTTTCAAAATGGCATCACACGGGTTTAATTTTACATAATTACATTCCTGACCTTTAAGTCTTAATGAAAGCTCATTTTTAGTAACGTCATATTTGATGGTATTTTCTGTTACAGTTAGAGGAAAAATGATGAAAAACTTTTAAACTTTGCTTTCAGCTTTAGAAGCTGCTTAGATTAAATGTATGTGAATATCAGTTTCCTGATCAACCCCTCGGGTACACTATTTATCCTCACAAGAAAAAAAGGGAGGAAAAAAATATATATATGCATATATAATATATATATACATATGTATATATATATATGTATATACAATATATATATATATATATATACATATGTATATACAGGTAGCCCTCCTACAGCACGGCATCTTACAACACGGTTTCGCTCTAACACGATCGGATAAATTGCGGGAACCAGGGCCTTTTTATCGCATGGGCAAATCGGGACTTTGCCCAGGGCCCCCTGATGCTAGTGTGCCCCAAAACCCCCTTGGTGTATGCACCTAGTACTTCTAATAGTAAGTATTTTTATAAATGTCCATAAGGGGGGCCCCCAAATAGCATCTGCCCAGGGGCCCCCAGCGTTCATAATCGGGCCCTGGCGGGAACCCTCGTATAACACTGCACCCATAGAAGTACAGTGTTGTACAAAAGTCGCGATAACTTTTGTACAACACTGTACTTCTACACCTCTAGATAACATGATTTTTGTTTAACACATTTAAAAACTAAATTACCTTAAAATAATGACGAGAAGGAATAATGAACTATAGTGCCTTTACAGGAAAATGAATAAACAAATTATAATTTATTCATTTATAACTCTATAAAATTACATGAAGACCTAAGCTTAGCTGAAAATCTTGAATCCTTTTTCTTGAATGCAGACCCTTCGGCTGAAAGAAGCCGAAAATTCTAAAGGGAGCTGCCAAATTGTCTATCTCCCTACAGTGAAAAAACAAAAATCTACAATGACCTAGTAAGAACCGGGAAACAAACCAAAATTGCAGATTTTTTGCAGAGGATAGAAGGTGCAAAAAATCTAAATGAAGAAAACGGTTCTGAAAGTGAAGGTGATATCAACTGAAAAAAACGTTCTCCTTTGATTGTACTTTGGTTGGCCGCACGTGGCTTTTAGGGGGAAAACTAATAGCTTAATTTGGTCTATCTAGATCAAAATCAAATTGAGGGATAATGTTCTGTTGCGGTAAGACAAAGTTAATGAAGGGAAAAGTTTATCGTTTCACATATATATATATTAACTACTTCTTAGATTTTACTAAATTTTATAAAAATTTTACCAAATGTATAGAAATTAGTCCCTGTAACTTACAAGCCTGTAAGCAACTAGTAACCGAAATCTGTCAGAATTATGAACGCCTAGAAAGAGGGGTGGACGACGCATAACAAAAAGAGAAATTCGATTTCTCCTAATTCCATTCATTAATCTCACCCTCCCGGTTGGCGACATTTATGAATCTTCCCAGCAACCCTACCACCCCGAGTCCTCACTGTCAATTAGCGCTCCCTCATGTTTGTCTTAAGATGGCGATTTTCACAGCTCTCTGTTGATTCGTTATTTAAGCGAGCTGCGGGCGGAATGCACCCGAGTCAAAATTGCGAGGTTTGATTGCCGACGAAAATGGATCAGATTGCATAACTAATTGGATATTAGCTCTTCCCCCGGAAAAATCAAATAAGCTCCTGTTGTAATTGTCAGTTGATCTACGCTCTTAATCAAACACGGCGATTTTTATGGAAACCTCGCGGACCTGCATTATTGACGAGGCTTTGTCGGGGAAAAATATGCAATATTTATTTGTCATGAGATTACACGCTCGGTCACAGAAAGCGAGAGAAATGACGCAAAATAACCCCGGCTTTCTCTGATAAACGCAGACGTTTAAATTAAATCGGAACAGACGCTTGTCTCCAAGAAACAGCGGAACAAGAAGAATAAATACAAGAATTTGGAAGGCAAAGTATATTCGGAAAATTAGAGCTTATTTTGACTGCATAAATAAGTGAATCTGTTTGAGATTTACAAGCTGCAGTCCAATTATAACAACGCGCAAGATATCTCTGATAAGTTATAACATTTTTCAGGCAATCCAATATAAATACATTTTACATTTTTTTTTTCTGCTTTTAAGTGCGAATGCACATTTTTTATGCAGTAGGGAATTAAAACACCTGTTGAGTGATAGAAAGAAGAAGTAGTAAGTAAGAATGCTGATTAAAAAAAAAAGGAAAATAATGATAAAATCGGACAAATTAAGAATAAAAACATCACAATGGGATTATAAGAGAAAAGATTTGGATACATAAACAAGCATTTTATCCGCTCTAGTGTCATCATCTGTAATAACTCAAAATAAAATACATTTTATTGTCGGTCGTCGAAATTGGTAATTATTTCTCCACAATAGTTAATATAGATAAAAAAAATCGACTCCTGTTTAACATAATTCCTGTTTAACCAACACTCGTGCTAAGTACAATTAAACACCGGGAAATATATTAATCCGGATGGTTAATCGTTTATTTATCGTCAATTTTTGTAAGAGACAGCGTTAAATTTGTTAAACGGTTAATAAAATATGCAAAATGAAGATTGAGTGAATATGCAATAGATTAGCCCAATTTCGTCATAAAACTGCAATATTTTTTCTTATTTCATGGGTATTTTTAACGAAGACTAACACATTTAGTTCCTTTCAGAATCTAAATTTTCGAAATCGGAATAGAATTCAGGAACTTATTCTTCGAGCTAGTATATGCTAGGGGATATAAACATACATTCACATAGTAATGTTATGTACCTGATTTTAAAATTTCCCCATATTGCCATTTTATAAAGTCCGTTCATATTTTGTTTCTCACTCCAAAGAATGCTTTCTTAGCTCGAATTTTAACCACTTTTTTCATAAAAATTTGTATGATTTACTTCCTTTAGGCGGTGCATCAGTTGACATCTTATATTCACAATTCCCATATTAAACTAAAGAGTATTTTTTCTATTTTTTTTTCTAATCGCGGAAAGAAAAATGCATATCTTTGAATTCCGTTTTTAGCGTATGTGGGTAAGCGTTTCAAAAACGCGCTGGGTAATTCTTTTTAATTTTGAATTTCTAAAGACAATTTTTGTGTATATATATATATATATATATATATATATATATATCCTATAATAACAATCAACTGTAAATAACCAATATATTCATGAGGAAACTAATAACAATATATTGACAAGATCGGCAGTTATACCTACAGATATTCACATCTGGAGACAGATTGCTCTGCTTATTAAAGTCCTATAATCGTTTGCTTTCCATCGAGTATTTTGGACATATGGAATATTAAATAAGTTGAGCTCTGGGGCGAATGTAGTAGCTCATAAAAGTGTATAGTGTAGTTCATAGTTTGGTACCCTACTAATGAATACTATATTTCCGAATTGGCATGTCTTTTATGCTGCTAAACGTTTATACTGCAGCCTTAAATCTTCACGTAAAGTGTCACAGTACCCCGAGCAATAGTTCTCTGTTAGCCACTCGAGATTTCTAATACGATGCAGTTGCTTCCTTCTGACTCGCTGCATGCGAAACACTTGCTTAGATTGCAAAGGTGATAGAATATTTCTACTAGGATATGCTGATAAACTATAGTCTGCCTACAGAAAGAATTTAACATGCAACGCTGCCGAATTCGTACAATCGTTAACGTAATAACACTCTAAATACACAATCATTGTAAAACGTTTAAACTTGAAAGATTGTTCCTATAAACATTCTTCAGTTGAATGGACTAATACGAAAAAAAAAAATCTGATTTTTTTTTCTTTAGGAAATATTTTGGTACCTATTTAGAGAAATTTGAGATTTCGAGAAGATGATTTGTAGATAAATTTATAAAAAATACAACACAAACAATATTTTTTAAAATGTGGTGATTGGAAACCCATTGATAATGGTAATCGAGGCACGATGATGCTGCAGCACATATCTTTGTTCTATTTATATAGGCTAACATTGGCCGAAGAAAAAAAAAATATCACTACCTCTCTTTTGGGAAGGCACTGAGTGATAAAGAGGAATGAAAGCAATTTTTCACTTTAGCTCAAATAGCTGTGAATTTCGTATATAAGTAGTGAATGGGAACGTAATTACAGGTTTAACCAGTAAGAGAGATGAATGTATGTACTACGTTAAAACATATTTTTTTAGTTGTAGTTGTAGTTAATAGTATTTAATTCACTTTCATTTGAGAGCTCTCCCGGTTTATGCCCAGTCTACATGAATCCAGAGAACTTTCAATGCTTGTGAAATATTTAGAAGGGAAATTGGATGCCAGTTTTAGCCCCAAATATTCGCCCTTGAAAGTTTATTTTGAAAACGTGATTAAAGTAGACGTAATATATAAGTACGTGGCTTGGGATCAATAGCATAGGAATGGAAGGGAATGAATTCGTAAAGCACGAGCTAATAATTGCTTGACCTTTATCTCCAGTTTGTGGTTTCCGTTTCTCTGTTATTTTGGAATAAAATGGATTAATCCTACTCATCAATTAAACATTAATATAGTATATATATATATATATATATATATATATATATATACAGGGTGTCCCAAAACGACCGCATAAACTCTGCACAGCTAGATTCCTCGTTGAGAGTACATAAAAACTGCCCAAAGAAGCGTTCCTGTACGATCCATAGTTTACGAGAAAAATACGAAAAACAAAGTATGACGTCACTGCCGGTGCAAGGAAAAAAAAACTTTATTGGACATATCAACAACAATATTTGCATATCTTTCCAGACGATAATGTCTAAAACGTTCGCCGCGCATATCGCGTCATGCATACGCGCGCGCCATGGAATGACGTTAAGCCGCCGTTGAACTGGTATTTCAAAGGCTGCATCTTGCAGCTACCGGTAGTCTTCGTATGGTGGCCATGTACTCCGTTCGTGACTAGTGCGACATGTACTTGATGTACGGCCGATGTAATGGAAATGCCTTATGAACTGCTAGGGAGTATGCCCGTCGATATCCGTCCCGCCGTCCTCCCGATGTCAACGTCATACGTAGACTGGACGACAGACTGCGAAATACGGGAAGCGTCTTGCCAACAGCCAATCTTCACGATACTGGAAGACCGCGGAGCGGCCTGACGGTAGCACAGGCGGATGCAATACTGCAGCGGGTAGAAGAGACGCCCGAGGTGAGCACACGCGCATTAGCCCGTGAGATGAATTCGAGCAAAAGTACTGTGCACAGGCTTTTACGGTCTGAGAGGCTACACCCATTTCGGTACACAACCGTGCAAGGTCTGAAACCAGATGACTTTCATTAACACGTGGCCTTCTGTGAATGGCTGTTGCAGCAACAGAACACAGATAATGGTTTCATTGCACATATCTTGTGGACTGATGAATCATGTTTCACTCGTGATGGGGTATTCAACCATCACAACAGCCATATGTGGTCCCAGGTCAATCCGCATGCAATCCGGCCGCAGAAACATCAAGAACGTGGATCTCTTAACGTGTAGGCCGGCATACTCGGGGATCGCCTGCTTGGACCATATCTGTTGCCTGAACGGCTCTCGGGACAGTCGTACTTGGTGTTTCTCAATGAGGTCTTAACCGAGTTCCTCGATGACATACCATTAGCGGCAATACAGGGACTTTGGTTCCAGCATGATGGGGCTCCGGCGCATTTCTGTGCTCCTGTACGTGGTTGGCTGGATATGGAATACCCCGGCCGCTGGATCGGACGTGGGGGTCCGGTTCTATGGCCGCCACGTTCGTCAGATCTTACACCGTTGGATTTTTTCCTATGTGGCCATCTCAAGGAACTGGTGTATCGAGACGTAGTGACAACACAAATGGACTTAGTTGCTCGTCTGCATGCTGCTTGTACTTCGGTGGACCCCGCGATGCTGAAACGTGTGATGTCAGCCATTCCACGGCGTGCTCATCCCTGCCTCGACATGCAGGGCGGACACTTTGAACATCTGCTTTAAATTGTGCATGCTGTTGATATGTTCAATAAAGTGTTTTTTCTTGCACTGGCAGTGACGTCATACTTTGTTTTTCGTATTTTTCTCATAAACTATGGATCGTACAGGAACGCTTCTTGGGTAGTTTTTATGTACTCCCAACAAGGAATCTAGCTGTGCAGAGTTTATGCGGTCGTTTTGGGACACCCTATATATATAACACATTTCAAGCACGAGTCTGATTATTTACACCGGCATCTTCAATCCTGATTGAAGAAAAAAAATCAATATAAATAAATTTATAGAAACACATATGTTGTTGTTGCTAAAGCCCCCTAGTCGGAAGTTCCAGACCAGGTCCATAGAGGCGTTGCAGGCTGGGGAGTGCGGCTTCGGTTTATAATATCACCACAAGGGTCGAAGTCCGTCTTAGCTAGGTGCATGTGCTGGCTCTTTAAGCCAGCAAAAGGTTTTCGCAGATTTGTTAAAAGCTACAAGGCATTTCAAGATTCTTTTATGCATTGTAAAACGTAGTGAAAGGAAAAAAAGAGTCAGCATAAGAAAAGGCCTTTTACATAAGTTTAAAAGATTGTTAGAAAAGGGAAACGTACGCAATAAAAATATATTTATGGTAGAGAGGGGAAGGTTTGGAAATAGCCGCCGCTCCCATATAAAAGGCCCCCATAAGAAAAGGCACAGTAGTAAAATTAGATCGCGGTTAGTTAAAAGGCCCCCATGATAAAAGAGTTGCGTTGGACGAGGGTCAGTCGAAAAAGCCCCTTAGAATAAGGTTTAGGAATTGAAAGGATTATATTGAAATTTACGCAACAGTAGCAGTATTGTCGGATCATGGTCAGGAAAAGATGTTATAAAACTGACCAGGTGTTAGAAAATAAAATATAAGAAAATGTAGAAAGGAAAGGGGGAAAAATGTGAAAGAATATGAAAATGTGAAATAGTATAGGTCCAATGAGAAGTGTGATTTTAATAAAAGAGAAATATTAGGGCCACTAGAAAAGGGTTTTAAGACGTAGGTGGAGTTTATATGGAGAAGAAAATACTGTGATTGGAAGGTGAAAACATGTATGCAAAAAGTTGAGATAAATATTAAGGGGTAGAAATGATACAAAGATAGAGAGAAAGTTTTCAGAGTGCAGAGAGTGTGCAGAGGATTAAGGTGTGCAGAGGGCGAATAGCCTACGGGCTTGCCCTGTGGTGGACTCTCGAGTCCACCCTGCCACTATCCCAATGATGTCATCTTAGCTATCCGAATTTGGGGTAAGTCAGTCTCTACATTTCTGTTGCCTGTTGACAGTACTATTTTAAGATTTAAATTTAAATTAAAATCCCGTAAATGATACATACCTTGTTTTATCCGGTGAGGACCCAATTTGTTATTTGAAAGATTATTAATCATTTTAGAACATTATTTATTCATGTAGTTATTTAAATAATCATTTTAATACTGTAATTTAATTGTTTATGTGTGTAATAAATATTTGTTGTTAACTTTTAAATATTGGTCCTCATCATTTGTATAAAAACATTTAAGTTGTGTCTAATCTTTCTACAGTGTTTACATGCTGGGGTTAAAACGAACCTGGGTAATTAGTTATTAGTAATGGGTAATCACTAATTAGTAAGCAAACCCTGCTAATATTTTAACTTAAATATGTTAAAACCTTTAATCGGTAAAACCGCCCAGCACATGACCGAGCACCTCCCCCCCCAGGGACGATATGTGGGGATCGTACCCTTTCCCACCCTCTCTGACCTCATAGAGAGACTTTCCGGTCTAAGGATTGTACGTGCACATATCCGGCCTAGACACGATGGTATTTAATGGCACTTGCCGGAATTCGATGCGAAAGCCGAAAGATCGAATGCCGAAGCGCTAACACTCGGCTACCTCGGGTCACAAACACGTACAGACTTCATGAATAATATATCAATTTTAAATATGCCTTTCTTGAACATGCTAAACATTTCCGCAAGACGCAAAAAGCAAGGAGCTAAAATCTTAATTTCAACTTTCCTCCAAGTTGCATCAGTAATGAATCAAGAAAGGGAAAAAAAAAAACGAGACATACATGTTTGCACCGTATTACACAAGCAGTATAATCCAAGCATCAAAAATCTCGTTCAGAGAGTCAAACATCTTCATTTCTGCACCGTTATAATTTTAAGATGTTCCCCCCTAGAAAACTCATCTTTCGCTATTTGATAAGAAGCTTAGAACGATTGCTCCAGAGCGCGACAAAGTGTTCACTAGAACCCGACAAAGAACGCACCTTGCAGATTCACAAATACGAGTGGCCCCAGACAAATGGATCGAACAACAGTGCGAGCTCCGCCGGGAAAGTGTGCTAAATTTAAAGGAAACATTTCAAAGCTGAAACCGAGGGAGATGTTCTAAAATGCTGATACGAATGAAGTGGAAAGCGTACTTCAGATAAGCAAACTCGGGGGATTTTGTTTCGAAGGAATTGATTTCGGATATTTTGATCCGAGTTCTGAAATATTGATAATTAAATTCTTGTCCTCCTCTACACTTAAATATTGGCTACGTATTCAGTAGAGAGTTGTCAGGAATTTTCAGTGAATTGAAAAAAAAAAAAAAGCATAGTTTTGAAAACTACTTAGATTGAATTTTTTTTTAATATTACTGATGATGAAGTTAAAAGGTTCTTTCAAAATTAAATAATAACTAGCTGAAGTACCCGGCGATGCCCGGGATTTTAAGAATGTTTGTTAACCAAAATCAATTTAAAAATTAACACAGTATAAATAACATAGAAAAAATATATGTGAAATGTTATACATATCTCAATTTCAGCCTTTCATCGTTGTAGTACTAAAATCTGAAAAGTAAAAATGTCAAATTCTCTAATGTTTGTTAACCAAAATTAATTTAAAACTAAACACAGTATAAATAACATAGAAAAAAACCACGTGAAATCTTATACACATGAATAAAAGGAAAACCAAATATCAAAATATATAAATTTATAATAAACTCTTCAGAATTCAGCTAGATTTAGCCTTTCATCATTGGGGCAAAAAAAAGAAGCTGAAATTACAAGTTTAGCAGAAATTTCCAATAGAACCATGACCCTCTTAAAAAAGGAAATGTTTGATTGAAGGCTGCAAACCATTCAACTCCTATCCACATTTAACTCCTATAAACATCCTCTGCATATTAAATTCCTTTTCTCTCCATAATAAACTCCTCAGAATTTTGGTAGATTCAGCCTTTCATCATAGCACCACTAAAAACTGAAACATCCTGTCAAGAAATATAAATAATGAAGTTATTGATACCCATAGCAACCAACATATTTCAGCTTCTTTTTTTTGGAAAATCTATTATATTATCGATTTTTTAAACATTTAATTTATTCGATTTGAAAAATTGATTTAAATAAATACTTTTACCTAAAAGTGCCATTTAACCAACATTTAAGGTATTACATAATAAATGTTCGCAATGGAAAAAGTTGCACCTGGAAAACAATGTATATAGTTAACAAAATAAATTTGAAAATTTAACTTGAATCGGATAAATATTTCAACTCGAACGAAAACACACAGCTCTTGAAATCCCCCTTTAAGTTAAAATTCAAGAATCTTAATTTTTCTTTGGGATTTTATGAAGCTGGGTATTCTTGTTATATTGTCCTGAACAAGTTTCATACAAGTGATATTTCAAGTGAAAGAAATTTTAAAAAAACCTCATTTCCTGATAAAATTTAAAACGTTTTTCACAATCATAGTTAAGATTTCGTTGATTTTCTGTCGATAATTTTTTTTAAATACTGAAAAATAAATCAGGCAATTTATTGTTTTAAATTTTAAAATATCTAAATTTTATGCCTTCGGTTTACTGGGAGAAACAATCAAAGAACTTAAATTAATATTCACGTCGTAAAACTGTAAATTATAGAAACTGTAAATTATAAAAACTGTAAATGCTAATCAGAAACTGAACTATCCAAATATGAAGGAATTGACATATACACTAAGCCCAATTAAAATATTATAAGGAAATGAGCTACGCAAAACTACAATTACTGTAAAAACAATTTTAATGTAGGATTACGTTCCTCCATAACAGTCCTTCGGAAAGCAAAATTTCGGACGCAAAAACCGTCCGTCCGTCACTCGCGAGTTATAATTTTGGCATCGCGCCAAACCCAGTCTGTATCGCTTGGACAAGCAGTAAACAGTTAAACAGAAAAGTACCAAAATGCGTCAAAATTTTGACATACATATATGTGTATGTATACATACGTACATATATATACAGGTGGTTATCAAAATAATGGAAACACTAAGAAACGTCATGAAAACCTTTATTATTACGGCGCAGGATCACCTTTGTCATATAATACCACCTGATTCACCTTGGAATCGGATTATACAAGTCATGAATAGTGGTTAAGAATATATTATACCATTTTTCAGGGAAAAATCATGAGAGTTCCTGTAGAGATGCTGTGGTGGATATCAATACGTGGATCTATCCGCTTATACAGATCACAGTGGTTGGATGATATATAGTCGGGGGGATTGTACAGAGCAAGATAAGATATTTGACTTCTATTTCATGCTCTTCAAACCAATACTTGATAGATTTAGCTGTATGTATAGGGGGATTATCATCCTGGAGAAAGTCTTCTCCTGCAAGAAACAGTGTTTGCATCATAGGATGGAGTAGTGAGCTAAAATTTTGACATAGTCCTTCCCATACTACCTCCCTTTTACGGTTACAATAGGGCCTGAAGAAAACCATGAGATACCATCCCAAACCCTGATAGATCTACCTCCATGATTGACAGTTGAGATGAGACAGCCAGAATCTTAGGCTTGTGTAGGTGTTCTACAGACATACGCACGTCCTGTTGCAAGGAACAATGTTAACAATGATTAGTCGACATATTACTCGACCAGGATTAGCGGTCGTGGCACCATTGTGGGCGATATTTTGTATTGGCATGTATTACAAGTGGCTTCGGAATAGCTACTCTTCCGTAAATGCTTTGTTTGGGAAGTTCCCTTCTTCCTCTAATGGTTAATACTGGAACATTCTGATGCAGATTGAGCTCTTCGGTCATTTTGGTTGCAGTTGTTTTCTTTCTTCGTGTCGCAATCCGCTTCAATACCCCGTCCGTCTCTTTCACTTCAGCTCTCCCTTTCGTCCCCTATTCTGTTTGGCATATATTGTCCCCTATTCTGTTTGATTTCTTTTTCTGGTACTAGGGGCTTTGCCCCTAGGCTCGCTACGCTTGCTCTCTTGTTATGGCTAATAGCGAGATACATAGGGGTGATTCTCGGGCAATGTAACAGCCATTTACTGTTGTCAGTCCCCCTTATGCGAAGGGGAATCACTGTTGAATCACTGTTTCAGCTTTAAAATTTAATTAAAAATCGAAATTTTAAGATAGAGCCTTGAAAAGAGGTTTATATGAATGAGAAAGCTTTCATCTTCCAGATGATGTAAATATTTTCTTTGTAAGATAAAAACTCGAGGAGCATCGATATTACATCCACATATGTGACGATATTTCTCGAAAAAGTGGGTTTAATATTTTGATGAAAATATTAGTCTGTTTTAAATTATTTTTAAACAAATAAGGACTTGTTTGAAGGAGAAATGTCTGTAGTGTTAGAATGTCAAAAGATCAAAATTCTACGATTAATTTTTGGCGAGTTATCGTAATCTGAACATGAAAAAGTCAACATTTTCCCACAAAACATAAAATTTAAAAAAAAACTTTAAGTCCGACGAAGATGAGACATGTCTTACTTCCTTCCCCGCATTTTTCTGCATCTATTGGTATCGGTCTCGACCCCATACCCCTAGCGGTTTCGGAGGAGATAGCGTGACAAGCTTTTGACAGCGGCGGCCGCGGCGCCAGTTACTTTTTTTAGAATAGAGAGATACGATGCACATTCATAAACACCACTAATATTGATAGGTGTTTCGATTATTTTGATAACCACCTGTAGACACATATGTACACAATACAGACATACATATATACATACAAAAGATGTAAGCAACGATAAATAATCGTACGCTAATAAGTTTCTTTAGAAGAGACCACCTGAAATTTTTTTTATTTATTTATTCCGTTTAGCTATTAAAAACCTTTGCTTAAGGATTTGCTTTTGAATCTGAGAAGGCAATCTAATATAGCCGTAAAACGCTTAATACTTCGCTTAATACTCTTCTTTTTAACTTTTAAGCCAACTTCGATCTCTTCATAGTCCGATGAAAAACATCCGGGGAAAAATACGAATATAAGTTCTCTAGCTCTGAATGCTTTAACATACTTTTAGAGAAGGACAAAAAATAGGATAAAGTGCCCTGATAGCATTTCTTAATCAACAGTGTCAATCCTATGAGTAAAGAAAGAATTTTTGAAAGTTGTAATCTTTCGTGTTATTGTTGTCTAATACTCCTTGGAAATGAACTACATTCCAAAAGACTTAGGACCTGTTCACATAGAGTCCGTAATCGTCAGCGTTTCTCGTATTGACATATTTTAAACCAATCACAGACCGAAACAATATCGTTGCTTATCTTTAGGAAGTTTGCAATTGGTTAAATATATTTCAATACGAGTAACGCTGACGCTGACGGATTCTACGTGAATAGGCCTTTACATACAGCGCGTTAATCCCGCCAATTCAGCCAGCACAAGATTTGTGGTAGTAGCCAAAAGATACTATAGAGTATCTTAGGGGCACTCTATTTGAATTTGATACAAATTTGATACGGATGGGAAAAATCTATCGCAATATTTTCAAGATCTTCTGGAACCATGTGAGGAATAGTAACTATACAGTTTGTAGAGTATAGCACTTCTACCCAGACTTGCGTGTATATAATTTGAAGTGGCACTCTAATTGAATTTGATACAAACACAGTTTATACATGAAACAATGTTTATTGAATTCGTTGCACATATAGAATTTGCTTTTACAGCAATAAGCATACGTACTACTTGTACGGAATATATATTAATATTCAATAGAAATACACTTTGCAAAATACTCACAAACCAGCAGAGAGTCAAACCAGCAGTACTGCCACGTAAACTTTGGGCCCCCTAAGCACTAGCGCAGGATAGCACCTGGAGCTGCTTTCCTCGTAGCTCCCTCTCGCTTATCTATCAACTTTTTCAACCTTTTTCAACCTCTGTATTAATCAAGCTGCTTGGTATTTATACCAAGCGCGTATGCCGAAATTAGCATATCTCAAGCAGCTTCTTTAATTCATTCACTCAAAAGTTCGATTTTTGTGAATCGAATCTTATGTATACCTTACAATACAATGTAAGTCAACGGAACATATAGTTGTTTTGGTTTCCAATCCTCCCTGGTCTAGCGGCGATAGACCAGGTCCATGAGCCTATAAATCCTCAGGAGGTCCATTAAGAGACGAAGATCGGTCATAATATCCTCCCTAGATAAATTTAGGATATGGCCAAGAGTGACCTGCTCAGTATTACACTTTTCACAAGTGGGGAAAATTGTGTTTTGTCGATCCAGTATTAGGCACCTCAAGTGGGTTGTTGTTGTTGTTGCACATCCCCAAAGACTAGCAGAGCTATATCAGGTCCATGATATTGTACACCCTAAGGAAATCCAAAACCATCGATGGATTGGATGGATTGGCAGCTAGATCCCGCATGGAGAAGAGCCCCGGGAAAGCAAGAATATGTTCAGGGGAAGTCCTCTCAGTAGAACCCTTGGAGCAGATTTCAAAAACTTAGAACCCCCAGAATATGTCAAAGATCTAAGATACCCGCTGAAGAGAGAGTGAGAATGGTTTGATCTTGGCACGTGAGTGGAGGAGTGCTATCTGTAGGTCTGTGATCTCCGGCACAGCAGACCTAGAGATTGCAGTCTGCTCAGCTCTATCACCCTTGAAGATAAGAGCTCTACCAGGGCAGACACCAAAGTACCAGTTGGGGACTGGGGGAGATCTCCCACCACAAAGTGCCGAAGAAAGCGGTACCCTTGTTTGCGTCTTCGGACGTACTGACTCAAAGACAGTCAAGAGAGAGGATGCCGGGAGGTGGCGCAAAAAATGAGCTTTAACTTCAACCTTGTTGTGATCGGGACAGAAATGTAACCAACTGTCAAATAAACGTGTTCTTTTTTTTCTTCCCAGTAATCTTTTAGATTTGTTGTGATGGTTACAGGGAATATGAAACTCAACGAGCGGCCTGCGCACGAATGAAGATAAGGTAAGATTCCTTCGATGTTACCTATAGCAGGGGTGGCCAACAAGTCGATCGTGATCGACCGGTCGATCGCGAAGCCAATTTTAGTCGATCGTTCGCGGTGTCTTAACTCAGAAACCGATTAGACTACGCGATAAATAGAGAACTAATTTAGGGCCCTAGTTAGGGTGGCAGTAAGGGTTCGGTTTACACTGCACTAGACCGGTATTGTAATTCAGTCTGAGACCGAACGCATACCATGCCACCCGTGCTTTCCAAGCATAAGAAAATTGCCATTGATATACGCCTAATGGTGATTTCTTGGTTAGGTACATGAAAACTCAGTCTTCCCATTAATGTCAACATAATAAATTCTAAACCTGTCTTTAGCTTATTTGAACTAATATTGTCAATAATTACTCATGTTATTTTAGGTCCCCTGGACGTGACTTTTTTGGCCCGTTATGTATGTTGTTTTTTTATGTAGATAGATACGTATGTTTGAATATATATTTTGCTTATATACCCATAGCTCGCGAGAGTGTACCTCGTAATGAAACACAGTGTATAAACATAGTATGTATTTCACACCTCCCCCTCCCCACTTAGACTACGCCTATGACAACAAGTTGATCGCGACACATTTTTAAGATAAAAAGTAGATCTTATGTACACAAAAGTTGGCCACCCCTGACCTATAGGATATAGAACAACCCACCTTTGAAAGGATATCATCCATCTCATTGCCACATGAGAATGGGTCCACTGTCAATGAATATCCTGGTTTACAGAGAGACGACCTAGATCAGGGGTGGCCAACCCGCGGCACGCGTGCCACAGTGTGGCACGACGGCGTTTTAACAGTGGCACGCGGAGACTTATTGAAAAATTAAGAAATTTGAAACAATAATAATTTGTTAAAATCTGTAAAAACTCTACTCACACGCTACTGATAATAACAGCGCAGGAAAGCGGCACTGCTTGACACCAATACAACGATGCGCTAAGACAGCGGGGTCATTTGCACCAACAAGCAATTTTCCAAATTTACACGATTTGGCTGTCAGGTATTGTTGTAGGTTTGGATCAACATATGTTTGTGAACAAATGTCTTCTATTATGAACATAATAAATCAAAATATCGATCAAGATTAACTGATATGCACCTAAAACACCTAGTTTTGCTAGCATCTTCAAGAACTAAACCTAATATAGATGACGTGGTAAAAAAACTACAACTTCAAAAGCCACATTAATGAAGTACTGACTGTTTAATAATTATTTAGAATTAAATGTTTCAAATTATTCATTTTATTTTATACATAACCTAACTGACTGAACCTTTAAAAATGTTTATTAACAATAAAACCTAAGTTTGTACTTTTGTTTTATTTATTATATTATTTTTTAAATCTCCACTACTCAGATAAAAAAAAGTGTGCTATTTGTGTAAAAATCCAATAATCAGCCTATAAATAACATTTTTTAACCTTTTTATATTTTTGTATGTTGGAAAAGTTGGAAGTGGCACGCATAATATTTTTTTTCAGACAGTGGCACTCTTCCCAAAAAGGTTGGCCACCCCTGACCTAGATGGTGCAGAATGGATAAGCCGGCTCTGTCGCCCACTCTCACCCAGTTGAGGAACACAAAGTACAGTCGCAGGGAATGCAGCATGCATGCCCAAGCGAAAACCATACATATCAAAGTCTCGAAAAATCTAAATTGCAAAAAAATTAATATTAGTTGGACAATTGGGAGTGCTAAACCTAAAAGTTCAACGCCAATAAATACTTTTACATTTCTGTTATTGGCATTAAATTAATGTAATGTCTATTAGTTAATTTAAATGATTTAAAAGATCTCGTTTACTGACTAGTTCATAGAAATTTATTTCCAATTTATTCCAGTGTTTCATTTTAATGGATAAACAACGTTAGATGCAATGGATTGAATCTATATAATCTAAATAATTGCATGAAACTTATAGTTTATTTCAGACGAAAGTTAAGGCTAGATTTGCATGATTGCTAGAAATTCTAGCCTATAAATTAGCTACAAATTATATGGTTGATTCAAATATCAGGATAGTTATTTTTAATAAGTTCTATTTGAAAATTTATCCTGTGCTGAAACCTATTATTTCCAGAGAATAATCTATTTCTGCATCTGAATTGGTTGATAAATATATATATATATATATATATATATATATATATATATATATATATATATATATATATATATACATTAAATATTTTGGCGAAGTTAAAAAAAAAGCCCACAAGCAACTCTGTCAAAGGGAAAATAATAGCACCTTATGGCTAATAAATGACTCTGATATGGTAAATAAGTTATATCCACTAAATAATTACGGTAGTAAATTAGTAATACAATAATTTTATTTATAACGGTAGCTTAAATATATTTTTATTTTTCATTCCTATTATACCTATAATTTCAATCGTATGTCATAATTTTATATAAATTTCTTTCCTGAATTTTAGTTCTTTGCGTATGTTGTTTTTGGAAGCATTGATGCTTCATTGCCTGCAATTATGCCCCATACTTCACTGATCTCTTGTGGATCTCTTTCTTGTGCTAGGCGAATTGGCATGCTTTACATGATGATTCGATTTTTTTTAGGCCTGGAGTTTTTCCTCCGTGTTTTAAACGATTTTCCTGTGCCAGACTCTGTTTATGTTAATCCCTTCAGCAGGCACGCCAGTGTACAGAGTGCAACATTTTCGTAATTTTGAATGGTTTGATTTTACATGTAAGGTTTGAATGTTCTAAGCAGTTTCTATTTATAGCTACACCCTTTCCAATGCAGGTCTCATTTTCTGACCCTTGTATTCCTTTCCATTCATTGTTAGTCGTGATTTTACCGTGGTAAACCAGCGATTATACTGGATTACAATACGACAAAAGCAGGAGTTGATGTAGTCGATCCAATATGCAACTATTACACGGTATCTCATGGCGGTATCTCACGGTATCTCATATATATATATATATATATATATATATATATATATATATATATATATATATATATATATATATATATATATATATATATATATATATATATATATATATATATATATATATATATATATATATATATGTATATATATATATATATATATATATATATATATTTGTTTCTTCTCTTAAACTAAAACTAGCTAGCTTGGAAACCTATTCTTAAGCATTTGCTTTTCCTCTAAATTGCAACCAGGTGATAACCGAATGTCTGGGATGTTAGCATTCGGTATCAGAGTGTTTAGTTTAGAAACCCACTGCTGGCATGGACGTTCGTAGCCATTCGGAAGCAGCCTCCATCTGTATGTCCCGGTCTAATGAGCCATTCTATAGCAAAAACTGGCCGTAGCGCTCCCAACCGACTCAGCAAGTCGCGACTCTGTGTCATGTCATCATATTCGCTGATAAGGCCCCCCCAAAATGAGATAACTTGAAACAGATATGCGGTTATTTATCTATATATCTAAAGCGACACCATTCCTTGAACAATTTTCCACTGTTGGACCTCATTGTGGTCCTGGAAGAGGGACTCAATAAATTTTTGAATCCACTTCCCGTCTCTAAGAAAATGAATCATTGATTTTCTTCCCCGATTCGAAAGCCATTTCGCATTCCCGCACCCACTTCTGCCGCGTGCATCTGATGAGTTCACACTGCTCAATGCCTAGTGCTGATGGTCATCATCATCATCAGGTGAGAAGATGTTCAGTTTGATGTGCGGGGATGGTGGAGCTATCCAGGGGTCTCCCCCCTTCTTCCTCAGGGGAAATCAGAACGCCAGGGAGAGGGCGTAAATGAGAGCAAATCCTCAGACTGAACGCAGCCTGTCTATGATAATTCGAAAATGAATGTTTCGGACGCTTTACAAGAGATTGTAGAATAAAATAATTCCATTAACTCCATGCATAAGATTATAATGATGTACTAACGAATACTTTTAGAGTAAGAACCCCAAATAGAATACAATTAAATGGAAGTTTACTCAGTACTGAACCTGATCGTGCAAATTCGCAATTCAAGGATGAGTTTTGATGAAATTCGTTCATAAAAACCTTTTGTAAAGAAATAAATAGGTTCCTTAAAAATATATATTTTTAAATCTATGTTGCTTCTCTTGACCAATGTATATACACACACACACACACACACACACACACACACACATACATATATATATATATATATATATATATATAACAGTTCCGTATCTGACTGACTGACTGACAGATAACGCACAGACCAAACCGCTGGACCTAAAGGGCTGAAATTTTGCATGGCGATTATTCTTATGGTGTAGGGATGCACTAAGAAAGATTTTGGAAAAATTCCTCTTAGAATTTTTTAAATTTAATTTATAAGATGTTTCTGTAACTTTTTTAAGTTTGCATTTAAAATAATAATCTGAGGGTTATAAAATTCATATCACGAGAAAAACCTTAAAAATTCCTTTAAAATGGAATCTTTTTCGAATCTTTACCTCCCTTTTCTGATTTTTGGTGAATTTTTAAAGATTAATTTTAAGAATTTAATTGATTAAATGCTGATCACGTGGTTTTTTCTTTTTGTGATACTTTAAACTAATTCTGTGTCACATGCATAACAACGAAATAGACAATATATATATATATATATATATATATATATATATATATATATATATATATATATATATATATATATATATATTTTCCTTGCTAATGCGGCAGACGATTGGACATTATCCAAAAAAAAAATGAAATACAGTAAAAGAAGTAATCCTCAAACTGTACTATATTAACTGTACTATATTCTTTAGTATGTTCTATTAGATTTAATTTGAAAAATTTTCTTCTACATTATTTTGTCTATAAAAATATACATTACGATTATTTTTATAAATATATAAATTTTTGGCATTAATTGCATACTTTGACCGTTGTATTTAATTTGAATGTACTCCGTAGCGATGCACGGGTATTCAGCTAGTATAAATATATATATATATATATATTTATATATATATTTGTTTTTTAATGACTACAAGTGTTGCCTTTCTTTCATCACTGTGCCATTGCTGTGTTCGGTCAGCGATTTACAAAATGTGTGTCATTTGTAGGAGAAATTGAAAAATAACTAAAAAAATAGGGATGCAAGATACACAACACCACTAAGTACACTTCTATACCAGACCACTACGTATAAAAATAAAGTATATCGACACAGGAACGTACTGCATTCTAAGTATGATGAAATAGCATTCTGAAGATGATAAATGTATATCTTCAAGATTTCAATTTACCTTTGGTGATCGTTTTTTGAAGTCATTTCAATTTAACATTCCCTTTTACGGTTAAGGACTTGCGACTTAAAATTTGGTAAAAAGGTTGAAAAAATGATTCCGTGCGAATAAAAACTGAACAAAGAATTTCGCTATTTTCAAAATAAAAGCAAAAAGCAGACACTTTGGAGAAAAAAGTTTTAAAAAAAATACGAATGTCTGTAATCAACGATCATAATATATACACCACTGGAATATGCTTTCTCATGATCCTATTTTAACAATTTGAGAGGCATTAAAGCATTTTAGGCATCACGCATTGTTCTTTGACGTTTTGCGTGAAAGGGAAATATGAACATAATTCTTTCTACAGAAAGTCAAAAATAACTTTTGACTACAATTAATTTCTTTCATCACTGTCACGTTATGTGAAAAGAGCGGAAACAGGAATTATTTATAACACTGGTTTGGCTCGGTATGCCTTTAGCATGCTTTCAACCATAAAAATTCCAATCAACAACTGGCTTATTTTGAAGAGAGAGGCCAAATTTATACAGGAAAAAAAGGATAAGGTTTTGTACGTCAAGTCTTTTTAACATAGGTGGGGAAAAATATTTTTACCGAAAAATACCGCCATAAGGGTGTTGAGCATGATGCTATAGGGGTAAAATCATCTGTTTGAGGGAAATGGTACTACATCCAGATTCATGGGACACTATCCTTATATTCTTCAAAATAATAAAACTCATTGCGGGGAAAAAAAATCAATTTTTTTAAAAATTCTGACACATGAATTTTTTTAAGAATATCGGTTGGACATTTTTTTTCTAGGACCTTCATAATTTCAGCTTATTGTACTATAGTCTTACGAAGTAAAACTATTAATATATAGTCTTACGAAGTCTTACGAAGTCTTACTTATATAGACTTACGAAGTCTTACTTATATAGTCTTACGAAGTCTTACTTATATAGTCTTACGAAACTATTAATATATAGTCTTACGAAGTAAAACTATATATTAAAATTTTTTATTAAATTCTATGTTATTACAATTATCTATATATATATATATAAAAAAACAGTTCCGTAACTGACTGACTTATTGACTGACATATAACGCACATACTAAACCGCTGGACCTAAAGGGCTGACATTTTGCATGGCGATTCTTCTTATAGTGTAGGGGTGAACTAAGAGATATTGGAAAAATTCTTAGATTTTTTAAATTAAATTTTTCACCTGTTTTTGTAACATTCTTTAAAGTTTGCATTTAAAATAATAATCCGAGGGTTATAAAATTTATATCACGAGAAAGATCATAAAAATACCTTTAAAATGAAATCCTTTTCGAATCTTGATCTCCACTTTCTGATTTTTGGTGCATTTTTAAACATTAATTTTTTAATTTAATTTTTTAAATGCTGATCGTGGTTTCTCTTCTTTTTGTGATACTTTAAACTAATTTTTCGTCACTTGCATAACAACGAAATAGACAAAAAAAAATTTCTTTCTAATGCGGCAGATGATTGGACATTATTCAAAAAAATATTAAAATACAGTAAAAGAAATGTTCCTCAAACTGTACTATATTCTTTAGTATGTTCTGTTAGATATAATTTGAATATTTTCTTCTACATTATTTTGTCTATAAAAATATCCGTTTCGATTTTTTTATAAATATATATTTTTTTTTTACATCAATTGCATACATTGACCGTTGTATTTATTATAATTTTTTTGGCATTAATTACATACATTGACCGTTGTTCTTAATTTGAACGTACTCCGTAGCGAAGTACGGGTTTTTTAGCTAGTATGAAATACAAAAGCTTTGGAAATTTAGAATTATAATTTTTTATCACTTTCAACTATTATTTTTAAGTTTTTTATGCTTCAGTGCACGCATAAAAGTTTGCATAAGTATTTTAGTTCGTGAAATTCTCCAGTAACATTTGTGCATTCATATACTTCAGTTGCAGAAGTACATCAACTGAAATCTTTCTGAACTTCAGGGAAATCTCCCAGGCTTTCCTAAAGACGATATTAGATTTGCGCCGTACATTTGCAATAGCTTGTTTTCAAATTTATTTTTGACTAGTCTGTATATCTTTGTTTTTACCTAATCCTGCCTGCAGGGAGCCAAATATTTTGTTTTTCTGTTAAATCGTATGTCTTTATACTTTAGGATATGGTGAAAGGTAGATGAAGGATTTTTTTTCCACTTTTTGCTAAACCGTAACAAGATTCTATGCAACTTTTGAGATTAATGGATGACTATAATATACTAGAAGGTAACCCGTCATTTTGACGTTATAATACTAATAATGACGTCATAATGGAAAAAGTATATGAAAGTTAAAAAATATCACGAATTATCTAACAATATTGCATTTAATCCACACCTTGTAAAAGCAAACCCTTTCATTATTTTTTATTTATTTAGTTTATCATGCGATTGGAGTAGTAGACTGCCATCCAACCCGTCATTTCGACGTCATAATACTAATAATGACGTCATAATGGAAAAAGTATATGAAAGTACAAAAATATCCCGAATTATCTAACAATATTGCATTTAATCCACACCTTGTAAAAGTAAACCATTTCATTATTTTTTATTTATTTAGTTTTTCATGCGATTGGAGTAGTAGAATGCCATCCAGTTTTTTTACAGCTCACTACGCGATATGAATACTTGAGCTACTTGATTCATTCACATTCAAGTTTGTTTACTTTCAGAATTCATCGCAAAAGTAAACAGATTTTTAAAAACTGTTAAATATACAGCTAAAAGCATCCAATTTTTTTTAGTTCTGAATGTTTTATAGAAAAATAGGCTGAACAAACGTGATTTGATCGAGAATATATTAGTTTTTAGGTAAGAAAAAATTCTGATCCACATCTGAAATTGAAATTAAGCTTAACCGGGCGTTTGTTTACTGAGGGCTTCAATTGAAAGATGAGTACAGCCCGGAAGTGTTATACAGAGACAACGGCTATTATATATATATATAATGTGAATACCATTTTTTTAAAACCTAAAAGAATAAAATTATTTTTTTCTATTTATAAAAAGTCTGTATTTATGAAAATCAATTAGTTAAATTTTGTATGAAAGAAATTCTTTTGGCCTGGTATTTCATATATATCCTCAAAAGTTATGAATTACGTTGATACTTTTATCAAATATCACAAAATATGAATCCTACAAAGTGTGTCAAACGGGTGTTAACGTATTTCCTTTTATTTCCCTGATCCTGTTTATTTTAACCTTTTAAGCTATTTGAAAAAACAAAAGCTACAGCTGTTTTTAGTATTCATTAATTGCAATTGTTTTAAGCAATGGAAGTAGTCAACATGAGGTTCAGTGGTTAAAAGTTTCTAAATCAAACGACAAAAGAAACGAAAGTCAACAGAATTAATATTAAGAATAACATTTAATGAAAATAGAATGTGCTCTTAGTAAGAAGCACACTTTCGAAGTGACAAAAATTTACTTAACGCGGGAATCGAAATGTGGAAAATCAATGCGCATGCGCGCTATACAGGAAGTGATCTATTTATAGAAATCTTGCGCTACAATTCAATACAGCAGCTGTTAGTAGAATTACATTGGGAACAGTTTATGATTAAAAATAAAAAAAGAGTTAATATAATCGAAGAAGGAAAAGTCCGGAGATGATCAGACTGGAACAAGCAATATAAGTATAATATCAAGTCATGAAGCTATAAGATAGCATATCTTAAAGCTTCATAATTATCTTATAGTTATTAGATAGCATCAAGCATATTTAAAGCGCGAGTTACCAGTGCCAACTTTAAAATGCTGAATAATTTGAATACTTAACATATACACACTAAAAAACTATTTAGTAATGTATAAAGTAATAGTTTTAAACTTTTACTATTACTTTATATGCTATTCAAGTTCATTTATTTAATTAAAATTTTCAATTACATAAATGGATTTTAAACTCACGACTAAATATATTTTTTAAATAATATTGACATCAAAGATTTAAATTGTATTGCTACATAACTCAACCAATATTAAATCCAGATTTCGATAATAACCTGTGTCTACCATGTTTCAATAAACCTCTAAATTTTGTCACTTATTTTAATTATCTTTTACATAATAATTATATTAATCAACAAACTCAAGGTAATGATGCATCTCGTGTTTTAACTAGTCTATGTCTATATTTCCACGAAGCATAATTTAATGAAGATATATTGATTACTCTTTCCAGGTCGTGACATTTAGGCCCATTCTCACCACACTCGGCTAGAAACTAATCGGCCGTTAACTACCCTTTAATCAGAGTGTTGCGTCACATCAACGGTTGCAGTGATGATGCCTCTGATCAAATGGCGGTTATTTTGAATGCCCCAATTCGGCCAGTTAACGGATTTGTACGTTGATTAAATGGTATATTTTCAACATGGCGAACAGAATGCTCTAAAACGTTATTATCAGATTCCGTTGGCGTGTACTGACATTTTATTCCCCGAAAAAGAAAATATCAACGAAGGGGTCCACTGGATGGATACAACGATAAGAAATTATTTAGATCCAAACCTCTCCTTTGTCCAAAGAATCTGCTGTAGAAGTTCTAAATCAACTTGGGGATATCGAGTGCCCACCAGAAAGGCATTTGCATTTCAAGTTTCGTATTCCTCGCCATGTTTTTAAGGGGACTCACTACTCTTAAATCTTTAAAACATTCGATTTTTTGAAAAAAATATATGTTAAAGCCTGATCATTTCTGAAAAAAATAAAGCAAACCGCAGGAAAATTTTCCGCTTAGTTCCGGAGATATTGATATTCTAAATATTTAATTACTGATCAAGTTTATGGTAAGAAAAATTTTAAACTCATTTTCCTCAAAATGTAATTTTGCATCATTCCGAAACTGATATCTCAAAAACTATGAAACATAATTCCATGAAATTTTTATCACTGCATAATCATGTTATTTTATTGCGTCTGAACTAGAATTATTGCAATCACTGCATATTTTGTTATTTTTTCAGGGGTAAATTAATGCAAAAGTTTAAGAAAATTTTAAGTCCATTTTGAACAGTTTTAAAAAAATTGAAAAAAAATTTCAATGTTGATTGTTTTAGTTCAATTTTATTTTGAATTATTTATTTTAAATATAAAACAGGAATTATACATTTAAGTGTAAAATTAATTTCATAGTTCTGCGCGCAAGCCAGTATACAATAAAAATACTTAAAAAACAAGGTATATCTAAAGCATTTTTAAAAAAATATTTAAAATTATTTTGAGAGTTTAAAATTTGTTTATTAAATTAAATATATCAATTTATTATATACATAAAATTTGGAAAAATTGGGAGTAAATTGAAATAGTTACGAAGAATTAAAAAGTATGAAAATATGCCTTATTTCCTCGACTTAAGAGTCCCCTTAAGGCTGCTGTGTACTAACCCCATTGGATTCACTCACTTCATTGTTAACCTGGGGTGAAAATGTGTCTAATATTGACAACTACATAAACGCTGATAATCCAATAGAACTGCTATTTTCAGATAGCGTCAACTTTTCCCGTTGCACCTTGCAACGGGATTCATTTTATAAATGTCGTCCAACAAAGGAATTTAGGTGCTAAACTCACTAGAAAAATTTTTTTTCACGGAATCATTTAAATTTTAAAACATTATTTGGATTTTTTAAACTAAAAATACCCCAAGGTGTCAAATTTCTTTCTCTATTACGGAGTACAATTTTTCTTTTAAAATTTTTTGCGATCGAATTCGGCAGTTCTTGGACACATTTTCTCCGTAGGTTAACATTACGGGGAGCGAATCCAATAGGGTCAGTACACAGGAGCCTTAAGTGCTCATGTAGTAAGCAGTAACTGTATAAATCGGTATCTTTTGGCCGAACATTTCTTTCTGTTTCTATGGATGTTTCTTTCTGAATTTTGTTTTGATTTCCGATGTAATGGTTTTGTAACATGACGAGCTCATTCTGTGAGTTTTTTCTTCGGGTATTCATGTGATTTTTATTAATCTCTTGAACTTTAAAAGGTAGAAACAAATCCGTGTTTGTATTTTGTAAGCAATTTCAACTTCATTGGATTTTTCAAGATTAAGGGCCTGTTCACATAGGAGTCCGTTGCGTAGCGTTAAGGGAAAGATGACGTTGAGACGAAAATAAACCAATCATAGGCGTTAAAAATTTCATTTCTAATCGTTTGGAGGCCATATGATTGGTTTATTTTCGTCTCAACGTCATCTTTTCCTTAACGCAACGCAACGGACTCCTATGTGAGTAGGCCCTAAGCCAAAGAAGTTCCCTACCACCCTTCTGGAATGTATTCATATCATATTTGCACATTGATTAGATTATTATTTGTTTCATTAATGATAAATTTTATGGAGGCCTTAATTATGAATAAAATCTTGAACAGAACGCTTGAATTTTATCGGCCGTAAAAGTTTTGTTACATGTTTAAGAAATTCGAAAGCTTGTTTTATTTATAGGATACTAAATTTTCCTTTTCTCTGTAGTGACTGAAATCGACACACGCTTTCTTGGGCATATTTCTTAATAACAACTATTATTCACTCCTTGTGCAACTTTGACATAGATAAGAATTCGATTAATTGTAAATTTTAGCTTGAGTAATTGAAAAAGTTTTAGACAGAGCTATGTATGTTTTTTTTATTTATCAGGCATAAAGTGAGTTACTTGTTGAACGATTTTACCTTTGAATTCTGATTCTTTCCTGAATTTAGCGAAACAGGCTGTTTAGAAACTTATCTTTTTATTGGCATTATTTAATTAACGAAAAAACAATGCCAATAAGATTTTCTAAAATTTTACCTCTATATTTTATTGGATTTTTTGTTTCGATTTAAATTATTGACTCGAGGTCGTGGTCTTTGCAAACTAATCACTTCAATACACAGGCTAAATTATTTTTTACTGAGGGAGAAACTACAAAAGGTCAGAATACTATAATTTTCTAATTTGTTACCTTAATTTCGCACACTTTCCCTCACCTATTTGAGAGGATTGTAAGGATACAATGGATACTCAAACGTAACTGACAAAGACTAATTACTAATAATACACACCCCCGCATAAACTTAAGAAGGGTCTTACAAATTTCCTTTAACTATATTTATTTACACACGTTACATTACTGCGGACCTGCGGAAAACAACACTCCGCGTCCGACCCCCGGTGGTTCAGTTCTCTCTCTCAAAACAAAGATAGGGCTACACGAGGCATACAAAGCTCCGCCCTCTCGTGATTGAATAAATATGTTACAGTAACGACGTAGCAATTATTATCTATATATATAAAACAGTTCCGTAACTGATTCATTCATTCACTGACTGACATACAACGCACAGACCAAACCGCTGGACCTAAAGGGCTGAAATTTTGCATGGCGATTCTTCTAATAGTGTAGGGGTGCACTAAGGAAGATTTTTCAAAAATTCTTCTTAGATTTTTTTAAATTAAATTTTTAAGCTGTTTTTTAAACTTTTTTTACGTTTGCATTTAAAATAATACATTGAGGGTTATAAAATTTATATCGCGAGAAAGATCATAAAAATTCCTTCAAAATGAAATTTTTTTCCAATTTTTACCTCCATTTCCTGATTTTTCGTGAATTTTTAAAGATTAATTTTTAGAATTTAATTTATTAAATGCTGATCACGTGATTTCTTTTTCTGGTACTTTCAATAAATTTATCGTCACGTGCGTAACAACCAAATAGACAAAAAAATATTTTTTTCTCTTACTAATGCAGCAGACGATTGGATATTATCAAAAAAAAAATGCATATCCCTTACGATTTTTTTATAAATATATATATATATAGATAGATATATATTTTACATCAATTGTATACATTGATCATCGCATTTATTATAAATATATATATTTATTTTTTGGCATAAATTGCATACGTTGACCGTTGTATTTAATTTGAATGTACTCCCTAGCGAAGCGCGGGCTTTCAGCTTGTCTATATATATAAAACAGTTCCGTAACTGACTCAATGACTGACATACAACGCACAGACCAAACCGCTGGACCTAAAGGGCTGAAATTTTGCATGGAGATTCTTCTTATGGTGTAGGGGTGCACTAAGAAAGATTTTTGAAAAATTCTTCTTAGATTTTTTTAAAATTAAATTTTTAAGCTGTTTTAGTGACTTTTTTAAAGTTTGCATTTAAAATAATAATTTGAGGGTTATAGAATTTATATCACGAGAAAGATCATAAAAATTCCTTTAAAATGAAATCTTTTTCGAATCTTTACCTTCATTTTCTGATTTTTGGTGAATTTTTAAAGATTAATTTTTAGAATTTAATTTATTAAATGCCGATCACGTGATTTCTTTTTCTGGTAATTTAAATAAATTTATCGTCACGTGCATAACAACTAAATAAACAAAAAAAAATTTTTCCTTGCTAATGCGGCAGACGATTGGACATTATCCTAAAAAATATTAAAATACAGTAAACGAAATGTTCTACAAACTGTACTATATTAACTGTACTATATTCTTTAGTATTCTTTATATTAGATTTAATTTGAATATTTTCTTCTACATTATTTTGTCTATAAAATTATCCTTTACGATTTTCTTATATATATATATATATATATATTACATCAATTGTATACATTGATCGTCGTATATATCATATAATATATATATATATATATTTGGCATGCATTGCATACATTGACAGTTGTATTTAATTTGAATGTACTCCGTAGCGAAGTACGAGTTTTCAGCTAGTATATATATGTGTGTCTGTGTGTGTGTGCGTGATTTTATGAACCCATGGCGCTTGCTATGAGTTATGTGTTACCACGCACGTGATGCGACGGCAGCGCCACTAGGAGTGCGAATGATGAACTAGACAGACAGAGGCAGGCTTTCGACGTGGCATGACATGGACCAGCAGCAGACACGCTGCGTTGTTAATCCTTTTCGTATTTGTGGAGGCCTGACGTGGCCTGACGTGTGATGACATACGTACTGTAATCGCATCTTTGTAAATATCTCTTTAATGTTAATATAATTGTGCTCGTGGAAGTGGTGAGACTCTACCTTTTTTGAAAACTGCTGTTTATTCTTCGTATAAGAGAGTCTGGGTTCACTTTTAAGTGCGGCCTTGATTCATTCATTCATTCTCTCTCTCTCTATAATTTATATATATATATATATATATATATATATATATATATATATATATATATATATATATATATATATATATATATATATATATATATATATATATATATATATAAAAGGCAAAGTCTGTGTGTGTGTGACCGAGTCTTTGTCTGCTCGCGGCACGGCGCAAAGACGGCAGGTCGGACAGTCTCGACACGAAGATGCCCCCCGAGGTTACATTATGCACCTCGAAGCCCTTTTTTCGATTTTTTAATTAGATTTTCCGTAATTAAATATTTAGTCGCGATTTGGAGCTCCCGGACGAGTAAAAGCTCCGTAAATCCTAACGTATCCGTCCAAGAATTTTTTTTTTCGGACGAGTCTATACGGGAAAGATGACACTATACGGAAATCACAATTAAAATTGTCTGTCTTAATTTATCGATTAATTGTGATTTTTTTTCGATCGTCTGTACGCACCCGTTTTTCGGGAAAAAACGCGATTTTGGCCGCGACCCTTTTTTCCAAATTGTCGAATCGATACGTAAATGTTGTTACATTTTTACGAAATTTTTATCTCAGAGACCCTTGACATCACAGTTTCGAAAGCCAGAACCAAAATTAATTTACAAATTGTAGTTATTTTTTAATAATTTATTTTATGATTCGGAAACTCTTGCGAGAAATCTCATTTTGGAGATTTCGTTCTTCATTTCCGGACGAAGTTAAAGCGGGGGAAAATAGGCGTGCTTTTTCGACGTCAAGCACGTGATGTGTTGGGGCGTTTGTTTTCTATGAGGGATTGGGTGGTTAAAGGAAATCGATCACTATTGCAGTGATAATCGATTAAAAAATCGCATTTAGTAATGCCGTAATTTTTTTGGCCGATCAATTGAACGAGTGGTCATCAAGAACGAGTGGCTGGCACGGCGAATAGAACCACCAGAAAGGAAGGAAGAGGCGATCTCAGTTCAATTTAATTTTTACTTTTCAGGAATTTTCGTGGAGCGTCATACAGTTACACACCATCGTTGATGGACATTAATTCGTACATTATGGCCTATTCGGGCCTCTGTCGGGATCGGCATTTACAGGACTATCATAGTTGAGAACAGGCATAATGCTGCCGGAACAGCACATGAAAATATATAAAAACCCCAGCGCAATTTACGACATGTTTCCAGGACGGAGACAGACACCCAAAAGACCCCGCGAAAACCCTAGTTGTATGTCCTTGAGTACAGGCGCGCAGAACTTTAATTGGTTAAAAACTGACACGTGATTAAGTCGCGTCATATGGGGTGATGGTTTGGCGATGCTCGTTATATAATGCTTGTGTAATGGTACGCGCGTGCAACAGCTTTAGGGGAAAAATAGATTTATATTGATTGAATTTAGGTCGCAATCCAAGGTTAAGGGAATGTATTCTGTTGCAATCAGATAAACGAATTTGAAAAAGCATGTTAGGAGTATTTAAAAGAATTAAAATTTGTTTCATATATATATATATATATATATATATATATATAGATAGATAGATAGATAGATAGATAATATAAATCATTTCGAATTTTTACTTTACTTTGATTATTTACAATTATAACAAATAATTTTTGTCCCCGCTGAACCTAAACTTTCTCCCACGAATACCAATAATAGACACATCGGAATACAGGGAGAAAGGAGAGTAATGAGTGTAGAGTAATGAGTGTACGAGATAATGAGTGTAGGTATAAGTGTCGAAGTAGCTGAGTTTTAACAATGTAATCGAGTGTTCCTGTAACTATATGATAATTGCTGTTATCTTAAAATATGTGATCGGCCGCTGTGTATGTTTATTTTATGTCAAGATATCCTGTTTAATAATGTCCGTGTCCAGCCAGCCGGAGGTCGTTGTTTACTCAAATTAGGACCATACAAATCAATATATATTTTGAAAGATCTATAGAGAATAGCTACTTCTACCCAGACTTGGGTGTATATAATTTGAAGTGGCACTCTAAATGAATTTGATACAAACACAGTTTATACATGAAACAATGTTTATTGAATTCGTTGCACATATAGAATTTGCTTTTACATCAAAATGCATACGTACTACTTGTACGGAATATATATTAGGATTCAATAAAATTACACTTTGCAATACTCACAACCTAGAGCGTCAAACCAGCAGTTCTGCTACGTAAACTTTGGGCCTGCTAAGCACAAGCGCCGGTTAACACCTGCAGCTGCTTACCTCGTAGCTCCCTTACTTCGCTTATCTATCAACCTTTTCTTCAACCTCTTTTATTAATCAAGCTGCATGGTATTTATACCAAGCGCGTATGCCGAAATTAGCATATCTCAAGCAGCTTCTTTAATTTATTCACTCAAATGTTCGATTCTTGTGAATCGAATCTTATGTATACCTTACAGATCATAAAGTATAATACTTTTTGCCTTCATCAGTTGATTATTAATTTTCTTTCTTTTTTGTTTCAATAACTTATACTTATTCCAACGCTTTAAAATTTTTTTTAACAAAAATTCCATCCTAACGCCATCTCTACAGAAACACAGTCTTGTTTGATAAATTAAGAAGCCAAAAGAGAAATAGCGCCAATCATCGCGTACGTCTCGCAGTAAAAGCCTACTTTGTTCAAACTTGCAGGCTGACTACTTAATACCGGATTACGAAAAAATAAAAGATTACTTTCAATATTTCAAGAGCTGGAAACATTTTGCAAAATAATGTTTATTTTTTAAAATACGTAAATAATGAAGTAAATCTTCTCATCTTTTGAAGATGAACTACCTGGATAAAGCTTCACACCTAATTTCCCAAGTGGCACAATGCTTAAGTACAACACACATTTCTCAATTTTAATCAGAAAATTTTTCTACAGGAATGAAGTCCTCCGAGACAAATCTGTCCTGAAAAGCAAAGGCAAAAAAAAAATTTTTTTTTTCGAAATAATATTGTTTCATAGGAAGAGAGATTTACAATTTGATCATTTGGCATATGTCTCGTCGAAATTTTTGATTTTATACTCGGAAAAATAAACGACTTCTTGGAACGCTAATAGTTAAAATACATTTATTTGTTGGAAAATGTTTCTTAGAGACTTTAGATGGTTCATTATTCTCCTCTATTTCATATTTGATTTATCAAAATGATAAAAGTATAAAATACTTTGTTTCGTTTCTGATTGTAATTTATGAAGTTTCACGTAAAAAAATTCCTAAAGCATTTTAAACGTTTCAACATAGACATAATAGGTTCGGCTCTTTATATATTTCTTAATATATAAAAATAAACTTAACATATAAATTCAATTATAATTTATTTTATTCAATTTCACTCGACATACGATTTGTTGCAGGAATTCAGCAAATGCACGAATGAAACTGTTGCCCTAATACAGAAATAAGTGTAAATGGTTGTTTTTATCTTCATGTACCGGAATATTAAAACAAGATTAAAAATCATTTTTGAATTCCTCTGCGCAAATTTTTGAACGGTTGTTCCTGCTCTGTTTATTATTATTATATTATTGTTAACGCTTTGAAATTAATTCATTTGAGCTTCCATGAAATCGTTTTCTTGGATCTGAAAATTTACTGTTAGATACGAATTCAAATGTGGGTAGCAAATCCCCGTGGTAGCAAACTCCCGTGGGTAGCAAACACGCTTGACAGTGAGAAGTAAAACACTGCAAGGCGAGGTCGGACGGAGGCGAGCGGTGAACGAAAAAACAATTGGAGTGAAGACCGCTTGGCCTTACAGCAGCCGGACATTATCAAGTTTACCGAAGGCGTTTTGAAGTTAGCTATCGTTCCAGCGACCTGGTGATAAAATGAAGACAGAAAGGTCAGTGTGGCGTATGTACAAGCAGTGGCGTGGCTGAATTCTGGTAGGGTTACCGTAATATAACTACCGGGATTAACACACGCGATAGATAATTCCCCGTTGCCTGATAGCAATTGAGTACGGTATTTATGTAGTCTAATTGTGTTGTAATAAATAGTTTAGGGTAGAAAACCTCGTCGTATCTAGTTAATGGGGGGTTCATTGTTTAGTATATACATTACCTTAAGGGTAAAGGAAACATTGAACTTCACGTACAATCAAGGTTTATTTTTTTAACCTTGCGAAATCAATGTTTTTTATATCCTTTAGGGATTCTCTTGTCGCGTCCGAGGTGAAAAATGCAGACGATAATACACTTTCGACCCAATACTTTTTGATTTTTCCCATTAATAAATGAAAAATCCAACAATTTATATCTTTTTTATCTTCCCAGGTACTACCTCGAAAGGCGAATGATCTCGATAACATTAAACATTTATAAAGAATAAAAATAACGCTATCTCTCCCCCCCCCCCCCGAAATACGGCATTCTAAAATACATTAACCCAGTTTCCCCCCAATTTAAACTTGACATTGTGTCCTGCCATGCCCAATGGCTACGGACGAACATCTTTCCCCCCTCGTGTATTGCTCAGCGGATCAGATAATGCATATTTGACCAGATTCAATCAAATATCCAGTTATACGTGACCTACTTTCTGGAGGCAATATACTTTCTTCTCGGAAAAGGGTGTGCGGCATATGGCGCTTACCACTATGGATTTCGAGCACCTTTCAAATTGACCGTGATATACTGCGATGATCAGAATATTAAAGATGAGTCAAACTGTACTCAAAGTGAAGTGGCGGAGTCCCTGACTAAGGAGAAATCATGCGAAAATGACAGGAAGTTCTATTAGTTTATATATAGGCCCATGTTTGCTATAAAGCACTTTATACTTTATCCAACAATGACGTACTCTTCTCTATATATTATTGTAAAGTAGTCTGAATGCATGACAATACATACTACGTATGAGTGAAGTGTCTTTTAGAAAGTCAGCATATAGGATGCATACACTTCCTTTTATGCTTATGGTATATTAGAAAAACATAAAATGCTTCATGAAAGGAAATTTATTATTTCAATCTCATATTCCATGTATGCACCGATATCTAATATATAAAAATGAATGTTTGTCTGTCTGTAATTGTATAGAATTCCACAGTTTAGGAGCGACGATCGTGAAATTTTACATACAGGCGTCGTTAAAAACAGCCGAGGGTTTTAAGAACTTCCGGAATCGAATATAACTACCGTTAATGTTTAATTAATAAAAAACCAACAATTTTGAAGGGTGAATCCTGAAATGGAAGAGCCTCTGAGCGGTCCATCAAGGGTGAGTCCAGAAATGTAACAGCCTCACAATTTTAAAGGCCGACATGTTAGGTTTACTGAACAGCGAGAAGCAAAAACGATAGGAAAATAAATACCATCAAAATGCTTCAGGTCATATACTAAATTCGAATAATAGATGAAAATAATAATCTTTCAAATCAGTACTTCAATACATTAACCGTTGTATTTATTATAAATATACATATTTTTGGCATTAATTGCATACATTGACCGTTGTATTTAATTTGAATGTACTCCGTAGCGAAGCACGGGTATTCAGGCTAGTTATACATAATTCAGCGAGCCATGCCAAAAATAAAGTAAAAGGGTGCTACCGGAATTTTTCATTTGACAATTTTGCAGTGTCATAAAGGTAGAAAAAACTCGAAATGGCAACTATAGAGAAATGAAATACTTTCTCCTGCCCCGAAATTTTGTAGTGGATAAAGCATTTTATTTCTCAGATGAAAGTTAAGTGTTCTGCCATCATTTTTTCTGTTAATTATTTTCTATTTTCTTGTTGGTTTCAGGCAAATAGCAGCTCACTGGAGAGGTTAGCGAAAAGGAATGAATGTGTTAGCTCAGTGTTTTACTAATTTTTGCATAGAGCAGGAACCCCACATGGGCGATTTCCTCTAGTGGCACCTCAACTTCACTGTATAATTTTTACATAAACAGTTATTTTATGGTTACTTATATTTTATCAATCCAGTTAATAATTTAACATTTATGGCACATTATTTTCCATAACTTGAATAAGTGGTATTAAAAATTTCATCACATAAGTATATGTAGTAAAAAAAATAATAATAAATAGTAATTAAAATAAAATAATAAAAAATAGTAATTAATTTTATTTGAAAATTGAACCTGATTTATACTCCTAGATTGTTTTAATGGTATTTAAATTAAGAGAAAGGATTATTCCCATTGTTTCCTCTACTGCTTCGGGACTCTGTTTTAGTCTCTTGAGGTAGTAGCTCAAGTAGGTAGGCTACGACCGTCCGCACACGGAGCGACTCAAAGGAAACTCAACTGGTTAGCGACTGAAATTGCTTATCGGTTGCAAACTCGTTAGTGATGGGGCTCCGCACACGGGCCGACTCAAAAGTGATTCAAATCAATAGTTTGCGACCTGTCATGGAAGGAAGAACATCATTATTCCGGGCATTATTTTTAGTTAAATTATTATCAGAAATTAATTTATTTTAAAAAATCGTCACAATAGATTGTCTTTGATCAATCGTTTAAAAATGGACTGTATATACGGGCGCACATATTCCATACAGCAATAAACGTTAGAATTACATTTCATCACTAGGCAGAAGTCACGTGACTCGTGTACGTCATTTGGCAGCTTGCCAAAAGAGCGGCTGTAACATAGATTGTGTAATAACGCGCACAACGCGAGAGAAACTGGCGACTGAAGTTGCTAGCGACTCGACACGTTGAGTTGCCTGCGACTGATTACAAACGCGTTGCTGACGGGTTTGTAACCAGTTGCGCCGTGTGCGTGGCTCCATTCAATTACATAGGTTACGACTCATCACGGAATGGTTTGTGATTGGAGTCGGTTATCAGTTTCTTTTGAGTTGCTCCGTGTGCGGATGGCCTACTACCTCAAGAGACGAAATATCTACCTCGGGGATTAGGGTTATTCAATAGGGTGAGTACACACAACTACCTCAAGAGACGAATCCTCCGACGCTATAGCGTCGGAGCCCCCCAACTTAACTTGAAATAAATTAAAACGTTAATAGAAGTTCAGTTAAAATCGGAAAATTGTAGAAAATTTTTAAGAAAGTTGTTTTTTTTTCGCTTTTTCAAACTGTGAGACTGAACATTCCGATTATACCTTTAGCCTTAACATAATTTTTAACAATATGATGCATAACAAAAATCCGATGCTGTATTTTTTTTCTCATTTTATTTATATTACATTTATTTTTCTCATTGTATAACTTTTGAATACTACTCAAACATCAATTATATTGTAATTGAATTTCAAAAAAATCATAATATTTCATATTTTAAGGCCCGTCCGGCAGTCAATGTGCTGAGGAGGGCCCTAATTGAATTCAATTCGTGCCCTTCCCCCCCCCCCCCAAAAAAAAAAAAAAAGTTAGAAACACTCAACGCCAATGGCAGTAGGTGCTGTGTAACCTAAGCACTCGCGTCTGTGCGAGATATTGAGAAGGAAAGTGGAAAGTGTGAAAATGTATCGGACGAACTGGACCCACCCTAAAGAAATTTTACCTAAGATAGTTAAGGCTGCTGTGTACTAACCCAATTGGATTCGCTCACATCCATGTTTAACCTATGGAGAAAATGCGTCCAAGGATTGCCACAACCTAGAGAGTCAAACCAGCAGTTCTGCCACGTAAACTTTGGGCCCCCTAAGCACTAGCGCCGGCTAACACCTGGAGCTGCTTACCTCGTAGCTCCCTTAACTCGCTTATCTATCAACCTTAACAACCTTTTTCAACCTTTTTATTAATCAAGCTGCTTGGTATTTATACCAAGTATTGGTATTTATACCAAGTATTGGTATTATTGGTAAATACCAACGTATTTATACGCTCTTGGTATAAATACCAAGTATAAGTACTTGGTATTTATACCAAGCGCGTATGCCGAAATTAGCATATCTCAAGCAGCTTCTTTAATTCATTCACTCAAAAGTTCGATTCTTGTGAATCGAATCTTATGTATACCTTACAAGTTAACGGAGAGTATCAAAAGTATTTCCTGGAACATCACCCGATAACCATCTGGATCATCGCACAGCATGGCTCTGGTGAGTGTGCTGTGTGCTCACCACAGCCGTGCTGTGCGAAGAAAGCGAGCCTATTCCCAAAGATAGGCTCCCGTTGTCTTCCGTGACAGCGCTCTATGTCATGCCGATGAAAGCTATGTCACTCTGGGAGTAATTTGTTAGCAAGGTTGAAAGTGTGAGAAGCTTGAACAAACCTTTGACGGCTTTCATTTATTCGATAAAATGAAGAAAAAATTGAGAACACGTTTTCACACAAGGAAAGCTAGTGAGTAATATTCTCTGCGTATTTGGGGGCTCCTGTTCTAACATCAATGTTCTTATGGATTTCAACCGCCGTCCTGCAGATGTGTGGCGGAAGGTATGTATGTAAGGGGAGAAGAATAATGGTGGAATTAATTTTCCTATTCTGGAATATACCGTATTTTTCGGACCATAAAACGCACATGACGATAAGACGCACCTCAAATTTATAGATGGATTTTTAGAAAAGAATATTTTTAATTTTGTTAGGTACGGAAAGATGTTTTCAATTTCTTACTTAATAAAGATATATATATATATATATATATATATATATATATATATATATATATATATATATATATATATATATATATATATATATAAAATAAAGTATTCATTTTATTTTAATGTTACCTTCGTACCATAAGACGCACCCCAATTATAAGTCGATATTTTTATGCAAAAAGGTGCGTCTTATGATCCAAAAAATGCGGTCATTAAATATTTTGTTACTTGACCATAAATTGCCGAAATATAAGAAAAAATTTATACCTTTTCTATTTTAATTCAACGACTATGTTTTATACAACCTTTGAATGACTATTATTAATGGTCATGTTTCATACAACTCTCTATACTGACCAAATATCCAATTATATTGCTATGATGATTACAAATCCTCGTATTTCACGACGAGCCACTCCATCAGTACTATGCAAACTGGTCAAACATCATTTTTCGTGTGTGTGTGTGAAAGAGGAATTGTTCCATAAATCTCAATTCGTTATGACACATTCTCATACATAGCATGTCATACATTGTCAGACTCTCGTCTCCCATTCTTAAGTGGAATTGATGAACGTGGGTAATAGCGTCTTCAATGAGCCCAAAAGAAACGCAAACAGGTGTCGAACGATATACACGTTTGGAGAGGTGCGACAATAGGTAAAAGTACGCGAATCATTTAGAATGATTTGTGAAACCCATTAGCGGCGCGCTTTTCCCTTGGAAAAGTCGGCAGGAAAGAAAATTCATCATAGGTGGTCTGCAGAGGGCGGAACCGGAAAAGGTCGGGGATACGAGATGGTCCGAGAAAGCGCTGAGAAGAATGCATAAGTAAAGACGGTGTTGCGAATGGAGGGGAGAATAGACTTGGACTGTTGAAAGGTCGCCACGCGTACGGCGGGAGAGAGAGGGTCTCGTACGGACTTTGAATAATGAGCCCTGCTCTCATGAGTGTATTTTACGTTCGTCGGAACGAACCTTTGTAAATGATTTATTTAACCAAGATTTTAATGTGTCAATAAACCAGATGTAAATAAGAGTTGGTTCTACAGTTATGATTACTTCTACAAGATAATGATTTGTCGGATCACGACCTTAAAGGTTAACATACATATTCACTCATACATAGCATAAAACCATGCAACTTTCTTGACTTCAAACATGTTGTTTTGGAATGTTTGAAGCAAGCAGATTTAAGGCTACTAACCCTACTGGATTCGTCCACCTCAATGTTAGCCTAAGGAGAAAAGGTGTCTATTATTGTCAGCTACATAAACGCCGATAATAATAATAAAACTGGTATTTTCATATGACCTGAACTTTTCTGCACCTTGCAAAGGGATTCATTTTATAAATGACGTCCACCAAAGGAATTGAGAGGCGTCTAAAATACACTATACCAGACTTTTTCCTCGAATCATTTAAACTTTAAAATACTATTTACATTTTAAAAAACTAAAAATGTCCCAAGGTGTCAAATTTCTTTCTCTATTACGGAGTGCAATTTTAAAAAAATCTTTTAATCGAATTCGGCAATCCCTGGATACATTTTTTCCATAGGTTACCATTGAAGGGAGCGAATCCAATAGGGTCAGTACACAACAGCCTTAAGTGCTCATATAGTAAACAGTAACTGTATAAATCTGTTGGCAGAATATTTCTCTCCGTTTCTATGTATGTTTCCTTCTCAATTTTGTTTTAATTTATGGTGTCATAACGAGGTTTTGTAACATAACGAGCTCATTCTGTGAGTTTTCTCCTCGGGTATACATGTGATTTCTATACTAATAAAGGCCTCGGGACAAGTGGATGTCGAGAGATCACGTGACCGTAACTCATCCGGGCGGGCCACTCCTCGAAAAAAAATGGCCTACAAATATACAGGAAAATCGGTGTATTTTTTTTCTCATGAAAGTACATAAATGTTACATATTTGGAAAGAGCTTCGAAAACTGATAATTGTTTCTGCGTACACTTATTCTGTTAATTCAATAGTTTTAGAGATATTTTCATTCTAAAATCACTCACTGCTGAGAAACCAAATCATCTGGAGCAGTGGTGCTGCCATCTGTCGGCAGCGACGGGAATGAAAATTGAAAGGAATTAATTCACTTGAATTTAATACATTTGTAGGCTTTTTTTTTCTTTTGTGGGGCCCGAAGTACATAAATATGTTACACGGATAGCTTGAGCTTAGCTAGGCGAAGCCCGGCTAGTTTATAATATGTATTTTGTAAGCAATTTGTAAACTTCATTGGATTTTTCTAGATTAAGCCAAAGAAGTTCCCTACAACCCTTCTGGAGTGTATTCGTATCGTATTTGCACATTCATAAGATTATTATTTGTTTCATTAATAATAATTTTTATGGAGGCCTTGATAGCAATTAAAATCATGAACGAACGACTGAAATTTATAGGACGTAAAAGTTTTGTTACGTGTTTAAGATATTCGAAAGCTTGTTTTATTTATAGGATGCTAGATTTTTCTTTTCAGTTTTTTTAAAAAAATCTTTCAATCCAAGTCGTCAATCCTTCGACACATTTTCTCCATAGGTTAACATTGAGGTGAACGAATCCAATACTGTCCGACCACAGTACGAAGAACCACGGTTGGCATAGTGCCAAGACGATTCTATTCACGCTGTAGGTAAGGCTGCTGAGGAAGGAGGGGGGAAAAGTCTCTCGACATTCTTTAGAATCGGTTACTAACTGCGCTTGCTTGCTTTTTCCTCGTCTGTTATTTTGATTATTATATTAAAATTACTGGATCCTTTACCCAACACAACTGCTCGGAATAAGCCGTTCCGTAGTGATTGTAAACGTATAATACACAATGTAATTAAATTGTGTGATAAAGAAGCACTAGGAGGAAATATTTTTGTTCCACTTTCGCAATCCCTAAAGAGATCTAGTGAAATGACCGGGATATCAATGTCCAGTGCAAAAAGAATACGCAGAGAAGCAAAGGGTGAAGAAACTCCAAAATTTGAATCTCCGAGGAAACGTCAGAAAAAAAGAACCACCGAAAACGTAGCTTTAGATAATTTTGATTGTGATGTAATCCAAAAATATCCACTCCTACAAAACTCCTATTTTTTAAATAGATTTGCTTCTTTCTTTTTATTATTTTGAAATCATTATTCACATATTCGATCAAAAATAAATTTTTAAAAAATAACTATAAGATTGCGGACAAAAAGCAGTCTGAAATACATTCCGTATTTCATAAACAAACACATCCGAAAATATGACGTTTCCCCTATTTTCTAAGAAGACTAACTTTTCTTGCGCATGCGTACCAGCTTCCAGGGACCTTGCTTCCGTGGTAATGCTTCCGTTGCTTCTAATAACATAGCATCCTTAACAGCCCGAAGCAATTACACATTCAACAAACAAATCCCGATTTAAGAACAATTTCCTAGAAGAATAATGGTTTTTTGCGTACTTATTTACAAACTATTTTTTTTTATATTTAGAGGGTATTACACTAGATCGAGATAACAAATATTTTTATTACTCGGGAAAAGATTAGTGGGAAGATAAAAAAAAACTTCGCGCGACCTCCGTAAGATTATTGGGAAGCTCTTCAATATTTTATGAGAGAACAAAAGAACGGAAGATGGAACTTCGTCTTCATTGATTGTCTTCCGATATAAAAAACGTACCGCTATTGTCTCTTTGCTAACATTTTGTTCGGAATCCGAATTAAAATTGCATGATTCTCCGTTCTTTGTGTTTTGGAAATACATCGGCTCTATTTTGGGCTTCGAGTGTTATGTTTGAATTGAAACACTGCGTTGATTTTATGTCGTTAATGAATCTAGTCTGCATTATTTATGTCGGCACGGGCTCGCAGAGAGGAAGCAAAAATTTTAAGACCTCCATTTTGTTTTGAGGGAACAGGCCCTGTGACAGTTTTGAAGTATTTTATTTTATTGGCACGATTACGTCTAAAGAGTGCCGGGAGCAAGGAAAAAGACTCCAGTTTTGATTTAGTTTAGAGCCCCCCACCAACTGAGGATTATAAATTAAACAGCTTTGCATTGAAAAGGGACCAGAAACTTTTGACAAAAATTCTTAAAGCAGAAAGATACTTCTAAAAGGCAAGGTGGATCGAAAACGTTTTTAAATAATAAAAACTGTATAATAGATTCTAAAACTAGCTAATATTTTGAACCGGGAAAACATATTAATCCTTTATTTGCGTATACGGTTTAATCAATTTTTTCGCCGTGTATATCGTTTCCAATGCGGCAGACGGTTACTTGGACATTACCCTTACCGTCATAGGACACCGCGATTTTGCTGGCCACTTTTCTAGAAGCACCGCATAGGAGGACCAGGATCATCCACTTAAATCTCGGAACCTTAAGGCTGCTATGTACTAAGAAAAAAAATCGTACACTGGTGTAAAAAATTAAGAGAATTTGCAGACTTGGTCGATTATCTCTAGAACTACTGTACCGATTTTAATGAAATTTGATATGTATATACATTGATATAATACAAAACAAATAACCATTCAATAATTGTAATACACACGCATGATCGTGCGTAACACTCGTTGGAGTCGGAAGGTATGAAACAGTGGTTGCAGAATAAACAAAAAAATGGGTTAATAGATGGGTTAACAGGGGGTATGGTCCCCTCTTACAGATATACAGGTCTCGCAGCGTGATTTTATAATTGAAATAAGGCAGTTTATCATTTACTGTAGCAATTGGTCCCACTTGTTCAGCAACGCTGTTTTCATTCCCTGGATGGTTCTCGGAGGGGGGTTGCGAGTTGCAATTGCCCTCCCCAGAGCGTTGCAGACATGCTCTATAGGGTTAAGGTCTGGAGATCTGACTGGCCAATCCATTCGGTGAATATCCTCACTCTCTAGAAATTCGTCGACCAGAAGAGCTCTATGTGGCCTCGCGTTATCGTCCATTAAAATGAACTCAGGGCCAACTGCACCCCTGAAAAGGTGAACATAGGGCTCCAAGACCTCATCCCTATACCTCACACCAGTCACAGTGCCTCTTTCAAAGTGAGCGGGACGCAAACAGCAGGTCTTTTTGCAAACAACCCTCTCTCATGAAGTCTTTTGGAAACAGTCACCCTTGATACAAGGGTTCCTGTGGCTGCATACAAGTCACGAGAGAGCTGAGAAGTTGTAGCACTCCTGTTACGCCTCGCTATAATCGACAAATGGCGATCTTCTCTGGCCGTCGTGGCTCTTGGACGACCTTTCCCAGGCTTTCTCTCGATGGATCCGGTATCCTGGAACTGTTTCCATAAGTTACACACGACTCTGTGCGCTAAATTGAACTCTCTACAAATTTGGACTTGAGATTGGCCTGCTTCTGGCCTCCCCACAATTCACCATCTCATTCCATCATCTAAACGTTGGTGGTTACTCATTTTTACTGTTACAATTAGAAATTAACCGATTGCTGCAAAATAACACCAAGAAATTCGCCGAGGTGTGCTAGCGAACGAAACGCGTCTTAACTTACGCGCGCTTATAAGCATTATTGTCTAGAAGCAGTGGTTTTACATTCAGTTCAGTTCTTTTCATGAAATTCGATAAAATATGCAAATTCTCCTAATTTATTTCACCAGTGTATTTCCCTTTTCCTCTTCTTGCAGACTCTTGTGGTGGGGGGAGTCCAGTTGACAGTTCAAGAATTCCACCCCCCTTAGGATTGACATTTTGAGAGATTGTAATGGCTCTCTCTCTATAGGGGGGGGGTTAAGCGCTGCCCCCAAATTATTTATTTAAAATATATTTTTGTCAACTATTTACAGGTACATAAATGCTGATAATCAAATAAAATTGGTATTGTCAGATAGCCTGCACTTTTCTGCAAAGCGCTATCATTTTATAAATTCCGTCCACCGAAGGAATTTATGAGCGTTTAAAACACACTAAACCAGATTTTTCCCCGAATAATTTAAATTTTAAAATATTAATTGCATTTTTTTTAAAAAAAAGAAAAATGTACACAAATGTAAAATTTCTTTCTCTATGACGGAGTACAATTTTTTTAAATAAATCTTTCAATCCAAGTCGGCAATCCGTGGACAAATTTTCTCCATAGGTTAACATTGAGGTGAGCGAATCCAACGGGGTTAGTACATAGCAGCCTTAAGGCGTTGCTTACTCAACTGAGTTATTCCGGCGATCTAAGGAATCTTCATTTATTAATTTTTTTTTCTCATAGCTTTTTCTAACTTATATAGAGATCAATGACGCAAGATTTTGGCCTCCCATATTAATTTTCATTTATCTCTTTATTCATTTGTTCGATGACATTAAATTTTTTCACCGCGTATTATGCAATATCGTGCAACGTTACTGATGAAGCCCTGTGAAAAACGAAGGGCAAAATCAAAACTACACGAAACTACATGAAGTATTTTTTGATTACAAATATCAAAAAATATTTCATGTAGTAGGAATTTTATTTATACTACATGAAGTTCTGAAGTGCCCTGTGATAACTGAGATTAAAAACGAATGCTCTTTGTAAATGTTTGTAGGGTTCGCGTGTTGCTCAGATGCAAATTTCTGGTAGCTGCGCAGTGCAGGCCAGTCGAAGTGAGTTCGGAGCAGGTGTCTGGTCTATTTAAGTGATACACGCTGAGTCGGCAAGAGACCAAGAAGGGAGTGGAGATTTGTACGGTAGTACGTTACGCTATTAGTAGAGATACGAAAGAGTCGATAAAAGTTAGATTGAAGGTGATAGCGGTATTTAACTGATAGAGCACGTATTAGTATTTAGCCTAGGTGGCTGCACGATTTCCATAGTTAGTTCAGAGCCCGATGGTTACGGGTATTGCTAGTGAACGTATATTCTGCCTGAAAGGGTTCATTACGACTTTAAAGTTTAGTTTCTTAGGACCGCAAGTTGCGATACTGTTGTGTTATTATTTGAAGTCCCAAGTCGGTCTATGTTAGTCTACCTCTACGTAGAAAATAAAGGAATTATTTATATTTATGCCTATTACTTTATAGTGTGCCTGGACCGTTAGAGGATTCACAGGGTACATAAGAAACAGAACCATATACGTTTTACAACAGTATGATAAATATCTATACCTTCAAAAATATTTTCGAATCCTTGGATCTCATTTTTTATAGTCCCGTTGAAATTATACCCATGAAACATAAAGATTAAGTGAAAAGCGTATTAATAAAGATTTAACGTAGAAGCACCTATTGGTTCGAACGAGTATTTTACCATGTATGAACCTCGGGTTTTAAGCGATAAAAAAATATGGGAACAGTGAAATAGGGTGACTTTTAATAAACGTAAACAAGCATCTGTGGACAAAAATACTTTTAACTGTTTTCAAATCTTCAATGACTTCCTTTGAGAATCTGAAATAGGTTGAGTTGGTTAAAATCCGCAATGATATTAAATATCACTTCTGCAGCTTATTAGAATCTCTCACTGAGTATTTTCCAAATTTCAAGAATAAAGTTAATTATTAGGCACAAAATCCATTCAAAGTTAAATAAAAGCCGATTGGATTTCTGGCATTCGATTACACAAATTTAATTGAAATTATTTCGTACGCGGTTAAAGGCTAGCGTTCTAGTTGCAATTTATTTGTGCAACAGAAGGGACAAATATTCATTAAAAAGGACTATTCGAGTTGTATTACTATTATTAACAATATGTTTGTATTCATCTGGCTTTTCTTAGAGTATTTGTGTTATAACAAAATACTGCACCACACTGAAGGCTCTATCAAATATTAAAATTCAATTATCAAATATTAAAATTCAATTATCTAATATTAAATTGAACTTCTTCGCTTTAATCTTCTTTTTTCTACAGTTACAAATTTATAGCAATTGAAAATAGAGTTGTTCTCTATTTTAAATTTTATTTCAATGTGCTGCTTATTAGATTCAAATTTTTTTTTTAAATTTACCATAAATACTAATTTGAAAAAATTAAAAGAGAGCTTTTTGTTTTATTTATGCTTCGCTTTCATCGTTGTTTTTTTCTCATCTACCACAGTATATAAACATTAAAATTAAGCTTTATTTTAATGTTCTATTGATTAAATTTCACTATAATTTGTTCTGTTTTTCGCAGAACAATTACAGACTATAATAATTAAATAAAGACTATAATAATAATTAAATTAAGACTATAATAATTAAAAACACAGCCTTTTTTATATTAAAATTTTATTTGTAATATTTCACATTAACTTTATTTTATTTTATACGACAATTACAATTTTTTTTAAATTCAGTACAATAAAAAATTCGACAATAAAAAATTTTTTTAAATAGTTCAACTTAATTTAGTGCTTAACTAATTATTTTTTCCAATTTTTATTTTATTTTTTCCGCAACAAATACAAATTATAACAATTCAAAACAGAGTAATTTTTCATTTCAATGTTTCATTTGCTGTATTTCGCAATAATCTTGTTTTCGTCACAATTACAAATTTTTAAAGATTAAAATCAGAGTTACCTGTAAAAGTTTAATTTATTTTAACTTAATCTTATAAAATTCTCTTTCTAAAACGGTTTTTCCTCCATTTTATGGTATATTAAATCTAGGATGGTCTGAGGTGTCTGTCAATTATAGGATCTTCGGAAAATATTAAAATGGCACCGCTACAAAATAATTTTTAGAACCACGACAAAAATATCTATGCAATCATAAAATTTAAATTTTCTCTTTATCTCCAGTCACATATTTTGTAACGTTTTGTATCCAACGTTCATAAAGCAGTTGGGATACGAACTTATTATATATATATAATAGCCGTTGTCTCTGTATAACACTTCCGGGCTGTACCCATCTTTCAGTTGAAGCCCTCAGTAAACAAACAGCCGGTTAGGCTTAATTTCAATTTCAGATGTGGATCAGAATTTTTTCTTACCTAAAAACTAATATCTTCTCCATCAAATCACGTTTGTTCAGCCTATTTTTCTATAAAACATTCAGAACTAAAAAAAATTGGATGCTTTTAGCTGTATATTTAACAGTTTTTAAAAATCTGTTTACTTTTGCGATGAATTCTGAAAGTAAACAAACTTGAATGTGAATGAATCAAGTAGCTCAAGTATTCATATCGCGTAGTGAGCTGTAAAAAACTGAATGTCTGTCTACTACTCCAATCGAATGAAAAACTAAATAAATAAAAAATAATGATAGGGTTTGCTTTTACAAGGTGTGGATTAAATGCAATATTGTTAGATATTTCGGGATATTTTTTAACTTGCATATACTTTTTCCATTATGACGTCATTATTAGTATTATGACGTCAAAATGACGGGTTACCTTCTAGTATCAATATAAAATCGACTTTATTTAAATCTAGCATAACTTTAACGAAGGTTTAATAATGCTTACATCAAGCGTTAAGCAAGCGGAAACCATGGATTTTACGCTAAAATGATACATTTCAATTAGTTAGATAGCAAAGAACCCAAGTGTAAGTAACATTTTTTTGTCAAAATAAAGTAACGCATCAGTACCTTAAAAATTTACTATAAATTCCATTAACTATTCCACAACACATTAATAACGTATGCTGATTAACTCCGAGTCCCAAGGAAGCAAAAAAAAAAAATACTATATTCCAGCTTGAAAATAATTTAAAAAATAGTTAATTTGCTCGAAGAAAAAGAAGTTTAAATTTTATCCAGCTGCAGAAAAAGTAAATTAATTCTTCGGTCAATTCTTTACAAGTGAAAGCGTTTAAAAAATTCGAAAGTGTGGCCATTTTTTCGCTTACAGCGAAGTATTATTTTTCATTATCCTGATAGCCTAACCCAATGATATTAATTGGAGAATTTTTACTTTAAACGGATAATTAATTTTACGATAAAAAAATTAAACTCTGCAATTTGAGTAATTAGCTGTGTTTACTTAATGAAAGAAGAGAAAAATTAAGCTTTCCTAACCACCGGTTATTCCAAACAAGCGAAAAAAAATAGCTAAACTATGTACGGTGTCCCTGGTAACGTATTTAAAATTATTGGGATATTCATCAGATGAGTGATATGAATTTAATGCGTTGGTTTTTGGAGTCGCTCTATGGTTTGTTTTCCGCTAGGACAAAACACGTGAAAAATTATTTTTCAAATTAGTCTAATGAGCTATAACTAAAGTTTTTTTTAAGTATTCTTTATTGATAGCAAAATAATGATGGATCTTAGCACAGTATTTTTTCTGCATGTAGTTTGTTACTTAAATAAATGTTTGGTGGTAAGCGAATGAACCATGAAGACAGACTAAAAGTTTCTTAAATTTATTTGGAATATCCTTACAAGGATGAAAAAAACTGACGTTCATTGAAAAAAATAATAAAAGTTGTAAGGCTATGAATAGAGGAAGTAAAACTTTTTTAATTACTATTTTTGTAATTTATACTCATTTAAATCTGAAAACAGAATATTATTGATTTCGATTGGAATCAATTATTTATAATGTTTATAATATAAACACTTTATCAAAAACATCAAAACATTTCTTAAAGCTTTTAAATTTCAAATATCTGAATAATATTGCAAAAACTTTTTTAATTTTTTATTGGATTTTTTCTTTTTTCCCTTTTACCTTCTTATTAATTTTTCACTCCCTCTTTTCTCTTTTATAACATCTTATATTTTGACTTTTTTTTGTTTTTTTCTTTATTTATGTTCCATCTGTCGTCAATTCTAAACTAGTATATTAAAAACAGGGATATTCTACCCAAAGAAAACACAGTATTCTCAATTCTACAGGACAACTGCTGCGTTATTAATATCATTTTTCAAAATTGGAAGTCACTGTCACGCAAGATCTAGCATTTTGAAAAACGCTTCTTGAAACTTAAATTTCCTGTTTGTGTTGAAGTTTCCCTGTATCGACGTCCCACCATTACCGGAGACTTAACTCTGGTTTCTTCGAGAATAATTTTCTACTAACACTAGAAGTTAACCCGTCATTTTGACGTCTTAATACTAATGATGACGTCATAATGGAAAAAGTATATGAAAGTTAAAAAATATCCCGAATTATCTAACAATATTGCATTTAATCCACACCTTGTAAAAGCAAACCCTTTCATTATTTTTTATTTATTTAGTTTTTCATGCGATTGGAGTAGTAGACTGCCATCCAACATGTCATTTTGACGTCATAATACTAATAATGACGTCATAATGGAAAAAGTATATGAAAGTTAAAAAAATATCCCGAATTATCTAACAATATTGCATTTAATCCACACCTTGTAAAAGCAAACCCTTTCATTATTTTTTATTTATTTAGTTTTTCATGCGATTGGAGTAGTAGACTGCCATCCAGTTTTTTACAGCTCATAACGCGATATGAATACTTGAGCTACTTGATTCATTCACATTCAAGTTTTTTTCTTTCAGAATTCATCGCAAAAGTAAACAGATTTTTAAAAACTGTTAAATATACAGCTAAAAGCATCCAATTTTTTTTAGTTCTAAATGTTTTATAGAAAAATAGGCTGAACAAACGTGATTTGATGGAGAAGATATTAGTTTTTAGGTAAGAAAAAATTCTGATCCACATCTGAAATTGAAATTAAGCCTAAGCGGCTGTTTGTTTACTGAGGGCTTCAATTGAAAGATGAGTACAGCCCGGAAGTGTTATACAGAGACAACGGCTATTATATATATAATGTACATCGCCATACTCCTTTGTTCACCTCGCAAAACGGGACATTTAAGAGCCTTTTAAAATCCGAGTGATATATTATGTAAATGTTACTTGCAACTGACTTCAGAAGTTGTCTGTCGAAGTACTTTTTATGATAGGCTTCGTGAAGAACTTTTAATCCTGCACTCTAAAATTTCAGATATCTATACACACCACTTCTAAGGGCCTGTTCACATAGGAATCCGGTAGTGGAAGCGTAAAAGGAAAGATGGCGCCGAGACGGAAATAAACCAATCATAGACGTTAAAAATTTAGTTGCTAATCCTTTGGAGGTTTGTCATTGGTTAAATATATTTCAATACTTTAACACTTCCGCTACCGGAGTCCTATGTGAACAAGCCCTAATTCTGTCAAGTTTACAAATTTTATACTTTCTAAAGTCCCATCCAGGCCTATTTGATATAGTTTTTCTGAAGGTATAAACCTTACTTTTACTTTACCCACAGGTAGAACGTATGTTTCGGACTGGATGTGGGTGTTTAAAAGAGCATAATTACTTTGAAATTTCAATTTTTCTACTTTATTCGGTAAGTTATACTAACTTAAAGCAGTTTTTTTAAAGTAAGTTTTTTTTAGAGAACAGCACACCTTTGACTTGCGAAAAATGCTAGGAAATTGACTACGTTTTCATAATTTTTAACAAAGTAACCAATGAAGCAAATTTAATGAAAATTTCAGGACTGTTAGATCAAACGCAACTTGTTGCAACAAAAATATCACATACATGTAAATTATTTAAATTAATTAGGAAATCTTAAATATGTAACATTGTTTACGCCTGGTTAAAAGTTAATATAAACTGTAACCGTCGTTCCTTGGCGCATAGGATTTGGCGACTACCAGTTTGAAAAGTTGAGTCAAATTCCATCTATCGTTCTTGTAGTCAGCTTCATTCGGAAGCATGCCTAAGCAAAAGAGCCGTATAAACGGCTTATGATAATAAAGCATCAATTAGGTGAAATTAACAAATTTATTTGAACTTTCGTCATACAGTCCGTGAACAAACATGTTTTCCTATTTTCATAATTACCACGTGTCAATGCGATCATGATAACTGATGTTAATTTTAATTTATTAACATGAAATACACTTTAATTGAAAGAAAACATTTGGCATAGTATATGAAATAGAATCTTTTAATTGACTTCATTTTCGATATTTATAATTAACAATTAATTTTTTAAAAATTCACGAAAATTTTCCCATAAAACCTTTTGTAAAATTTTTATTCCCTGAGAAAACTCTAAGCTGTTAGGTCATTTTATGAAGAAGATTAATATAAACGTATGTAGAAAATTTATCTCAAATAGTTTTTTGTGATATCATGCGCGCAAAGTCAGAAAATCATATTTTGAGATGAATGCATTTAAATTTAAAATTTTGTATAAAAATGATTGTTTGCATGTTCACAATTATTTTAATTTCTCATGATGTAATTGCCGTATCACAAAAAGAGTGGTACTAAATTGTACAGAACAAATTCTGATTTCAATTAATATAAAAACAAACATTAGTTACAGACCATTTCCAAGGTGTACTGTCCCTTTAATTCAAAGACATTTGAAAAATTTCCCAGCAATTTTTTAACACTACAGAGGTTATTCATCTCTAATGAAGAGAACGAAACGTTAGAACCTTTTTCTGAAATTTTTATTGCAATAATCTGTGAAAAAAATTTTGACAGCTAAAACTTTCCATACCAATGGGTTACATATTTTCTGTAAAATGCATAGTTTCATTTCTTGAACTGAATTAAATGTTTTCTGTAATATTTACTCGTATTTGGTCATTTTTGCAGAGTAAATAGATTTATTTTTAAAAATTTATCTTTTCATTTAGCATGTTTTCCTTTAGACTGCGATGCATAAAAATTTTATCATAAATTTAAATCACTGTTAAAATAAACTAAGAAGTAGTTTATAATAGGCATACATTTCGGCAGAAATACAAATGCATATTTATTTATATTCTCAACAGTATGATGTTTGCTATAAAGGCAAAATTCGAGGGAAATTTTTTCCTCTTTGCATAGTATTCACGTTCAAACTGCTAATATTTTTTAATTTATCCTGATATCCTGATTTATTGATAAGTTCAAATTTACATTGGTCCAATGGATGGTAAAACAAAACCATAATTTTAGAGATAAAACAACGTGAATAAAGACATTCTCTTAAAATATATCGTAAGTATGACACTCATACGAAAAAAAAATTAAAGTGCCTTATAACAAGGACTGTACCAAAATACTAAATAGACAATTTTGCATAAATAGATTCTATAATTCCTAAAACTAAAAAAAACTAGCTTGATTTAGCTGTAATCTATATATATAAAACAGTTCCGTAACTGACTCACTGACATACAACGCACAGACCAAAACCGCTGGACCTAAAGAGCTGAAATTTTGCATGGCGATTCTTCTTATGGTGTAAGGGTGCACTAAGAAAGGTTTATGAAAAATTCTCCTTAGATTTTTTAAATTAAATTTTTAAGCTGTTTTTGTAACTTTTTTTAAGTTTGCATTTAAAATAATAATTTGAGGGTTATAAAATTTATATCACGAGAAAGATCCTAAACATTTCTTTAAAATGAAATCTTTTTCGAACCTTTACCTCGATTTTCTGAATTTTGGTGAATTTTTAAAGATTCATTTTTAGAATTCAATTTATTAAATGCCGATCACGTGATTTCTTTTTCTGGTACTTTAAATAAATTTATCGTCACGTGCATAACAACTAAATAGACAAAAAAAATATTCCTTTTCTTTCCAATGCAGCAGACGATTGGATATTATCCAAAAAAAATAAATATCCCTTACGATTTTTTTTATAAATATATATATATATATATATATATATATATATATATATATATATATATATATATATATATAATATTACATCAATTGTATACATTGATCGTCGCATTTATTATAAATATATATATATATTTATTTTTGGCATTAATTGCATACATTGACCGTTGTATTTAATTTGAATGTACTCCGCAGCGAAGCGCGGGTTTTCAGCTAGTTTGTTATAAATGTAGAAACGTTAGAAGAAATTAAAATATGTACATGAAATAACGTAACAAGCATTTATGTTCTCATGCTCCGAATTTATTCTACTGATAACCAATCAGTTCCTCCGTCGTCGTCATCCCCCCCCCCAAAAAAAAAAAAAAAGATCTTACTAGCATTAAGTACGAAAATATTGCTAATAAACTAGTTTAAATCCTCTCAAAATTAAGATTTAAAACATGAGAGGTTACAGGCAACTTTCTTTTCTTTTAAATCCCGTCTGTTTTCACGATCAATCTTTCATCGATAAATCTTTAAATCTCAAAACGAGGAAAGGTTTTAGTGACTTCGTTTTCCATCCTATTTCACCTCAGAAATTTATATATAGGTTTCATACTATTAGTTTCAGTTGCTCGTACATCATAAATTATAGAGAAATGCACGTTTTAATATAGACATTTGTGTCTAACGCAAACACGCACATTACTTTCTCCTCGAGAGCTTGCTTAACCTTCTCCATACGGGGTGGGATAGCATGTATCCCAAGAATGAATATATATATATATATATATATATATATATATATATATATATATATATATATATATATATATATATATATATATATATATATATACATACATACATTTATATATATATATATATATATATATATATATATATATATATATATATATATATATATATATATATATATATATATATATATATACTTACATACATTTATATATATATATATATATATATATATATATATATATATATATACATATATATACATATATATATGTATATATATATATATATACATACATATATATATATATATATATATATATATATATATATATATATACATATATATATATATATATATATATATATATATACATATATATATATATACATACATATACATATATATATATATATATACATACATATACATATATATATATATATATATATATATACTTACATACATTTATATATATATATATATATATATATATATATATATATATATATATATATATATATACATATATATACATATATATATGTATATATATATATACATACATATATATATATATATATATATATATATATATATATATACATATATATATATATATATATATATATATATATATATATATATATATATATATATATATATATATATATATATATACATACATATATATATACATACATATATATATATACATACATATACATACACATATATATATATACATACATATACATACACATATATATATACATACATATACATACATATATATATATATATATATATATATATATATATATATATATATATATATATATATATATATATATATATATATATATATATATATAACCTTACAAAGGGAATATGAATTTTCCCTTTCTAAAGAGGTAACCGGAAAAATGAACCCCGTAAGCTAAAGGTTAATGCAGCGAAATAAGAATTAAAGGCAATGGTAAAAAATAATCGGGTGGCTAAATTAATTTTATATGTTACCGTCAATGTGTGAAATCAGGCATTGTATAGAATGCCAAAAGGAAAACTGGCAAAGTATAAAGTTTTGTTGGGACGATTTGTTGACCAGCGACGTTTTTGTTGTGATGTGGCGAAGCACGTAAATTTCGACGCTCACCTCAACCGGAGAGCGTTGAGTAAATCCCCCATTTATTCTCCAGTCTTTGGTCAGCGGTGACACGAGTTTCATTTTGCACAGCAAACGCTAGCCCATACTGTGCTGCATGAAAATGGCGGAGAAAGATGTAGTCTCCGAGAAATAATCACCACATGTTGATATGCAATGATGATTCTACGAAGAACTACCTAAAGTGTCTATGCTGATGTGGGTTCGTTAACCTTTTCCTTACGGGGTGGGATAGCATGTATCCCAAGAATACGGGCCCAAGAATGACAATATATATATATATATATATATATATATATATATATATGTGTGTGTGTGTGTGTGTGTGTGTGTGTGTGTGTGTGTGAGTGTGTGAGTGTATATATGTATGTGTATATATGTGTGTATATATATCTGTGTATATATATGAATATGTTTTTAAGACATATTTACAGTTAACTTGCTACATCATCGTCTGATCTCTCAGTGCAGAACTGGCCAATTCTCCACATACTTCAAACTTAGAGGCGAGCACGGCGCCCTCTTTTACCGAAATTCTGATTGGCCGCAACACTGCTAAAAAACCATGTTTTTCTAACGAAACGCTTACCAAAAGTTAGAGAGAGACGTGAAAAAGAATAAAAAGAATACTGGAAAGGAACCACGGGACTATTGGTTGCTAAATCGCTATAACGGGGTGTGGTAAAACACAAAAGTTGATTTATCCTGTCTAAAGAAGGCGTGTGTGCAATCCAAGTTTACATAAGGAAATCTGAGTAACTAAACGTACTACTTGGAGCTCATCTGACAGCTGGCCAAGGATGCTGTAACAGAATGTTGAAAGAACTTTCCTCCAAGTTCAATATCCATACACGTCATGATATTAAACTTTACATCCACCTTTGTGAACCGTGCCAGAAAAAACAAAAATTTGTTTAAAAAGGTGGGGGTGCAGCCTATGGTTTTTTCCTGATTTCAATTCCCGTTGTCAGTTCGATCTCATCGAATTCAGTCCCAACCTGACAGGGAATACAAGTTTATAATGGTGCAACAAGATTATCTCGCCAATTTTGCGGTTCTGAAGGTTATGACATCAAAGACAGCGTATCGTACATCGTCGTTGACTTGTACGATACGCTATTTACGTTGTTTGGAGCACCATCCATTGTACAGTCTGACAACAACAGAGAATTTTGGAATGATGTGAAGAGTAACCTAAAGAAGTACTGCCCGACTTTGAAGATCATCCATGACAAGCGTCGCCGCTCACAAAGCCACAGTAGCGCCAAAAGCACTAATCAGGACATTGAAAATATATTTGGTATTTGGATACGACGGGAATAAACTGACCGGTGGACTGAGGGAAGACGTTTCGTCCAACTTATGAAGAACGGGGCCTTTCATTCTGAGATTAAGGGAATATCATACGAAGTTCTCTTTGGCTGTAAAGCTAAAGTGAGTCTCACAACATCTTCGCTGCCAAAGAGGTTTTACAAGACATATAGACTGAGGTACAGTTGGTAAAAAATAATAGAAAACGTTTAAACAATACAACAAGGAGGAACAGATCATCCAGTTGTAAGAAAGAGAGAGAGTTGTGCGCAAAACACGGATGAGATTGGAAGATACCAAAGTCGGGGAGAAGACATGGTTACCAAAAAGGATTCCATTTCTGCTACCTGTTGTGCCTGTAAAAGGGAACTATTTGTGCCAATACATGCAAAACCTATCTCTAAAATATTCTTGCCATCTGTGGGCATGCCAGTAAATACAATGGAGATGAGAAAATGGAGGGCAATGGGGATATTTTGTACAATCTTTTCTCCGATACTGAGAATGCTATCGGAGGTAAAATTGGATATAAAATGAATCTTGAAATTCAGGCCAAAAAATAAAAGCAAAAGAGATTAAAATGAATCTGACAAAAAATTTCTTCCTTCAATATTTACAGCAACTAAATAAATAGAAGATAGAACCATTTTTTTTCTCCTTGAAATCAATAAGTCACAGTTGAAAAACACTCTAGATGCTACAATAAACAGCTCCTAAATATATCGCCTCGGAAATCTGGATATATCTGATGCATCCAGACTTCCGAGGCGTCACCTATGAAGCATAAGGGAACAAACATGATAGAATGAAAAAGTTTAAATCCTGACGAAGGAAAGACATTCTCTTCAGGAGGAAATACTCTAATCTCGAAATGAAAAAAGAAAAAAAATGCCTCACGGGAAGCAAAATCCACCCCCGATTTCCCCCCACAACTTTAAAACAAATAGTTACAATCACCTCTACTCTTCCACTTTTAAAAAATGACCACACAACATGCCCCCCCCCCTTGCCTCGTACAGCCGGCGACACATTGTAATCACTTGAACTTCAACTCTTGGGGGAGTTAAAAATTTCAACGGCCCCCGACCCTCCTCTTGTAAAACCCGTACTTCGCTTTTATCCCCCCCCCTTCCTTTCAATGTTAAAATCCCTGTAATTTGTCAGAGACTTCCTTCAGTTTCATTCATCAAACATCGAAGGATGACGCATCTACCGGGGATTTGTAAAACTGCAATTTCATGAATGGAGCTCCTTTTTCCCTGTAGTAAAGGATGCGCGACGGTAAGTGCTCGATTGAGATTTTCAAGATGGCCTCGCTGCAGGAATTAGACACCGGTGCTTGTAAAAATATCCATATGTCAGGGAATTATCCTCCCAACCAGAAACAGCAAACTAAGCTTTTATCTTTTTATTCTTCTCTCATGTTACTGATACTGGAATTTTTAATTGGCCATGGAATATCTAAGCGACATATTTAAAAAAAAAGAAAATTCTCTTATGGTAATAAGATATATACACAAACACACACATAGAAATATATATACAGTCAAACCTCGCTAACTCGAACCTCGATTTCGCGAATTTTTCGATATCTCGAAGAAATAAAAATTCCCTTCAAATTTCCTATGCACTCAATGTTAAAAAAACCTTGATTTGGCGAATTTTTTTTGGCTCATCCCTCGATAACTTGAATTTTTTCCATGAATGGAGGAAAATTTTTTTCTAAAAACAAAAAAATAATATCCAAAAAATAGAAATTTCTAAAAAATAGAAAAGCTATTCAAACATTACAGTGGTAAACCCCTGCATAAACTTTAAAAGAAGGGATATAAAGACGGAAGATAACAGATGACAACTTCTCTTGTCCTCCAAGATGGGATTTGAATTTCTGGTTTATTGTTTTCTTATCTCGTTTCAGTTAGGTGCCATGCATATGCAGTGACCATAGATCCTTTCTTTTATTTTTTCTCCTTTTATTCTCCAAGGTTACTTTCTAGAGGGGTTGGGATGGTTTTAACAAAACAGGAAATTAAGGCATGGACAAAAAACAAGAGGTGGGTGGCTTCCAAGGAGATTGTAGAATTTCCTATCATTGCAACAAGGAGTGAAAGAAAAAGAATTACAGGTGTGAATGCATGCCTGTGCTGTCTTGCATTCAAGCTAGAGCCTCAATGCTCATGCACCTCCATAACATGGAATTTAATGACTTTGTCATCGTAGATGATACGGTAATAGTGTGTGGTCAGTGAGAGGACAATGACATCATCCGTCAGACGAAAGTTTCTTGTGTATTATCAGAAGAAGAGGAGGACGAAATCCGCCATTTGCCACCTAATGTGACAAACAAAGAAGGACTATTTGCAGTAGACGCTTTGAGAAGATATGCTGAAAGTCAACCAAATAGGTAAGAGGACACATTTAAAGCCATTGTCCACTTAGTGTAATAGATAAAATTTCAGACTCTTTTCTGAAGCAAACAATTGAATCTTTTTTCAAAGAATTTTGTAAATAGTGTTTATTAAAATGAAAAAATGAATTACTTTTTAAAAAGCTATGTAAAAAAATCTTTTATTTTAACTATTACTATTGATAACATGCGATTTTCGATAATTCGAATTTTCGAATTTTTTTGTCTCCCCCTTCAAGTTCAAGATATCGAGGTTTGACTGTATATATATATATATATATATATATATATATATACATGAATATATATATATATAAATATATACGTATATATACATATATATATATATATATACTATCAATCTATATATATATATATATATATATATATATATACAGGGGGATTTTTTTTTAAACTGACACTACTGAGAGCCATCTGTAGCGCGATCTATCAGTCGGAATTCCACCAAAATTGATAAAGGGGCTAAGGACGACATGGGAAAGAGTTTCCATGAAAAAGTAAATTAGTTCCAAAAGTCGCCGTTAGGGGAAGATATGGCGCTTTTGTTGTCGGCTCACCCTAGAATTTGACTAAAAGGCAAGTAAAACATCAAAATACGCATTCACGCCTATGTAGTCGACACCAGCGCGAGTATTTCGGACTATAAAGATAAGGGATGAATACCGAAAAAGTTATAAACAGACAAATGAATAACAAAGAAATTTCCCTGCAACACCACTTTATGCAGCAAATTCACTTCTCTCTCCTTCAATGTGACCACAGTCGTGGTGGAAAACACATTGTATCCTGAACACTATACGTTCTCAACGGCCGAGCGTAACATGTCACCAGGAGTGTTCATCACAGTCCGGGATATGTTGGCGGCTTTAGGGCCGCCAAGTTCGAGACTCCACCAAGATACACCTTAGACTTTAATTATCACCACAGAAAGATGTCACATGGGTTACGTCCGCTAAGCAAGGTGGTCAGGACAGTGGAAAAAAAACGACTGATGACCCTTTCTTCTGTAAAATGAAGACGCAACAGATTCCGCACCGATCTTTATAGCCCAAAATACTGGCGCTGCTGTCGACTACGTAGTCATGAATTTGCATTTTGATGTTTTACTTGCCTTTTATGCAAATTCTCGGGTGCGCCGACAACAACAGCGCCATATCGTTGGAACTAATTTTTTCTTTCCTTTTTTGCACGGAAACTCTTTCTCATGTACTTAGTCCCTCTATCAATTTTGGTGGGATTCCGGCTGATAGATCGCGCTACAGATGGCTCTGAGTAGTGTCAGTTTCCAAAAAAATCGCCCTGTATATATATATATATATATATATATATATATATATATATATATATATATATATATATATATATATATATATATATATATATATATATACATATATATATATATGTATATGTATATGTATATATGCAGGGCCGGCTTTATGCTTAGGCAAAGTAGGCTCCGGCTAAGGGCGCCACAACTCGAAGGGCGCCATCCCATGATAAAAAAAAATCGTACAAAATTAAAATTCGCCCGTCGGTATTTCGCCGACGAATAGTGTTTTTTTCTGCGCATGAAGCCTTATTTTTTTATACAATGCATCGCGGCGGCGGTAGAATAGATGTTATTCGCAGTCAATTTTGTCTACGCACGAAGGAAATTAATATTGAATACATTCTCGACTCGAATTCGTAACATATTACAGAAAATAGGAACTGCATACCGTATCTCGATGCATTGAACTACTGACTACGGCCCTACAAAACCTTAACCTTGCGAGCACTACGAAATTTTTTTTTGGCTGAAAGTTCGGTGGCCGAGTGAAATACACTGACTTTTGTTGTAAAAATATAGAAGGTAAGTTGTAACTTATTTTATAGTTATGGATTATGCTATGCATTTTTTGTTCACATTTACTAAAGTACTTATTGTTTTGCGTTTTAGAATTATTTTCATTCGGATTCATATTTGACAATTTTACTAATTTCAACATGTTTAAAGAAAAAAACTGAGTGGTTCAGATAATAGAAAAAATAAAGCCATAAACGATGCAGTTGCAGAAAAACATAAGAACGCTTTACAGAAGTTTTTAACTAAATCAAACGATATCGAATGCGAACCATCAACATCAAAAAGTTGCTCAACTAAGTCAACATTCGCCCTTGATCAAAACGACGATATGATCGAAAATATTGAAAAGGAAGTTTGTGAAACTGAGGTTATTTCAGAAAGTTCTCAAAATGAAAAAAATTCTGAAAATGAAGGAAAAATTGAAGAAGCACAGAAAGAAATTTCGGTACAATTATTGAAAGATTATGAACATGTTGGAAAATGGCCACAGCCAGAAAATAGAAAGTCCATAATAGACATGTTGGTAAGAATTGGACCTGTGCAATTAATAAATCACAAATTTCCGAAGGACGTAAACACCAATAGAAAATTTTTGTCAACGAATTATTTTCGAATACTTCCTAACGGTGAAAAATATCTTCGAGACTGGTTAGTATACTCTAAATCTCTCGATGTGGTACATTGTTTTTGCTGCAAATTATTTTCCAAGGTCCAAGTAGCAATAAACCAGGAGGGTTTAAAAGATTGGAAAAATATTATCAATAGATTACAGATACACGAAACAAGTAAAGAACATTTAAATTCCTATAATATCTGGAAGGATTTCGTAAACAGAATTAATTA